>JARFIW010000412.1:2508860-3108860 GCA_036346225.1 Platerodrilus igneus
ATGTTTAAACCCAAAAGGGGGGCGGTATAATATAATATATAATCTTTTCGAGACAAAAATAAAGCTTATTTTAGGATTAAAGGATCGAATAAAAAGATCTCATTCTACATTCCATAATAAAAATATAAATAAATGTTAAGTATTTTAAAAAAGAATTATCGACATCTCTTATAACACAATTATTATATGCTTCAAAGAATATATAAATATAAACAATTGCCAGAGTAATATAGATAACAATAACAGAAACCATTCGTTTTCATATTTAGAGATATACTTTCTCTGCCTGAAGTTTGTTGCAATATTTACGGGGACAACCTATATATTTACAGAATATTATTTAATGCGATGGATATGGCTGTCTTTGACAAATTGTCAAACCTACTTGCAATTCTTGTTCAACAGCTAAGTGGGAGCGATATTCTGTTTTTAAGACCGTAAAAGCAGAGAACTTAGTTTCAAATAACTAGGACGACACAAATGGTAACAAATTTGTACACCTTTTTTACTTAAAACAATATTAATTTTAACTTTTAGTCAAAATGTTTCTGGGTAGTCTTGTTTAAATATCTGTTTGAATGCGGTGTTAGAAGATAAATCAATTAACATTTCTTCCTTTGTTTTCAAATTGCTACAGACGTATGATGAAGATATCATGGACAGACGAAGTTAATAACAAAGAGATTCTAGAAAGGGTAGGGGAAGAAGAAATATGTGGTAAACCCTAAAAAGTATGAGAGAAGGGATGATATGACGTACACTAAGGTATGAAGGAATACTGCGGCGTATATTAGAAGTGAGCAAAGGAAAAAGAAAGGTAGATGTAGACCTAGATTAGACTACTGCACACAGATAGTGAAAGATACCGGCTGTGGGAATTTCAAGGAAATGTGTAGGTTAGTTTAGAACAGAAAGCAATAGAGGTACGCGTTCAACCAGTTCTAGGACTGAAGACCCAACGATGTTGGCAATCAAAAAAAGATTTCTTATCCATTCATATTCAGAAGCATTAGGGTCCTGGAAATAAAATGAGAATTGATGCTGCAGATTGTTTAAATAATTATGATAATAATTTTGCTCTCTTCTGTATCAATTGATGACAAGTATGTTTAAAAATGGAAAGCATTTCAAAATTATTATTTTCCAAATTTACTATCCACAACTACATTTCTTTTTGTAAGAGCAAGACTTTACCTTTTTGTATCAGCGCATAAGTTTGAAGTCCGTGTATTAAGTTTTTCAAAAATATCCACAAAATAAGCAAGCTTCATGGGACATTTTATGTAACAAAATCATTTTGCTTCAACTCTATTATTCCCAGTTAAAAATATTACAATCTATTCCTTTAATTGAAATACTCCTAGAAGTGCGCTAGAACGAGTAAGTATTATAAAAGTGGTTTACGTCTAAATCTTCGCACAATTCTACGAATAACCTATGCCTTAATTGGCTATTTTTAATGACGATTTCGAATACCATCCGCAAATCTTCGCTTATATGTTTTGAGACTAGTGATTGTCTCTGTATCATACGGTGAGTTCAAATTGCATAAAAAGCTACATTTCAAACTAGAGCTTGCAGACTAGCATATTGACCTGTCATGAATAGGGATCCATCTGTACTGAATCTGACACAATTTTCTTAAAGAATGTAATTTTCTGTTAAGAAACTGCCAATTATATTAAAAATGACTGTTGCTGTAGTACTGTTTTCAACATATTTACAGAATAAAAGATTTTTTTGGACATATTTTTCTTCCACATACCTTACATATGTAATTAAAATAAGAAACTTTAATTGTAAGGCGTAATCCGATAATTACAGTTTTGCTACTAGTTGATCATTAATACCTTTGAACACATGGTAAATTCTTCATGCTACAGTATTATCGACATTGTTTCTACCATGTGAATTCCTGCGAGTGGTTCAAAATTTCTTCTAGCACATTTGGTTTCTTACATTTACAATTCTGTAAGGAACTTAATGCAACACAAACAACTCTTTTGATGTTAGCTACATGGTTTTAGCAAATGTACTTTGTTGTTTAATGAACTTTCAAATTTTCTTTTAAAAAATTTCTAGGATTGTTCACAGATTCTGCATCTACTCCTTCGTGATCATTTATAAATTATTTCGTTTCATGCTATCTAACGCTTATGTTTTTTAGCAAAGCAAACAAAGTAGCATCTCTTGTTCATTAATAACTTTGTTTGAAAATCCCCACTTAAGAATGGTGGTTCATATTTTCTTCATTTAACATTACCGTACACAGGTATATTAGTTTTCTTAAAAAAAAATAGATTTTTAGGCTCCACAAAACGACAAAAATTAATTTTTAAAAATTTAATTTTTAATTAGTTTGCTTTTGAGCGTGAAGTCGTCAATTAACTTAATTTATTCACAGCATCTTTTATCCGTTGAATCAGACAATTTAGTTTTAAATCGCATTTTAGCAGGAATAAAGTACCTACATTTGATTATAAAACTACATGTCTAAAAACAAGGAGTTTATTTAAAGCTATTTTACAGTGTTCTAAAAATTGTAATCCCTACACCGCACGGTGAAAGAACAATTATATTTGAATAATGTTATATACATCAACGCTAGCAATATACAATTATTCTCGAGACATACAGCATCACATTCCGTTAGTTTCATAGAAAGGTTGCATTTTTTATTTCACGCCACACCATCATCCTAATGAAAAATGTAACACATATATCGGTAGATTAATTTAAATATAATAGAAATTGTTTCAGATTTACGCTCCGTTAATTGTATTTTAACATTATTTACAATATACATCCACAAATTGTACGTTGCCTTGCTTCACTAACAAGATGGTCATCACTATTCCATTCAAGAAGCAACAGCTCTGAGTATCTATCACCACGTAATTATATGCAAAATTAGGGCAATTTCTCTTTAGCAAATCCTTGCATAATAACTAGTAGCTGACGTTAAAGTAAAACTTCCGCTTCTATAACTGACAAACAAAAAGAACTTTAAACGCCAATTAAATGTCAAATTATTATTCCTAAATTAACTTTGCATCCAACAGTGACTACTTACTTAAATTATGGGTTGCAAAGCTACCGCTCTTAAGTAACCTGAAGATGATAAACACAAAACCCATTGATGGTTATATAGCAAATTTGTTATAATTTAGAAAATATGTTAGAAGTTTTATTTGTTAATCAAGTATAATAATATATCTTAAATGCTTACATACTTATTTGAATTTCTTTCTTTTTAACTTGTACATAAAATGATATTTTGTTTTCATCCAAATTAGCATCATTAGAAACTTCTCTACATTGTAACGAGAGCCATGATTACGCCTAGATTCCTAAAGCTGTAATTATTCTTCTATTTGTAAGTCGATTAACCTTTAAATATTAATAGTAGTAATCTTGTTACAATTATTACATAAGTTTTGGATCACCATTTGATATTTTTAAAACTTGTCTGAATGCTTATTTAGTCCAAAACTCTTTGCTAGTCTAGTTTTAGGTAAGCTAACAAACCTTCACATTCTTTTGTCTACCAACAGTTCTTATGATGAAATAAATTTCAAAATTAAGTCAAATTTAAGTATCATTATTTAAGTATAACAGTTGTTATAATTATGATAATAGTAACGACCGTGAAACATCAAAGAAAAAGTAATAATTTTGTGATATATATTCTAATTTTAGCACCTTAATTTAATTAATTGCAAGATCTAGAACCACATAATAACAGATAGCTTACGTCACACAGCAAAAAATTAGCATTAATATATTAATCCGAAATGTTTTAAATATGACAAGTACAAGTCAATACGTATAAATGCAAAATAATAAATTTGCTTTGTATTTCCCATTCATCTGCTACAGAGTAGTTAATAAACATCATTTTATATAATGTAAATGCATATTGCAATGGTCATGGATGGTACAGGTATAGAAACTAATAAATACACTATTTTATCCTGTAGTTACCTACTGTGACTAATATAAAAAATATTTGCTTTAATTTAATGAGATTACCAGTCAGGTGAGATGGTTATTTTTATTTTTAAAACATTTTTTTACTGTAGACATGTTATAAACATAAACTCGCAAACACGCTCTTAGTAAAGGGTGTATTCTTTTTATACTTATAGTAAAAATTATATAAAACTTTGTATGATAAATGCGTAGTCAAAAAATTAACGAAGAAGGTAAGTCTGAAAGAATTATTCATTCGTATTCTTGGTATTATATGTTAAGTAATAACCACACAATCTAGGCAATGACTATTAGTTCTGCGGTGTAATAAATTACGAGTTTTAAAAATGCGATAAACCAGTCAAAATAGAAAAAAAACTTCAAACTTTTTATTTAGTTTTCATCAGAATTACTCCCACTGAATAATAAAAATTATGTGCATGTGTCCATCTCCAATTTCTTTGCAGGCAGTCGACCGAACGTTGTAATTTTAGATAAGTCTTATACAAATATCCCTGTCGTTTTTGCTGATTACCCACTGAATTTCCTCTTCAAGTCGGCAATTGTTTGAGGGTGGTTTACATAAACTTGTACTTCAGTTATGCCTATAAGAAGAAATTACAAGGTATGAGGAATACGACAACGGAGACAAGTCTGCACGAAACAAGGAGATTGCCTCCTGGAATGTGTAGTTGCCTCGTTGTGTTGAAATCACAATTCACCAATTCCGTCATCCTCCATTTCCTCTAGATCAAACCAAAGAAAGTTGGTAATCATTTTCCGATAGACTGCATTATCATCTTTAAATAAGAAAGGTCCAGTCAGGCCTCCAAGGTTGACTTCATTTCAAATGCGGCAGTTTTGTTTTGTGACAAACCCTGACAGAGGAAAATGTGCCTCATCACTGAAAATTTTTCTTTCTGAAAAATTGTCATCTCCTGTTGTCTAGTCAAAACTTAATTTGCAGATCTTTGTTGTTTTGTATTAGCTGCTGGTTTAGCTCATGTGTCAACAAATCTTTTAAGGGTTCATATGAAAATCTTTTTTCAGTATTCAGTAACGATGATGTTGATATACAAAGTTCTTGTTAACGATGGAGAAGCGGCGTTTTTGACTTCGTTTGCTTGATTTCTAGTACGGATATGTGTCATTGGTGATGGTGTGTGTTGTGTGGTTTTTATGTACGGCTGATTTAACAAAATATTCCTTTCTGATTGCTTAACAATGCGTAGACTAGTAACTGCTGGTTTCCATGCCTGCGGCAGTCTTTCGAAATCATCCTTTGTGTTGAGACTGTTTGTGCGTTTTTCTATTTCAATGTAGTGTTCAATCTTGGGTAGTGTTCTAGTATTCCTGAAATCGACGTTGTTATCTATAGTGCTCAAATGCTGAGCTAGTGATGAGGTTTTTGTTTTTCTTCATTGCGTTCTTGTATTTTTCCTTCCTATCACTAAAAGTTGTTTTTTTATCTTTTTTCTTCACTAGTACATCCAGAAGAAAAGGACAACAAACAACTTAGCCACACGGTCTAACAAAAAAAACAGCTCACACGGATAGACACTTAACGCCAAATCACATCATTTCCCGACACAACTCTTCTCTGTTGTGAAAACCTTAGTTACACTGTCCTAAAGACTAGCAGACGATGCAAATAAATAAGAGGAAATACGAAAGCTACAAGAAACACTCCCTAAGAATGGATACTGCAACAAATCTTACATTGGGCAGACAAATAGAAGAATTTGTGTTGGGAAGGAAGAACACAACAACAACTGTTGGTTGTAAAGATGTTTTAAATACATTAGAAACATTAAGTACACGGCTGATTATTATACGAAAGTCTGAAGATATTGGTAGTAAACTTCGTCCATCACACAGGATTTGAATGCTTTCATCATTACTGTTTGGGAAAGTAATTTCAACGGTTACTGTTTATTACGATTAATTCAGTAAGCGACTATTTATGTCTACTAAGGTCTTGTTTATGATCTGAATTGTTACAAATATATTGGTGTAAGTTTAATACGTCATTTAGCTGAAGTAATAAATAAACCTTGATACAAATTTAAATTTTCAATGTTTTAGAATTCATACCAAGTTGCTTGTTAGTTGTTTAATGAATTAATCTGTTAATTCTTGGAAAATTTCTTTTTGAAGCAAGTATCATGTAATGTAGAAAAGGCTATTCTCTTGAAAAAATTGCTTTTGGATAACTAAATTGCTTGTTCCCCTAAATATTTTTGAATTCAAAATACGTAACACTTTTTGCCATACATATGCTGAGAATGATTACTTTTGTTACCGGGTTTATAGCAAATGAAAAGTTAATAGAATAATTTATGAAAGTTTCTAAGTTGACTTAAGGTATTTTAAAATTTTTATTAACCAACTGTAAAGTACTCAGATACAAATGCTATTGGAGCTCATGCAAATGATATGTACTTCATTAATATTACTAATCAAATTAAACAAACTTTGGCGTTATCTTGAATCTAGGCTGGACCATTAAGAATTATTTTTGTAAATATTTTATTAGGACCTATAATTAAAAAATCAAAATTTATTTAATCTAAGAAATAGAAATACTTTATTATGTAACGCTCTCCTTATTTTTGGTTGTCTTACACAAAATGTTGAAAGTCGGTAAGTTCTAATTCTTCTAATATTATTATTATTATTTAGCTTGAATCACAAATAGTGGTTCCATTGTATGTACTAACTGTAACTTTCCTTTTCAGGTGCAGTTCCTTCTAATAGAAACCGTTATCGAGTGTTCTCGGGGTGTTTGTTTCAGTGTCCTATTTGTCTCTACTTGTGAATTATTGTATCCTTTTGTAGGCGTATTAGAGGTAGAAGCCACTTCTTTTCTTCCTTCCCACATGTTACGTGCGGTCCCTGCATGTGAATATTTTCGTTCGCTTTTAATTGAATTTTATATTCGCTACTGTCTTCACGGTCATTTGCAAATTTTTATTAACAATTTCAACTGTTTTCTAATGATTGCTTATTCATCACCGTATGGGTTCTATTAGTACATGTAATTATAAGTAAAAGTATTGCAATTTACTTTATTTTGACATTTGGGTTATCAGAACATTTGTTTACAGAAATATTACATGTAGTGATTAGATTAATGATATGTAATTCGTTCTGAGTTTTCTAATGTTGGGCAATCGGGTTATCTTTCTTGCATAAGTTGGTTGGACGATGCATATATCTGATCAATTCCTTTTTAAGAAAGCTTTAGTTTCGTTTGCGTAAAATTAGAAATATGCGATCTCCTCTAATAAGATAGCAATTTAATACTTAAAAGTGGGACTTAATACATGTTGGTTGAAGACAAATAAATTCAATTACTACTTATGTAAAATTTATTCCATCAGAAGTCGATTACAAAAAGTTGTGGTGCCCTAACAATGAATTAGAAGAACTTACAAGATTACGCCGTGATATAATTAAAACCGGAAGGTTATGCCAATCTGTAAAACTTGCTGGTTTTTTCCTCTGCATGGCTTGATGACTTCCATAAGTAAAATGAATTGGGTTTGGATTTTCTTTGCTAATTTTGTTCAGATTACCCATCGCGTAATTTCAGATGTTACAGTCACCACTAATCCTACTTCTGTCAAATCGTCGGAATATGCTTACGGCGACAGCTGTTATTAGTTGAGTACTAATTATCTAATAAAATCCGCATTAATTGACTATAAATTTTGTTTATATAAGTTATTTTAGTGTTACCCTATTGTTTAGATGACGCTATGATAAAATTAGGTACTACTATTATATTAAATTTTTTAGTTGTTGACATTAAGTAAGTATATAATTATATAAATTGCTTATTTGGATGAATATTTTATATATATTGAAACAATCTACTACATATTTCTTTATAATATTTGTTTTATCTAAATATGAGAATTGAAGTTAAAAATTAGTTCTAAGTAATTAAAGAGGAAATAAATTATTTTTGCGTCGATTGTTTTACTGTGTAAATCCTCCGAGACGTTCTTGATGTTTTGCGAGTTGGTTCCCTTTTCCTGTAGCATGTTTCTTTTTTAATTAAAGGCTTTGTAAATAAAATTCTTTTCTTGAGATTTCCTCTTTCTTTCTGTGTGGCCCACCCTACTCTAAGACTTTTAGCTAACACAGCTTTCTTTGGGTTCTTTCTTTTTACTGCGTTACTAGGTGAGGGCAATTTTCTTTACTACTTTACTTTTCTTTTTTGTGTGCACGGAATACCATAACAAAGGTACAACAAATCGATGACCACTATTGTGTCTACTGCAGGGGTCATGTTTGAGCTATGCCGTGGTAACGCTTATACCTTTTTTAAAGCCTTCTACCATCTGTCACGTAGGATGTCCTTTGTGGTAGGTAATACGCCTTTGACTTACCAGTGCAAAAGATTGATAGAGGGATTTCAGTTCCGTCATTAATATCTCACGATAAAATAAAAATGTTAGAATGTTATCAGGACATTACGTGAAAAAGAATAAAAGAAATTGGTCTTACTGCTGGAATTGCGGTGAAAATTAGTTACATTTAAAGCCATATTATTTCCTTGTAAGTTAAATTTAAGTTATTTATTAATGAAAATATATCCGATAAATAAAACAGTTTTGCAATGCAATTTTATCCCAGAAAAAACAATTCTTAATTCTGAATTTTTTTATTTTTAGAAATGTTTCTACTTCTTTCCTTAATTTACAGTCTTGTTAATATTCCTTTTATTAACAATTATAATGATAAACGAATAAACAATTTTTGTATTTACTACCATCTCATTGCATAATGTTGAAAATAGTCTGGATCTTCCCATATAAGAATCTAAGATCCGTTTTGCAAATTTTTGCACCCTTCAAGGTCATTCGTTGTATGACCACGTGACGTCACTAAGGTGAGTCTATTACTTTCACTTTTTAATATGTGTTTAAAGTTCTATTTAACACCACTATCACCACACTCTCATCTCTATCAATGGAAAAGCGCAGATTCCGTATTCGCTTTAAGGAGAAAATATCTCCAGTTCCGAAATTCGAACCCTGGTCGCCGGCATGCAAACTGAGTAGTTTAACCATTGGATCACGTAGGTCGATAAGAAGTAGAGCTAAGGCGTTCTACTAAAAGAGACAGTTTTCTCAATTTATTCGATTTGCTGCGGTTTCCCTTCTAGTTGTATGCCCTGCTCCTTTCTTTTGAGTTACTTTAAAGTGCGACCGCATAGTCTTGATATTTCCCAATGAAGCCAATAGGTTTTGCTTTTCCACAACGGATTTTGCTTTTCCAATTGCCTTGTTTAAACGACGAATTCCAATTATTCACTTACGCAGGCCTTCAATAATCGCATTATTATAACATGATTGCCTTGCTAGTCCAAGTGGAGTAGCAAGATGCTGCACCAAATCACCGTTGCTCCTTCAACGTTCTACAATAGAATGACAAAATCAGCGCACGCTTTCATATTTATAGTAAACTTACCACACCAATTCTTATATTAAATTGAAGGTCATCAAATAAATTTGAGTCATTAAATAAACTAAATTGTGATTAATTAAACAAACACGCCAGCATTATTAAAAAACAAGCTGTAACAGTTTAACTGAACTCGATCGTTTAGTTTGAGGCTACCATGCTGGAGCCAGGGTGGCCATTGTGACCGCCATTGCGGTGGCCATGTTCAAATCTGGGTGAACCAGAGCCGCCATGACGGCCGCCATGGCGTATGCCATGGCAGCCGCCATGTTAGAAACAGAGCCGCCATGTCGTTCGCCATGTTGGAATCAGGGTCGCCATGGTGGCCGCCATGTTGGAACCAAGGCTGCCATGGCAACCGCCATGTTATACACTTAATAAAGGACGATACTGGAAGAACTTCGACCAATATATAAATATCGAAAATGATTAAATGATTAGTTGTAGCCCAGAGTGGATGAATAAGTTGTGAAAGCGGATACCTTATAGAAAATATAATATCCGGGTAAATAGTTCTTGGAGACTATACATACTGTATTATTATTGAAGAAAGGCTCTAATATTAAAAATGGTTAGAGATAGCAACATTTTGTAAAGATAGTGACTTACGTATTTGAGTATGCTGCATCGATCGATTTAATTGTCATATTGATACGTAGTGCCTTTTTGGTTTTCTACAGATAGCACAAAAACGGTTAAAGAAAACTAAATTTTGCAAATTCAATTATTTTCATTTTTGAGTATGCCGCAATGTTTAGTGCATTGTCATTTTGATGCGTAGTGCCCTTTTGGATTTTAGTTTATACCGTGAACACTTAACAAAAAATTTGCAATTTGTAAAAGCGGTTGTTTTTATTTATTTGATATGTCAATTTGTGTAATTGACATCTATAATTAATAACTGTTGTCCACAGCTCCAAAATTTGTACTGAATTTTGATAATTAAAAAAATCTTTTGTGGTGGTAAACTATGCGTGTGTCATTGTTTAATACGTTGTTTGATATTTGTGTGTATGTGTGTGTGGTAGCTCTTTGCAAGTGCCTCTGACAAAAGCTGAGTCCACGGTGATCGCGGCACAGTTTCAACTTGACATCTAAAGCCCAGCGAATAGGATAGGAGGTAAACGTTAATACATTGTGCTACCTTGCACCTTACACCCAAGTATCATGGTAATAAATAAGCAAACACACAGTTTTTAAAAATAGCATTATGATTGGATATGAAATTACTGGGACAATAAATTGGGGTTTGAACTGGTGATCGTTCATTCTTTATACGACAGATACCACAATGTGGAAGTGTACCGGCATTCGATGATTTTTAGCCCTGCCTACAATCTAGGTTGTCATCCGCTAATGTCAAGTATATACTGTATAGAAAGAATGCTCCTGGTGGGTATAAAGCCCTACCGGATCCCTCTAGACTTCATATTGTAATAGCCTATTATGATTTTTTGTAGTCAATTACTTAGCAGTGTGACAATTTGGGCATATATGGCACAGTTTGGTCATAGGTTAAAAAGTGGTATGGGTCGTTTAGTGAAGAACAATCAATTGGTCGCTCATGACAGATCGAAGACAGAAAAGACATTTCCGTACACGTTCAATAGTAAAACAACATACAATTTTATATAACCTTATTTTAAAAAACACTATGCAAATACAAATTATATAGGTGTCTTGCCTACTAGCTAGGTGAATCGCTCTTTTCCCACCACAAAGCAAGTGACGTCGTTGATGCGTTGCTCAGAGGTGTGACGCTAAAGCGAATTGCCTAAGTCTGGACATACATCTTTGGTTGTCTCGTATCTTCGGTAATCTATAAGATGCATAAGGAAACACTTTTCTAATCCGATTTAGTATTAGAGCCTTTTTCCATAATAGTACAGTATGTATAATCTCCAAGAGCTATTTCTCCATATATTATATCTTCTATAAGGTACCCGCTTTCACAACTTATATTCATCCACTCTAAGTTACAACTAATCATTTGATCATTTTCGATATTTATATATTGGTCGAAATTCTTCCTGTATCGTCCTTTATTTGGCGTACAACATGGCGGCCGCCAGGTCCACCCTGGTTCCAACATGGCGAAGACCATGGCTGCCGCCATGCCGGCCCTGGTTTAAACATGGCGGCCACCATGGCAACCTGCTACCAGCATGGCGAACGCCATAGAGGTCTTGGTTCCACCATGACGAACGCCATGGCGTACGCTATCGCAGCCGTCATGGCGGCTCTGGCTCAACTAAATTTTAACATTGCGACCGCAATGGCGGTCACCCTGGCGGCCCTGGCTCCAGCATGGTAGCGTTAAACTAAACGATCGAGTTCAGTTGAATTGCTACAGTTTGTTTTTAAAATATGACGCGTTTGTTTAATTAATCACAATTTAGTTTATTTGACTCATATTTATTTGATGACCTTGAATTTGATATAAGAATTAGTGTGGGAAGTTTACTCTAAATACGGAAGGGTGCGCTGATTTTGTCATTCTATTGTAGAACGTTAAACGAGCAGCATGTCTTTTTCGGTGATTTGGTGCAGCATGTTGCTGCTCTACTTGTATTAGCAAGGCAATCATGTGATGATAGTGTGAGTATGGAAGACCTGCATGAGTGTAGAATTGGAGTTCGTTGTTTAAACAAGGCGATTGAAAAAGCAAAATCCGTTGGGGAAAAGCAAAATCTATTGGCTTTATTGGAAAATATCAAAACTATGCGGTCGCAATTTAGTAGTCCAAGGGAAAGGAGCGTGGCATACAACTAGAAGGGAAACGGCAAGAAACCGAATACATTGAGAGGACTCTATCTCTTTTAGTAGAAGGTCTTAGCCTTACTCCTTATCGACCTAGGTGGTCCAATGGTTAAACTACTCAGTTAGCATGTCGGCGGCCAGGGTTCGAATTCCGGAGTTGAAGATTTTTCTCCTTAAAGCAAATAGGGAATGGGAGCACCGCGGCGCGTGCTACATCTGTGGTGGTAGTGGTAGTGGTGTTAGATTGAACTTTAAATACATATATCAAAAAGTGAAAGTAATAGACTCGCATTGATGACGTCACGTGGTCATACATCGAATGACCTTGAAGGGTACAAAAATTTGCAAAACAGATCTTAGATTCTCATATGGGAAAATACATGTAAAAAATGAGCAATCTTGCGCTCGTACGAAGATAGCTTATCTACTTTCATTGAATACAAAATGTTCAAGTCGCAAAACAATTTATTAGCAGATACATACAATGAGCAAAAATCACTTTGTTTTCGTATACCTCTTTAATCGTTTTGCAACTCTCAAACATTTTCCAGTTATACTTGACGAACCAGCAGCGTATAACACATAACAATTTTTTCAATTAAGTTGGTTCTTTCCAATATAATTTTCAATCCTTATAAACATATGCAAAGGGGTTGTATGATTATAAATTAACACAATATTCCTCTTCATCATTACTTTTATAACCAATATAACGAATATAACATATCAGAGTTAGTTACGAAGTATGACACTATTACGGGAAATATGTTGGCGAAGAAAATTTTTGATGTCTTAATTCAGAATCCAAATGTTTTAAATATGATATAGAGTATTAATTTTATAATATGAAATACAGCATTAACTGTAAGTCGGGTTTGTGCACGTTACGTCGTAGTTAGGTAGAGCAGTTGCTGTTCCAGAGGTTGACCTTAGCAATTTGATATCAACTGAGCTTCAAAATGTACTTTTGAGCTTTACATAAAAAAGTGGCATCAAATGAATGTATAAATTACAGTTGCTTCTTAAAAGTGTTTGTAAAACGGAAAGCTTCTCAGCAAAATGTTGTGCAAACTAATTTATAAAAAATATTGATATTGGGTAGATAGTTTGTAACTAATGTATTAAATTGAAAGAAATCAAAAACCTTCTCTCTAGTAGTATGTGTACCACCCAAGACCAAATAGTTCGTGCAAGTTATAATGTAAATCCAATCGTGGCCATTAATCATTCGATGAAAGGTAAACAGAAAGCGTACACCCAGTTTATGATTTGGCATTGATACTTACGTATAGAATACTAAGTGGTGTACGCAATGCCTGTCAAATTTAGCATGTTTCACATTTATCTTTATAAATGTATCAAAGCTATTACATTCAAAACCATTCATCTTCTACAGCTTGAGAAAAATTCAAGATGTATTAAACTTGATGTTGTAGTTGCTAATTTTTGGAAGACATATTTTCTTTATATATATATATATATTATTGTGTTACATTATTTCTCATCTTATAAAAAATACACCTATCGTAATGACTAGACTAGATTGGCGGTTGATTTAATCAATGTAATACGAAATTTTCTTTAAAAATACAATTTTGAGACATAAGTACTGTAAGATACAATTCAAAAGATTTTATAAGCGTTTGTGTCCAAATAGTTTATTTATTTCAGTGCTATCTAAACTACAAGTTTGATTATTGGAAATTTAGAGTTGCTAAATGTTTTATCATAATCGGCTTAGATAACTTCTTTAAATCTAAACTAACTTCCCATATCCAACTTGTTTTACCCACTTTTGCAAAATTTCAAAAAAATTTATGTAATTTCTAGACCAGTTTGAACTATATATATGTAAACCAATTGCTTTTGGAAAAGGAAATACAGAAAATACATACAAACAAGCGAAATTGTGGTTAATTTTTACATCATGAAGATGACTCACCGTCGACAATATGATCGAAGTTCGAGAGAAATGACGTATTATGGATGTGTTTATATAAAGGTGGACATAGTGAAAGCGATTCATTCATTCACGAATTCAAGATTTAGCATTGACGTTTTGAACATAAGTCGGTCGACATTCGATCGTTATTTTATGGAGTGCAACAACAATTTATTACTTCAATATAAATAATAAGTTATGTAGGTACAAAGTCACCGGTTGCTTTTAATCGATTAAAAACAAATATCACTTTGTAATTTGATTTTTCGGCGTATGAGGATTGATTTAAAAAAATGGAAATCTAAAAATGGACAGGAAGTTCTCGATTCAGTTAATTCTAAAGAAAACGATTTTTAGATAGCGATAGAGATAATACCATCAAGAAATTGATAATCCAAAACGCAAGTATACCTTCGTTTTAAACCTACAGAGACAATTCGTGTATTCTTAAGTAGATAAAGTTAGTATACGTTTTTATTTTGCGTATAGAAAATTATTTGTGAATGGATAATTTATTTTAACAATTTTGAAATCAGATCTGGAGGTTAATAATCTATAGGAACACTGTGGCACGATTTAAATAAAATTAAATAAAATTTTATTTAATTTTATTTAAATCGTGCCACAGTGTTCCTATAGATTATTAACTATGACTTCCCGGTCTTCGGAGCTTAATAGGTATCGGAGCTTAGCTCTTAAAATTAGTTTTGTAAAAGCAGATATTCGATTTCTAAAAAGTTGTAAAGCCCACAAAGTTTTTCCAAATTTCATTAACGTAAAAATCAGCAGTAATTGTAAACGTAGTAACGCAATAATCAATTTTGCAAAAGATAAATGGCTTAATTTGGAAATCAAATATCTGTACAGTAAACTTAGTAGATTGGAACTGGAAACGTATAAATCGCACCTAGCACTAACGTGCAATTTATCCGAGTCCGGTTTTCAGGAATGGAATAATTTCCAGAGATTTGTTTTGAAGTCAACAATCATAAATTGTTAGACAAAATTAATAGGCAAAACACTAAGTTGAAGTTTCTTTTAAAGAAACTCAATGTCAATGTACCTCTTAAAAAACTGGAAATTACTTCACCTCAATTAGAGTCAATAGTTGTTAACGAATCGTCGAAAATCTTTAATAATGAAGAGTTGACTTTCCTTGATCGAGGCCTAAAATTTGGAGTAGATCATTTGAAAACTCCTTTGGAGGACATTATTGCTGGCATTGAAAAATCCATTTCAAAATTAGATGACAATTCAAAAAACTTTATTAGAAACGCGTGCAAAATTCAACTTTCGGACAACTTACGCACTTGCGCAAGGAATGCCTCAGAACAAACAAGGAAAGATCATCTGATTATTAAAGATTTACGACAAAAGAATTGTTATTATTTAAAGGCTGATAAGGGTAATAGGTTGGTTATTCTGGATAAACAAGACTATGTTGATAGAGTAGAGACTTTGCTGTCTGAGGGTCCTTACAGACCAATAGTCAAAAAACGTAAAAATGAAGTTCCTTTAAATAAAATGATTAAATCAACAGAGTCTGTTTTGAAAGAATGTCCAAACCTAATTTCGCCCACACTAAAATTAAAATTAAAAATTTCGAATCCTGAAATGCCAAAGCTTTACTGTTTACCAAAGATTCACAAAAAAATAATAAATCGATGAGACCAATAGTTTCAGGTATCAAGTCACCGACTTACTATTTATCACAATGGCTGTCAAATGAATTTAAGAATTTAAAGTTTAATAGTTTGTCTGTACAAAACTCTTTAGAGTTCATTAATAAAATTAAAAATATCACATTAGAAGAGAACGAAATCTTAATTTCATTTGATGTCAGTTCATTATTCCCTAGTGTTCCAATACCACGTACTTTAACATATTTAAAGGATGTTCTTATAGATAGTGATATTGATGATGATAAAGTTGAGGACTATATCAAGCTTGTTTCGCATTGCATGTCCCAGAACTGTTTTCAATTCAACAACAAGTTGTACGAACAACATGAAGGCACAGCAATGGGAAATAGCTTATCACCTTTCATAGCAAATTTATTTATGTCTCGTTTTGAAACCGAGTTAAAAGAAAACTCCAAATACTTCCCAAGAATATGGTTAAGGTACGTGGATGATATTTTGCAGTTTTGACACTTCTAAATCAAATGTTGATGTTTTTCTTAAAGAAATGAATTCAAAATTTCAAAGCATAAAATTTACGTATGAACTAGAGAATAATGGACAATTACCCTTTTAGATACATTAGTAATTAGAAATGGTAATAAATTAGAATTTGACATTTATAGAAAAGAAACCAATGTAAATCGCTTTATTTTGTCTTCCTCTAATCATAGCATACAACATAAGTTGGCTTCATTTAACTTTTAATTAATAGATTATTGAATTTCCTTTAAATAAAACAGATTTAATAAGGAATTTGCTCTTATTAAACAAATAGCGAATTACAATGGTTTCTCTTCTGATATTATAGATAATATTTTTAGAAAGTGTAAAAATAGGATCAACATCCGTAAATCAACGACTTTGCAATCAACCACCTCTAACGATAATGTTAAATATGTTAAACTTCCGTTTCACAAAACCACAATGGGTCTTGATAAAATATTCAAACAGTGTAATTTCAAAATTGCTTTCAGTAATACTAATAAAATTAAAGATTTGCTAGGTAATCCAAAAGACAAGGTGGAAAAATTGCAAAAGTCGGGGATTTATGAAATTAGTTGTGCAGGGCCAGGGTGTTTTCAAAAATATATTGGTCAGACCAAGAGGAATATAACAACAAGGTTTAAAGAACACATTGCTCACTTCAAATATGGTAAATATGAAAGGTCTCAGGTCGCCAAACATATATTTGAAACCAGCCACCCCGTTAAACTAGAAAATGTTAAATTGTTAAAAGCTGTACCAACGTTTTCCTCCTTAAATGCCTATGAATCAATTAAAATTGTTAAACATAAAGGATCCCTCTTAAACACCGATAAAGGGCCAATAGAGTCATCTGCTTTGCTTTCCCTATTGGTCAACAACCAATGAGAAAGCAAGATTTAAACTGGTTCCGCTTCAGTAGATTTAGAATTAGTATAAATTAGGTAGATTTAAGTTATAATGTCACAATTCACTTGTTTGTTGTTGAGAACACCAGCCTGCGGGTGAGGAGAATATCCTCGATAGTGTTTAAAGCAACAATATAGTAAATTATACAGCTAATTTTTTTTTTTTTTTTTTTTTTTTTTCCTACTGATGATGACCACATAGTGGTCGAAATACGTATCTAGTAATTTAAATATTTTTTGTGGTTAAGGGTTTTTATTTAATTTTATTTAGATCTGGAGGTGTTTTGACCCTTACAAAAATTTCTGATCGCCGTCGCTGGTCAGCTACACTGAGAGACGAGATAATACAATAATATTTAAATTATCCACAAAAATGTTAAAAAAAATTTTGTGACTCACGTATGAAATGTTTCGGGACTTTCAAATTAGTAACGAGTATTAGGTGAAGATTGTTTTAATATGTAAGTAGTAATAAAATTTTGTTTCTTACTAAACTTAAGCTGTAAATTGCATTGATAAGCTTTCATTCTATCTGTGTGTGTAAATAGATTTCTTAGATAATGTGTGTAGAAGAATCTCAAGAAACATTTATGAATAATCCTCTATATATCCAAAAACATCTTTCTTTTACACACATTATCCAAATCATCTACTTACGCACAGGTAAATAAGGCTTATAAATGCAATTTAAAGCTTAAGTTTAGAAAGAAAACTTGTCTTATCACTACTTACGTATTAAAACAATCTTCACCTAAGCCTTGTTAATAATTGGGGAACTCCAAAATATTTTATGTGTAAGTCACAAAATTTTCTTTAAAATTCTCAGAGATAATTGCAATATTTTTATATTAACCGTATCAATGTAGTTGATCAACAACCCTGAACTTAAGTTTTGGTAAGAGTCAAAACGTCTCGAGCACTGACCTCAAGATTGGTAAAATCAAATTATCCATTTACAACTAATTTTTATACGCAAAATAAAAAGTTATCTAGCTTACTTTACTTAATGATACCCAAATGTCTCTTTAGGTTGAAAACAATTTTATACTTGGGGTTTGCATCGTCAAATTTTTATTGAAATTCTTCTTTATGACTACCTGTTTTGCTTACAAAAATATCGTTTCTATTGGAATTAACTGCACTGAAAATTTTCTGGTTCTAAATTTTTAAATTTTCATTTTAGTCAATCTTTTTACGTAGAAGTATCAGATTACCAAAGTACATTTATTTTTAATAGATTGAAATTAGCGGTTGACCTTCTACTAAAATTATTTATATTGAAGCAATGTATCGTCATTCTACTCTCTAATTATCTATCAATGATCATATGTCTCATAACTTCTATTCAAACTTCAATGTTACATGTTGAATACCGAAAGTATCAATTACAAATCTTGAAAATGATCGCCCCTCGTAAAATCCCTCTTTATATAATAAAACAATATCAATACGTCATAGATCTCGATCCTTTTGATTATGTTCTCAAAGTATTAGTCACCGTATGATGTAGCAATAACTCACAATTTTGCAAACTACACTTTCAATAAGCTGTAAGTTGAAAATTATTGCGATCGTAAAATGTTTTGCATACTCCCACGAGTTTCTGTAATATAATTAAAGGTATTAAATTCGTAATTTTATCTGTATTATATTTCTCGGCAATATCGCATTCTGCGAATTGGTTCATGCATTCACATAAGATAATTAGTTGTTTGTTCTTTGATGATTTATAGTTTTGAAAACACTTATTAAAAAAATGCCGTATTCTTTGATTTGTTAACGTAGATATACTAGATTTGTAGATTCTGGAACGATTTGTCTTTCAGTAAATGCAGTGTATTACGTTTTGAATAAATAATGTTAATTGTGGTATTCCTAAAGAGAATAAATTACATTTTTAGAAAAATTGGGAATTTTACATTTCCGTCGGTTGGAACTTATTTTAAATGACATGTCTTATGAAGTTATTTAGTATTTTATACTCGTTTTATAGCATCTATAAATACAAAGAAACTTGCTTTAAAGGTATTTTTCACAGGAATAAATATTTACACACGAATTTAAATAATGACTTTATTTTCATGGAAAAATTGGGGTTCGTTTTTAAATGGCATCTCACAGTACTAAGCATTTAAAGCTTTTTATTTTACACGAGAATCTTCACTTATTTTGTTAAAGAAATCACGAAAATATTATACACAGTGGAAAATTTAAATATTGGAAAATACTATTTTCAGGTCTGTGTGAGTATTAGTTTATAAAATGAAATAATAACTTATAGTCTATGCAAAGTCTAAATGATTATTTCAAATCGAGCTAGTAATTGAAATATGGGAAATATGTTCAATTCAGGATTCGATCCTGTAACTTCGACTTTCGCGGCCGATGCACTCACAAATTCTAAACAGATGATTACAGTCGAAAAGATATACAAATCTAGATAATGTACATAACAGAAATCAACCTAACTTTCAGTTACGTTTGACATTTTTGTCCATCAGGTAGCGCAATTAGCAAGCATATATATTGCTATAATATTGGATACTCAAGCCCCTTCGTTGGGCTGCTATCTTTATTGCTATGCTATTGGAATAATTATCATGCCCTGACGTTGTGTTGCATTATTTATTTTCTACGTACTCTAAATTATTGGACCACCATTTTAATATTCACGATTAAGTGTAATTATCTCCTACTCCAGCTGTTTTCTTAATATTGCTATCAACTGGACTTTATCTGTAAACAACTCTATCTACCAATGGCAAAATTCGATACGTTACCGCCTTTCGAGTTATCACTTTCCTGCTCAACTGGTGGCTCCGCCTTTTGTACTATTTAAATCTCATGACCTCGGCTAGCATTTACTTACAATTATAAAATTCAGTAAATTTAGATTTTGTATAATAGAACCAATATGTTATGTACAGCTTTTGAAATTATTCGAAATACACTTTTCAATCAGTTAATTTTATAAATCTCATTTATTAACAATCATTTACTCAAAACTCAAAGTCATCAAAGAAAATTTATGATCTTTACCAACAAATGTAGAATATTCTATACCTGTTTTCTTATTACTCATTCAATACGTATGCAACTTCTTTTGTTGACTTTTCACAAGCATTTCTTATTTAGCAAATTCAATATTAAAAATAAAATAAAAATTCATATAGAAAAACAAACGTCTTATAACTGAAAATCTGACCTGGTCTTATCTCCTCCACATCGACGCTTCCACTAAACATGATCTTCCCCAATTCTGGATTCCATTCAAATTATTACACTATGGACCACCATTATATTATATACCCAATTTATTTCAATTCTTCAAATTTATCATTCTTGCCCCAGACTTAAAATTGTAGTTTGTTTCACCCCTGTACTTCAAGATTGTATTATTCTTCTTCTCCCCTTGACATTTAAATTGTATTACTGTAATTTTTTCTTAACATCATAATCCTAGTCAATTTCCCTCAGACCTCGAAACCCTATTATTTTTATGTCTTAGTTTACAATAAATTCATTAAAAACGTACTTACGTTTAAACGGTAATTATAATCTTCATATTAGCACTTATATTATTTTCACTTTTCTACTTATTACGTATCACTTTGTTTAATGGCAATGCACTTCGGCCTTCATTGAGTTCAAAACTGACTTTCCTATCAAGGTGCTTGCTAATATAATCTCGAATCCCCGCTCCATGCGTGGGTTTGGTCTAGAACTCGTCGCTTGTCTCTGACCAATCAAATAATTACATATTAAGCAGTTTCTGATGCAATGCTCTACATTTCCTCATAATCACCACCTGTCCACAGCTGTCTTTCATATCACCATGCTGTATTTTGATAGATTACCTGCTTTTCTATAAACAACTGATGCAACCCGATTTTAAATTTCCATGTTTACATGTGATTCACGCAATTTTTAATCCTTTCTCTTATCAAATGATTAGATCTTCGTACGCATTTATATTAACTACCTGAAACTTTATTTCTATATCCGTATTACTTTAATTGTCTGGAACTCTTTTTCTTAATGCGTGTCTAATTACACTTTATCATTTATTACGCGTGCTTCCACTGAAACATATCCTTATTTG
The DNA here is from genome assembly GCA_036346225.1 of Platerodrilus igneus. NCBI lineage: Eukaryota > Metazoa > Arthropoda > Insecta > Coleoptera > Lycidae > Platerodrilus > Platerodrilus igneus. The sequence continues at coordinate 2,530,185 of JARFIW010000412.1, forward strand.
CTTTACCTAAATTAACTAAACTTTATCTACAGGGTATTTAATATTTACTATCTACTTTAATACATTTACTTCTCATTCCTACGCCAACCATGCGTCTTCCTATGTTTACCTGCGTCGCCCAAAATCTATCTCTACTCTATATACAGGGTGTTGACTATTTACTATCTACAAACTATGTCTATTTCTTAATTATCTAATTAAATAAGTGTGGTTTTCTGCTGACTATTCTAATTATTCATTCCCGAACGACCTTTACTATGACGTGCACCCTTAAGCAACCCCTTATCACAGCAATATATATATATATATATATATATATATACTGTGATATTTGGGGATTAAAAGGCTATTATTTTTCAATTTAAAATTTAATTTGGGAATTCAGCATGTAAAAGTGCAACAGATAACTTTGAAACGCTTTTAAAGTCAATAGTTTTAGAATTTAATAATTGTACAGAAAATTTCAGGAAGCTAAATCTAATTTTCATAATCCTTTAGATATAAATACTCATAAAGTATAGCGTATGGCATATTAGAAACATCCTGTGCATAAGACGGGATTTATATTTCATATTTGCAAACAAAAATTTTAATCCCTCTTATTTAATAATAGTAGTTGGCGTTATATATTTGTTAAAAGCTTTTAGAACTTGTTGTGGAAGGAACTAGTTTTCTAGTATTATTAATTTACCAACAATCTGGGAGGAGTAATTTCTAAAAAGCTTTAGAACGTTTCTAACCGTCGTAGTTTTCCTTGTATTGTATTAAATAGGGGCAAAGAAGTGAAACAAACAAACAAACAGCAAATTTCAGGTAGTTTAGATCCAATGTCAATTATCAGGGATAAAATAAAATTAATAGCTTCTAGTAAAGAACGTAAACTCGATAATCAATAGCAAGGTTGGCAGCAGTTGTTGACCGTTACAAACGAAGTTGAAGACAAGGTAAGAGGGATAGTTGATTTGCAAGCATATGTAGAAGTTAAAAAGATAACACGTGTTGGTGATGGGCGTAGTTTAAACGTTAACTTTCGTCAACTTGGGTGGAATGGACAAGGTTATTGGAGTGGGGTAGTTGAAAAGACGGCGAAACCATTTAGTACGTGTGCGTTGTTATTAGCTTTAATTTGATTTTCTAAGAAAGGCTGTGAAAATAAGTTTCGGTTAGAAGGAATATGTAGAATTGTGTGTACGTTAGAGATTTGTTTTTGAGAAAGTGTGAGCATGGTGCGGTTTTAAAAATTCTGTACGTGAAAATGTTTGTATTGTAGAAATTTTGAGAATTGTGGCAGGCTTTTAGAGGCTTGGAACTTAGATATAAACCCCACGCTGTTGATTGCGAGCTTTCTTATTTTTCGACAAGCTGACGACTCCAAAACTAAAATATGTTTTTACGTTTGCATAAAGTTTTAATTTAATTTACGTTAAATCTATAAGTAAACCAGTTTGATTTTAATTTGCACTTATTGTATAAAGTATTCAATGTAATCTGGAGTAAATGTCGATGTTTAATTGGTTGAGTTGATTAACAACAATTGAAGGTACTTAAAGATGAGGTTTGAGGAATACCAGAAGTTTGAGATGCACTGTCGGGAGGACAACGATAGATAACCTCTGGGTAAATTCGGTTGCAGCTATCTAGATTGGGATGGTTCCTGAAGGCAGCAGTCTTTGATAGAATGGTAGCAGGCCCGTGTGTAAATATGGAATCCAGGTAACTGCAGTTTTTGTTGTTATCCTTGTGTAAATTTGTGGTTTAATGACTTTGGGGATGAGGTGCATAATTTACGAACAAAAAGGACAAACTGGGGGAAAAGTTTCTCATCGAATATTTAATTTGAGTTATTGTTATTTTATTTGATGTGGAAATTTATGTTTAGGAATGTTTTATGGCATTTGTTATTATGTGCAAGGTAAGAGAGTCTCTTTGATTATTGATGTGCAAAATTAGCACGAAAAGTTATGTTTTACTATGAGCTCGTAATGAAACAAGGTTAGAGTAAGAAATGTTTGGAAGTCCCATTACTTTTTTTTTGTTGTATTGAAATTAGTGGGAATTGTAATAGTAACTAGAAAAATATTTAACTATTACAATGTTAATATATGAAATGTTACCACATACAATATTGAAAATTTTACTACACTCTTAACGGAAAAATTACTATAGTGTACGTTGATAATCATATAATAATTTACTATATAGCATTGGCGAATATTACAATAATTTGTTCCTAGTTCATATGGAACCACAGATTGTAGTAAAATTCACAACTACTGTAGTATATTTTACAATATTTTTTGTCAGTGTATGATTTATTATTTTAGAAATATGATGGGCATTAATGTTTTGAGGGAAAGGAATTCATTTGCACTAAAAATAGCATTTGATGATTTCACATTGTCCATGGGAATTTTAGATCATTACAGCTGACAATACTGACCTAAGGTACAATCTACAGACGCTAACCTCTCTGATAAGACTTTAGTACGATGTGACTGTGTTGGAGTGCTCAAGAGCTATTCCAAGAGATTTTGCTAATGTTGCTACTTTTATACTAATAGTCAGAGAAATTACAGTAAAGTTTATTTATAAATACTGTTTTTGTTGTTATTATATTACAGCAGATGTCGTTATAAAAACACTAGGCTTTTAATACCATGTACATACTTTAATAGATTCGCATTAAGGCTTCTTCACGCGATACTGGTAAAATAAGTGAGTTTCTTACGAATATTTAAATACGATTTATTGTTTAAAAATGGCAGAAGTAGTATAGGAACAAATACAGGGTCCTGCAGGACGCCGAACTCTATCGTTGCTTTACCCGACAATCATGTGTTACTCGACAAGGTTTTAATTTGACACTAAGATATGACAAACTAGTTAAGTAGTGTCTCAAATCTTTAAAACTGCTGGTAAGTATTGGGTCATGACATACAGTCGATCTCTTCCGCGAAATCCAAGAACGGCTTGGGTACGACTAGTTCAGTATTGAAGCTGGAATAAGCACATACACAAAACGAATAACGTTCGTCGTTTGTGGTATTCTTGACCAAAAATCAAAAACTTTTGATTATGGGTATACATGCGTAAATGGGAATTAACCAATGGCTATTTAGGGTTTACTTCGAGAAATTCAGAAGTTCGTTTGACATTGTTGTGCAACTATATCAGTAATGTATATTTAACTTTGTATCGATGCTTTTGTCTTTCTAAAATAGCAATAAATTTGACATTCGCGTACAAATTCATATGTGAATTTAATGGTTGGTTCTATTTTATTAATTGACTCTACAAAGTTTTTAATTAGTTCTGTATTATGAGGCCAAATAGCATAGACATCATCTACGTATCTCCACCAGAATAGTGGTTTCAATAATAATAATAATAATAATTTCAATAAAATGGGAAGACGCAAAAATTATCGACAAAGAAGAAAACCACCAAAAACGCTAAATCAAAGTAGCTGCTTATACAACCCTACATAAAAATAATTGCATTCCAAACGAATCCGTGACTTTCAGTAAACAAAAAAAAATAACAAATGAAAACGAAATGCCCACAATATCTAGATAGCATTGCAAGTTTTTCCTGGATTTTCCTTGCGATATTAACATGAAATACAGCTTACATACATGATTTCGATTTATAAATACAACAACTAATTACATAACAATAGGCATATTAGCAGTCCCCGGCTGCTTAAGCCTTACGGTAACGTAATTACACACTTCTTTAATAACCATCCTCTCAATCGTATAAATAGAAACATGTTAAAAAATGTTCTCCAATCCTCAAATTATTGAATTTATTTGAAATTACCAATAAAAATTAATCAGCTGATTTCACGTTAAGCGTATTGGCTACCTAAAAAAATCGGTCTCAGGACGCAACACAAATTGAAGGCAATCATTATTTTAAACTTTAAAATTTTCTCCTAATGTACTCGAACCAAATATATCGTACATCAATAATTCAAAGTCACCTTCAATTTATGTCATAAATGTCAAACTTGAAATTTTTATTATTTTGACAGTGATCCTAGGTCATGGATCAAAACGTAAATAAAGATGATTTTAAAAACTATGAGTTGTTTAATTCCCAAAGAAGATTAAGAAAAAGGTCTTTATAAATGTTGAATGTTATATGCAGTCTCTGTTCTATTTTCATTTATAAATTTTTCATTTTCTAAAACATCAACGTCTGCCTTTTGTTTGAAGGCTGATTGTATTTTTTGTTTGTTGAATTTTTCTAAATTTGAATTTTTTAAAGGTTAATAAAAAATTTCGCTTAAATCTTTTGTAGATGGTATGGTTCCTAATATGGATTCGGCATTTCCTCTCTGGATTGCTATGCTAATTCTTTGTAATAGAAATGAATTAGCTTTTCTATCAGATGTCTTGTAAGAGATTCTTCTGCCAATTTCTTTTAAGAAATGTAGACTGTGGTTACCAAAAACTCCTAAAGTTTTAATTGAGACTGGATGAAAGATATAATTTTCTGATAGAGAAGAATATTTTTTAATTTTTATATGTTCGTCTGCTTTTGTTGCAGATCCGGATATGTTGGAGCAGGCGGTAGCGTAAGAAATTGCAATTACGTTGGTGCATGTAAAATCCCACATTACTGCCTTACCATGTTTCCACGGGATAAAGACTGATGTCATCGGGTCTCTTACTATCTTCTCTAAATAAATTTGTAGGTTCTAGGATAGAAGGGACCTCAGCAGAAATCAGAGCTCGTTTGATTAAGTCGTTGACTGCCCTGTGTCTGGAATGTCTCCTGGCACTAAACTTACAGCTTAATCCGTGAATTCCAAACTCGTCTGTGGCTAAACCGCAAATACACTTGTGTGGGGTGCATAATTGAATTCCGAGCCTTAATCCTACAGCAATTCTGAATGATTGATTGTCTAATAATGTGCCTAAAGATTATATTGGAAGAGAGAACAACCATGAACTGGCGTATTTCAAGGAAACTGCAAGAACACGGGCCTTTTGTGTGGTATTTGTAGCTGATTCTAGCAATTTACGTGAAGATATGTCCAGTAATGGTAAGTCTTATTCTTTTTAGATGGATTTGTTATGAATGATTACATTTTTATTGGTTGCAGACTTCCAAAGATTTTTGGCTTCCAAAAGTAAGTTATCAAGTTGTAAATTACATATTGGATTTGGGAAAATTTTACTAATTATGAGAATAGAAGAATGGAATGAAGATATATAAGCGAGTAACGAAAAAAGGCGCACTCCCAAACCGCCCCTATTTATTGGTAGAGGTGCTTGTGCTTATTCATTGCTGTTTAGTCTGATGTTTATTATTTGTTATAGGGTGATTCGTAAAAGTTCATCAAACGATTCTAGATACTGTGTACATCTCCAAGTAGGGGTGCATTTGAGGATATATGTTAATTTGGGGATTGCGAAGTCATTTCTTATGAGGCAGAAAGAGATGTAATTAGGGATATGAGTTGACTGTAGGCGAGAACGAATGAACGACAGCAATTCAATTTTCTTATGATGCAATCTGGAATTGCTTCAATACAAAGTGGTGCGCAAAGTGAAGTCCAATTTTTTGTTGGGTACTTGAATACCTGGTGCGATTGTGTTGAATAAAGATCTAATATTATTGATGTCTGATGTAGGTGAACATAATAATTCGCATTTATTGATATTTAGTTCTAAACCTAATGAATCTGAGAGAGTGATTTCCTTTTTTTAGTTTAAAAATACGGAATTAAACTCTCCCTCCATACAGCCATCATCTAGATACCAAACATTGAATTCTATATTTAATGAATTAACAAGATTGTTTATTGCCAGACAAAATATTGCAGGGCCTAGAGGATCGCCTCTTTCGGAGTTAATTATGTTGTTAACAAAAAATAAAAACGACGGGTTTGCGTAACATTGCGGAAGAAATGGCATTAGATGGGGAATATGGTTGTGAATGTTGTTTAAAATAATATTTTTGTGGAGTACATTGAAAGCGTTTTTAAAATCAAGCTTAAGAAAAATGCTATCTGGATTTTTTTCTAAATATGTGCGGGCTGCGTGGGCAACAATTTCGCAACCGCCTGCGGTCCCAAATCCAAATTACTTGGGTCTGAAGAGATTTCCTAATTTTTCTCTTATTTTCCAACAAAATAATCTAGCTGCTATTCTACGATAGCAAGTACCTACAGCTATTGGTCTGATACCGCCGTCTTTCTTTCTGAGTTAGCTTAACGAGGCGCCATACAAAATAGTACAAACTTTAGAAGGAATATTACCTGAAACCATTACATTACATAAAGCAGTCAACGAGCATAGAAGTTTTTGTGCATTTGTGCCTGTAGAATGACTCAAAATAACTTGTAGATGTGATGGCCGTAGGAAACCTATTTCTCCAGCAGAACTAGGTTTAAAAGATTTAATGGCTTTTAAAACGTCTTCACAGTCAAATATGAACTTTGAAGTGGTGTTTCTAAATTCGACTGATGGTAAAATTGATGATGGATGTTTCTTTTTTAGATCTTCGAATGTTGTAGGGTCTGTATTTATAAAGGATTCATTTGAGCTTAAAATTTTAACTGCTGAGGATGTCGCCATCTGAAACTTTTGATATTATTTGTTTGGATACATTATTTTTATTAGGAGTTAATTTAAATTTTGCGCTAGCAGAAAGAACTTCTTCGTAAGTTAAAGGGTTTCTTAAATTTTCCAATAGTATTTTACAGAGTGCTGTGTTTTTGTTGTTGGATTTTCCATCACAAAACGTGAATGTTAAATTAGGAAATAAGAAAAGATTTTTCCAAGTTGACACTGAATTTTTCTTGATGCAGGCGTCGATTAAATCGCATAATTTATTGGCTACTTGAGATCTTACTGACTTTGGAATGCGTTTAACTATGAAAACTCTTGAAGTTTTAAGTTTTTTTAGAATAGTGTCGTTTTCAGGTTCTTCTTCTGACACTGAATATTTATTTTTAATGTAGTTTAGGCTATTTTTCTTCCCTTTAGGAGTATGAATATTAGTACCAGTTTCCTTTATGTTTTTATGAATTCTTCTGAAATAGATGTTTAATCCTTTCAAGTTCTTACATTTTTTTTACATATATTGCAAAATCTTTCTTCATTAGAGGTTTTATCATAAAATATACTGTTGTCACTGACATTTTGTGATTTGTCGTTAATGTCAGATTTTTCACATTTACACATAATATTGGTTTCAACATTAAAAAAGTATCATACTAATGGTAAATTTCTGTTCAACTTTGTTAATTCGACCAACTTGGTATCTTCGTTTTAGCAAAATATTCTATTATATCAACACAATGACTGTATTGTGCTGCTAACTACTGACGCTGTAGAACTTTGAACTTATAGTAATATAACGACACAAATTGCACGCGAGTGGACGCTTGTGAGTATGTGATTGCAACTGTCTTTGTAAATTATTTTTTTGTGACGTGGTATATCTACACAAATAGCACGCAAATTGCACACAAATTGCACGCTCGTTAGTATGCGACCAAAAATATTTTTGTATATGAATATGTAAATAAATTTTATCAAATTTACTTAATATATGGCAAGTCTTAAATACAGCAATTTAGAATTTTCTAGCCGTTATAGAAAATTTCTGATAAGATTTGCTTAGGAAGTAGTAGTAAGCAAATTGAAATATAAATATGACGTCTAATTTCTTTTTCTAGGAAGTATTATATCTTTTATATACTTAATAACCGGATGATGTCCAAAACCTTAATATTATTAAACCTATTCAAGAAGCAGTAGCTCTTTTATGTGTTTTCTACAAGAAACAAAAAATAATATTAAGAATTGTTATTTATAATTTATTCAGTGCACACTCCCCGAATTCCAATGTATCGCTAAAGTATGTTATTCTCTACTCTGGCTTTGACCTTTCGCATAATTTTGACAACATATATATGGTACGCAGTATGCGCAATGATTTGTTTAAATTAAGTCTGAAATCTCATGGTATTGATGCTCTAAAATAGAGTACATTCTTCATTGTTGTTTGCTATTCGACGTAGCAGTAACGCTACCGAATTATTCTTAATTGTTATTTATACAGATTGCGAAAATAGATACACCAATACTATTGACCTCCTCAAGTGTGAAATATACCATTATGTAAATTAGTCTCATTTAGAACGCACTATTTAAAAAAAAAGGATGTATCGGTATAAGTGCTAAACTAAATATGCCTTTCCCTTAATTATAATATGTTAACAGAAAATTAAATATCAACCACGTTATTTCTACTAGGTTCTAGAAGCACCAAACAGATATGGATCCTTTAATTATAATTAATAAAATGGCGATAATTTGGCTAAAGAGAGGTAGATATTTACATATTTACTACAGAAAATAGGAAAAATATCATTTATCTTTAACACTCACACCTACTAACAATTAGTTCAAGCTCTTTATGGTAATGATAATAATAATAATAACACGTGAAAACGTATTAAAAATTCAATACTGTAGTGTACTTTTCTCCATTTGCTGTTTGTTAGAAAGAGCAAACAAATTCTTGTCAAGTCTGAGTTATTTGTCGAACACAATTTTTTTGATTTTAATCTCGTAATTTTGTTATTGTGCGATGTTGTGTTCGAGTTTGGATTGTTTGCAAAATGTGCCTTATGTTTGTGGTGGTGGTTCAATTCTCGTTTAATTTGGACACTTAAAATTTAGAAAATTGATGAGAAAGTATCGACTCTTGGCGGCAGTAAGGTGTGTCTGACATGTTTTTGCCCGTGTTTGATGTGTTAATTTTGTTACGTTTGGTCAACGGTAAGCAGTGGCGTAACTACACCCCTGCCAGCCCCCGCTATGCGGGGGGGCCCCAAGTGCAAGAAGGCCCAAACGATAATAAACTCAACTTATTCATCTTCAACGTATTTGGCAGATAAGAAACGGTCAAGAAAATATTGCAGATAATTCAGAAACCGCAGGTTAACGAACGTTTTCTTGATGTTACTACTAGGAACTGCTGAAATACAAGAAATAATAATTAAGATAAATACTGAACACCACCTGCAGCCTGCATCCTTTCTTCTTTCTATCCGTTCTGTCCTATTTTGTAAGGGTTAATAAACAGATGAAAGAGACTGTAAACTTTAATAACAAAGATGTCTATATTATTCTTAAGTGATAAGTTGTATAAAGTGGTAAAGCATTATTAAACGACGTATAGTAGGGTTAGTTTGGTTTGTGGGATTTTAAATAGGAATAAAAGGGCTATTGTCTGTACAGTACAGATTCACAGGATGGCAGGTAGCTTAGTAACCTTCGCTTTCTAGAAATATAATACTAGAAAGAAATTCATTTTGTGGTTTCTAGTCAGCTGGTTGCAACGTATTTGCATTAGCTGCATTATATATAACGGAAAGAAAGTAAAAAAGCATTCCAGTACGTTTCACTCAATAGTGTTGTGTTCGTATTACAGGAGGTCTTTCATATTTAAACGTAAGTATTTATATCTATTTTTATTAAACTACTATTGATTTGATCATAGTTGAAGTCGCGCTGAGAAATACATATAAATAAATCTTTAAGCATTCAATAAAATCATTTATATTTTGTTAATTAAAGCATTTAAAGCAAAGTATGTATGTGTTATTTGTAATTTCAAAAGGCTTTTAAATAATTATTACTTATCTAATTACATTATAATTAATTTCATTCAAAATTGCAGGAAATAATATACAATGAGCACTACAAGCGGCGCTGCAAAAAACGAAAAAGGAAACTATTGGAAGAATCAAAGAGCAAGATTCCAAAAATAAGTTCCTTTTTACTTCTAAAGAGTCCGAAAACAAGAACAATCTATGAAAGAAATTGGGCTTTCGACAGTAGCATCTACTAGTTCCGCTACAGACGAACAGCAGTCGTCAACAATTTTAAAACTCTCACCCAGGGCGCAAGTACATCACATAATGACGGCCGCGATAGAAATTTGGAACTAGATACCACTACAATTACAGAGGTAAATGTGAGTAGTACTTTTTCACTTAATGAACTATCTATGGATCTGACGAAAGAATATCCAACCGATTTTGCACATTTTTAAAAATCAATGTTTTACAACATGACAATTTAAGAAAAGAAATAATTAATTACGGATTGTGTAGACCAGATGGTGCGTTTCCTAAAGATAATAAAATAGAAGTTTTTCAGTTCACTATTATTACTTAATAACTGCAAGCGAAAATAAAAGCAATACGTTAAACTTACCACACAATTCAAATGGGTGGTTGTGTTATTCTAAATTAAAAATTGTGTTTATTGTCAACCATGTTGGCTGTTTGCTTCAGTAAGGTCAAGTTGGACGACCGGAATTAATGATTGGCAGGGTTTATCAAAAAAATTAAAGAGCATTTGCTTGCTCAATCTCATTTAACTTGTTGTTTTATTTACGATATGTGGAAAAAAATTATACCATAGATAAGAAAGATACTCTACTATTAAAACAAGAAACTGAATTTTGGAAAAATGTTTTACACAGACTTTTCAATGTTACTTTAACACTATCCCAGCGCATGCTGTCATTTCGAGGACATAGAGAAAGTTTTCTGATTCAAAAGACAGTTACAACGGTAATTTCTTAAGTTTAGTTCATTTAATTAGTAACTATGATCCTATATTACAAAAGTGCTTGAACGACCCAAAGGTTCAATTAAATATCTTTCCCCAAAATTCAAAACGATATTATTAATACTTTAAGCGCACACTTAAAAATATTTTATTAAATAAAATTAGATCCGCTCCTTTTTCTCAATCATAATAGACACTACACAGGATATAACTAAGATTGATCAATTAAGTAAAATTGTAAGATATATTGATTTTAAAAAGACAGCTTGGGAGAGGTAACCAAAATAGATATTTGTGAAACTTTTGTGGGTTTTACAAAAGTAGAGTCCCAATCTGCTGAAGGACTATGTAATACTATATTAAGCAATTTAACCAACATGCAATTAGATATAAATAAATGTAGAGGCAGGGCTACGATGGAGCTAACGTTATGAGCGGTACGTATTCTGGCGTGCAAAGAGAATTTTAAACATAGAGCCTGCAGCCTTATATATGCACTGTAGTGCCCATAACTTAAATCTAGTCATAAATGATGCCGTTAAAGGTATAAAAGAAATAGAATCGTTTTTCTACTTTTAGAAAACATATATACATTTTTGCTAATAGTATAGTAAGATGGAATTGGCTTTCTGTTTTTAAAGAAAATTTCACACAATTGAAACGCTTAAATCCGACACGTTGGGCGGATCGAGTAAAATCTTTAGCTGCCATAAGAATTCGGTATAAAGATATAGTAATGTCTCTTAATAAAATTATTATGATATCAAAAAACAGATGAACGAAATGACGCAAAGCAAATATTAACTAGCATGGATAATTTTAATTTTATTTTTAAGTGTTTTTAAGTCAAATTCTAGAAGAGCTTAACAAGCTCTCACAAACTGCTCAGAGTGAAAAGGCGAATATTAATCAGATAACTCTCTTATTTCAAAAACTTTAAAATTTTTCAAGGAAACAAGAAATAACTATTCCAACATCAAGGAGGAAGCAGCGAAAGTTGCAGGGCAATGGAATATTAAACCGGAATTTATAAAAAAGGCAACCAAAAATAAAAAGCATTACGATGAATTATCCAATGATTATCGATTTAATGATGAAGAATTTAAATTTAAAATAAATGTATTTTATCGCGTAATGGATATTATAATTTCACAGCTGTCGAATCGTTTTAAATCGCTTTTTCATGTAAACGAAAAGTTTAATTTCTTAGAACCTAATGTATTTTTGAATTTAACTGCAGACGATATTTTATCTAAGGCAAAACAATTGCAAAAATTTTACTACAAAGATTTAAATGATGCTATAGGTATAGAACTTACTACACTCAAAAATAATAGACTTATTTGTGATGAATTAAAAATGTTAACGGTATCTTACAATTTTAGAATATCTAGTACTTTCCAAATCTACAGGTTCTAGCAGTTTTCCAAACACCATAACAGCCTTAATGTTATACCTAACTTTACCCGTTAGCGTTGCAAGTGCGGAGAGATCTTTCTCAAAATTAAAAATTATTAAAAATTATCTTAGGAACCGCACTTCACAAGATAGATTAGACGATTTATCCCTCTTAGCAGTAGAACATGACACTGCCAAAAATATGAATATAGAGGATACAATAAACGCGTTTGCAGCAAAACATGCAAGAAAAACAAAATTTTGAATTTGATTTGGAATGTCTGCTAGCTCATAGGTTTTTTTACTGTATCAAATTTTTAGGTGTAAATAATTTTGTGCGGCGTATAAATATGTAGATTTAATATTAATTAACTTATAAGTTTGAATTTATGTAATTTGGTTTTATAATTAATAAAGCACTTGATTAATATAGTATATGTATTTAATTCTATACTGCTTCCTTCTCTACATGTACTATAATTTAAAAATATGGCTAAATATAAGCCAGTAAAAGTAATACATTTTAAAGAGAGCCCACTTTAAAATTTTTGCGGGGGGGGCCCAAAAATCGTAGTTACGCCACTGACGGTAAGTTTAAAAAGTTGTTAATTCTTTCTGGTAACATTCTAAATTTTAGCACAACCCTTTGGATATTATACAACCCTTTTGGAATTTATATAATTCTCAGGAAATAATACAACCCTTATAATATTATTCAACCCTTAGGAAAGTATTCAATCTTTGGTATATTTCTGTTGGAACTGATGTTACCTTTTAAAATTTTATACAAACTCGGAATTGAATAATTTTTGATACCATTACCATACACACCGTAACTACCTTTTACAATTTTATAAGCATTAATTTTAATTTTTATTGTGATGTCTTGATGTCATAAGTTGTGCTGTGATTTCGTCTTCATGTTTTGTACAAGTAAATGCATAGTGAGCGTTTTGTTTCCAATTTTCCTATTAGAAGTGTGGTAATAAATTTTTATATTGAGTTGAAAAATATTTTCATCATCAGTAGGTCTTCAGTCCTGGAACTGGTTAGACGCGTACTTTCATTGTTTTCTATTCTAAGCTAACCTACACATTTCCCTGAAATTTACACAGTCTGCATCTTTTACTACCTGCGTGCAATAGTCTGATCTAGATCTACTTCTACCTTTTTTTTTTCTTATGTCTGCTTGTAATATATCCCGCACTATTGCCAAAAATGCTTTAGAACGTATCCTGTCTGCCCTTCTATTTCTCCCGTTTATTTTTTTTTTGTTTTCTACAGATATCTTCTTTATTTCTATAATCTCTTTGTTATTAACTTTGTCTGACCATGTTATCATCCTCATACATCTGAAACACAACATTCCAAAAGACTTCTACCATTTTTCTGTCTGCCTCGCCTACTGCCCCTACTTCAGGGACCCACAGTGCTGTGCTCAAGATATATGCTTTCAACAATTCTCTACTTGCTTCTATGTTTGTTGTCTTTGAACATAGCAGCTGCACTTTCTTCCCCAATATTCAGTGGTTAAGCGAATAGTGTTTTGGTGGTCGATAATGCATCGTATCATAACGTAGCAATTGAGAAACACACAACGAGTAATTCTCCTAAAAAAGACATGGTGGAACGGTTAAGTCTTCGTAGAATTATGCATGACCAACAAAACAAAGGCAGAACTTTATGAAATTATTAAGCTACACAAACCACACTTTAAAACATTTGCTTTGGAGGTGTTGTTACATGAACATGGTCATTCTGTGTCGAGGTTACCTCCATACCATCCAGAACTAAACTCTATTGAAAAAATATGGGCAAATGTTAAAAATTGTGTTGAGGCGAAAATAACGTTTAAGTTAAGTGACATCAAGCAGTTAGCAAGAGGTTCGACAGTATTACGACTTCGTAGTGGAATGCTGTATGTTAGCATGTAAACAAAAATGCGGAAAAATACCTAGAACGTAACGTATTTTACACAATTTGCAATTTAGTGTTAACACAGGGGAGTCTGATGAAGAATATGGAAGTGATGATACTGTTTGTAGTGGTATAGATTACTAAGGGATTAAAGTTATAACTCGTACTTAAAAAAGGCTTGTTGCGTTTATGCTCTCAAGCTTGCCTTAAAGTTGTTTCAAGTTTATTATTAAAGTTATAATTCATACTTGAAAAAAACTTGTTGCGTTATGCTCTCAAGCTTGCCTTAAAGTTGTTTCAAATTTATTATCGTTATTATTCGTTTATTACTTAATTGTTTTTTTTGTTTTGTATTGTTCTTTGTTATTTTTGTTACTTTGTTATTGATTGTTAGTTCTGAAGACTGCTCAGTTTTTACACAAAGGAGGTAGGCACATGACAGACCGATTATTAAAATCTATTAATTCGCATACTGTAGGTGCAAATATAAATAATAAAAGAAATACGAAAGTAGAGAGGGTTCCAAATTTTACTCCAATGGAGCAAGCTTTTTTGATACAGTTAGTAAAAAAATGTACTAAGGAAATGGAATGCAAGCAGACTGATGCCAGGTACCATCTTAGCAAGATAAGCAGCATGGGCTAAAGTGTGTGCTGACTTCAATAACAGTTCACCAGCATACTACCAAGATGAACAAGTTTTAAAAAATAAATATGATAGCTTAAAGAAACGGTTACAAAGAAATTTGCCGACGAAAAGAGTTATTCTTATGGAACGGGAGGAGGTCCATCAAAGAAAGTGGTAGATTATAGCACAGACACAAATCTTTGAAATTATTGGCAGCTAGATGACTGGAGAAGTAAACATTAGGAAAGGGGTGAGACAGGGATGTGCCCTATCTTCATTGATTTTTAACTTGTCCATAGAAGAGGCAATGAATACTGTCAAATACATGAAGACATTTGGAATTACTATGCAGGGACAAAAAATTGATATGCTTAGATTTGCAGATGATATAGCGGTATTAGCATCTAGCAAGGAAGAGTTAGAAGCTGCTCTCAATGAAATGGAAACGGTTCTAACAGAGAGATACGGTATGAAAATTAACAAAACTAAAACTAGAGTTCTAGTATGCAAAGGTGGGGAAAATAAATTAAACAAGAATACAAGTATGTAACACGAACTTACTAGAGGTTAAGGATTTATGCTACCTAGGAAGCCAAATTACGCAAGATGGGAAAAGCATAAAAGATATAAAACAAAGATTAGCACAAGGTCGTCCTACATTTAACAAGAGAAAGCTTAAAACATATGAGTGGAGCACAGCACTGTACGGCTGTGAAGCCTGGACAGTAGGAGAAGCAGACAAGAAAAAGGTAGAAGCCTTTGAAATGTGGTGCTACAGACGTATGATGAAGATATCATGGACAGATAAAGTTAAGAGCGAAGAGGTACTAAAAATGGTAGGGGAAGAAAGCAATATGTGGAAAACTGTAAAAAATAGGAGAGATAGGATGATAGACCACATACTACGGCATGAGGGAATAGTGCGGAATATATTAGAAGCAGAGATAGGAAAAAAGAGAAGAAGAGGCAGACCTAGGTTAGACTACTGCACACAGATAGTAAAAGATGTAGGCTGTAGTGCTTTCAGGGAAATGTGACAAATAGGTTATAGAATTAGTAGAGGAACAAGGATATCTGAGGAAAAAGAGAAATTGAAGGGCGGAATACGTTCTAAGGCATTTTTGGGGAATAGTATGGAATATATTACAAGCAGAGATAGGAAAAAAGAGGTAGATGTAGACCTAGATCAAATAGTGATAGATGCAGACTGTGCAAATTTCAGGGAAATCTGTAGGTTAGTTCAGAATAGGAAACAATAATGGTACGCGTCTAAGCAGTTCCAGGACTGAAGACCTAATGATGATGACTATGTTATTAGTGTTTTATTAAACGCACGAATAAAAACACACCCACACCCGCAATGCATAGTCTTAAATACAATTTGTGTTCCCGAAAACCACAGAAAAATGTTCTTCAACTGATGAAATTGTTTGTATTCCTGATTCGCTTACTGAGCTCGTACATTTACAAGACAACCCGTCATTTGAGGTTTGATTCAACTTTATTTAATCACACACACTCACTGAATTCTCAGATACAGAATTGTCCTAACTCTAACTTAAGTTAGTTACCATTTTCTATATTTTAATTCGCTAGATTAAATGTGAATCTCAGATTATGATTTTCAAAACAGTCAGAAGAATTTAAAGTGTTTTTTGCATATTTTTAAAACACTCGAAAACAAAATTTAAAAAAGGTTCTTTTCTCAATCTTTTCATTAACATATTAATGTTTCATGTCTAACGGCAAAATGCACCGGTTATACTTAATGAGTTTAAGTTCCACTTTAGTATAGTTATACTTATGGTATAAGTGGAACTTAAATTCGTAAGTGTAACCGGTGCATTTCGTCGTAAAAAGTAGCCTATCATTATGCGCATCGTCCAATCACTGCTGATGTGTATTTTTATTAAATTAAATTTATGTGTTCCAGGATTGCAAGAAAAATATGGTCATTTTATCATCGTCAATAACGTCATTGAGCTCATATCAAGATTGTGAACAATGACCAGCTAAAGTTACGGATAATATTCATCAAATACTCGTCGAAAAATGCCCTGTTGAGGCAAAAGAATTTAATTTTTTGATTGACGGCAAAGGCAGAAGGTTCACTCCTGCCACTTACAAAATGAAATTGCCGAATGGATAAGATATTCTGAGGGAATGGCTTGTGTACTCCACATCAAAAAATTCAATATTTTATTTTTTTTGCAAACTTTTTAGTAATGAAAATATATCTCTTTCTGGAACAAATGGTCACTCTCATTAGCAAAACATGTTCAGGTTTTTGTCCCAGCATGAAAAGTCGCTTACTCATATAAAGGCTGCCATATCTTATCGAAAACTTTTTCAAAGATTACGGTTAAGCAAAACTATTGATGATGAAAACCAACGGCTTATTAAATCTGAAACTCAGTACTGGTATGAAGTTTTGAAGCGACTCCTTTGCATTGTGCAGTTTCTCGGTACTCAAGGGTTAGCATTTCGTGGTACAAACGATGTGATTCTCAAAGAAAATAATGGCAACTTTTTAAAATTAGTAGAACACATTTCTAGACTCGATGCTGTTCTATCTGAACATCTGCGCAGAGTAGCTTCTCACGACACTCGTGTAAGTTATTTAAGCAAAAAAAAAATCAAAATGAGTTCATTGAGCTACTTTCTTCTAAAGTTAATGAACATATACTAAGTGAACTAAAGAAAGCTACACATTATTCTATAATTCTCGACTGCACACTTGACGTAAACCGCAAGGAACAAATGACAATTGTAGTTCGATTTGTTCATGCAGTGTCGGGAGAAAAAGTAATCGTGAGAGAACACTTCCTCGGATTTGTGCAGGTTTCGGAAAAATCTGGTGAAGGGTTCACAGCGTGCTTGTTAGACGAGCTGTCAAAAAGAGGAATACCCTTAAAAAATATGCGTGGACAAGTGTATGACAACGGGTCCAATATGAAGGGGAAACAAATGGGTGTTCAAAAATGAATTCTGGACCTTAACCCACGGGCCTTTTTTGTCCCATGTGGAAGCCACTCACTAAATTTGGTTGTCAACGATGAAGCCCTTTCTTGCTCTGCAGCTGTGAACTTCTTTAGTAACGTTCAAGCGATTTATAATTTATTTTCAAGATCTACTCTTAGATGGAGTATATTAACAAACCATGTTACAAATTTGACTGTGAAACCTCTTAGTGAGACCCATTGGGAAAGCAGGATAGATGCCCTTGAACCTTTACGCTACCAAACCGGTGAAGTATATGACCCTGTCTATGAGGCTACTACAGATGCCAAGATTGATCCTTTTGGGAAAAACACAGCCATTGGTATTGCCAAAAAACGAACAGATTTTCGATTTCTCTGCTGCTTAATAACATGGTATGATGTTTTGTTCAAAATAAATTTAGTTAGTAAAACATTACAGAAGAAAGTAATTAATCTGCACAGCGCCTTGAAGTCGATTGAAAGTGTCAAGGGATTTTGCAAAATATGAGGTCAGAAAATTGACTTGATAGTGTCATTACAAACTCAAAGGAACTGGCTGAAAGACTGGGAATCAGTTCGGAATTTATAGACGAAGCTACAGTGAGACCAAGAAAACTAAAAGACAGTTTTCCTATGAAAGTAAAGATAAACTTTTGAAGCCAGGAAAAGAATCTTTCGAAGTTGAGTTTTTTATGTAGTTCTCGAGACAGCAATCAATTCACTAACGGAGAGGTTTGAATAGATGGAAAATCATAGCATATAATTTCAATTTCTCTATGACATCAAACAATTACAGAAATGTGAAAAAACTGTCATTGAAAAACAGTGCGAAGACCTACAGTCAATATTGATAGCAAATAATAATGGTGAAATCAATGAGGATGAACTGTTTGAGGAGATTCTAATTTTGGCACCAATGTTGTGTAAAAATAGTTGTCCTGAGATGTAATTTATATAATAAAAAACGGTTGCATTGACATCTTCTCCAATGTTTTTGTAGCTTTGAAAATACTGCTCACACTACCAATTTCAGTAGCCAGCGGAGAAAGGAGTTTTTCAAAACTAAAACCCATCAAAAACTACCTGCGATCAACCATTTCTCAGGAGCGACTTAGTGGATTGGCAACGCTAGCTATTGAAAGTGAAGTTTTCAGTTTAATTGATACTGATTTAATTTTGAAAGACTTTGCTAAGCAAAAAGCAAGAAAAATATGTGTTTAACGTTTGTTGGTTTTAAAGCTTTTTTTTCCTTTTTCATAGATTGAAGTAAATGTATCATGTAAACGTTTATTTAGTTTTTATGGTTTCATTAAATTTATAAAACAGATGCGCTTATTTGTTTCTTTATATATAATTTGGGGGGCGCCTTGCATGTGCCAGAAAAATGTCTGGGACCAGCCCATATGGCGTTTATTTTCAAACAGCACAAGCTTAGATTTAGCAGCTAAGCGAGGTTCTCTCTCATTGTTTACCTGTGCTTATGTGCATCGAACAAATTATGTTAATTGCGGATGCGTTTCGATTTAACAGTGATATATCATTTACTTTAGTTTCATCACTGTCACTCAAAAACACCAGAATTTTTACTAATAGGGCTGTTTTAATAATGTGAATCACCTAAAATCTTCCGAATCTGTAGAAGAGAAAGACAAACGCCAGGGTAAAAATGGTTTAATTATTAACTTGATCAACTACTAATTGTTTTTGTACTTGCAACATGCTGTTCCCCAAATACTAAACTCATATTGTATTAAATATTTTTTTTATATTTTCGATATGTATTATCTTAAATAAAATAAAGAAAAATCTACCCGAGTAGAAAGCGCATTACTTGTAAACCGCGTAAACTGTATTATGCTACACCACTGGTAAGTTATTTGTGCGCAGCTTGTCAAATGACGTTGTACTCTTCTTGAGTAATTTTGCCCTAGGAGGTACTTATATAGTCCATTCGCTTTAGGATGACGTCACAACAGAATAAAATACTACATTGCTTAAATCATAATATATTTAAAAAAAAGATATAGGAATATTCCCATTGGCAAGATGAATTAGTGGCAACACCGTACAGAACTGCCAACCTTTATTTTGTTAAATGACAGTATTCTTCAAGTGCAAATTTAGGTATTTATTTGCACACGGTTGCCAACACTTAATTACTGCATTTGACGTCATCCTAAAGTTAATTTGAATGGACTATAGTAAGAGATCGCACTATACTCCATTCCAGTTAAGAAGGTACTGAAGAAAAAGATAGGACTGAATTTTAGCGATTCTCATTGGTGGATGGATGAGCCAAGTGTACACAAGTATAAATATCCCGTATGTTTGTGTTGGTTGTTTGAACATTTTTATTATAAGACAGATTGTCAATTGGCATTTCACATTTGCTATTGCCCTTTCATATTTTCGTTTTGTTATTTATTGTATTTTGTTATTAGTTTGCCTTTGAAATTTTGCTCGGCCTTATTAATTTGTGTTAATTTTATATTTAGTATCAAAACAGTTCTTGTCAGAGCTATAAAACACCAGTGTCTTCATAATAAGGTAAGCATGTCTCATTAAAGATAAACATATAATACTAACAATGAATTCTTTTAGACTTTTATTTAATTATGGATCACCAACCTATTAAAAATCCGAAGGGCAAACATGTTATGAGCGGGCAAAAGCTTATTGCCTATAATATATATTTGAAAAATTCCACAAATGCATCCAAAACGCAATCTGTGAAGCAAACTGCGTTAGAAGTGGGTTTAGGTGTTCGATCAATGTGGAATATTGTAAAAGAAATGGAAACTACTGGTACTGCTTCCTCGCCAAAGACTACAAGAGTGCGTACAACAATCTACGACGAACTTGAAGAATTTAAAAGATGTGCGATTCGACGGCATGTTCATGCATTTTACTTTAGAAATGAATTACCAAATTTAGAGAAAGTATTACATGCAATAAACAATGATGACTCTTTACCAAACTTCAGTCGCACATCACTTTATCGGGTAATGATGAAATTGGGTTTTAAATATGGAAAGCGTAGCCGAAAAACAATTTTAATTGAAAAACCTGAAATTGTGTTGTGGCGAAGAAAATATTTAACTGCAATTAAAAAGTATAGAGCTGAAGGCAAAAGAATTTATTATACTGATAAAACGTGGGTGAATGCTGGACATGTAAAGAACGAGGTATGGCAAGACACCACTGTAAAAACAGAAAGGCAGGCATTTATCGAAAGTTTATCGACTGGTATACGAGATCCCTCTGGCAAGGGCAAGAGATTAATTGTTGCGCACATGGGTAGTGATATGGGATTTGTCAATGGTGCATATTTAAACTTTCAATCTAAAAAAACAGGTAGCGTATTAACACTATAAACAACTTAGGACCCTGAGTTCATAATTATCGTTTTAGGAGATTATCACGAAGACATGAAAGGTAAAGCGTTTACAACTTGGTTGAAAGGTGTATTACCTCTTCTTGATAATGATAGTGTAATCGTGCTTGATAATGCTCCTTATCACAGCGTCAAAGCCGATAAGGTTCCAAATCAAAGTTGGCGGAAAGAACAAATTTATAATTGGTTAAACGCAAAACACATTGAAGTTACCAAAGAGCTATTAAAAGTTGAATTATTAGCCTTAGTAAAGCAGCACTCTCTAGCTCACCCGGCACCTTATGTTGTTGACGAAATTGTAAAACGCTCTGGCAGAACTGTATTAAGGTTACCCCCATACCACTGCAATCTAAATCCAATTGAACTGATTTGGGCTTCTACTTTTAAAATTAACGACGCGAAGGTGCTTCTGGATGAAGGAATTGCAGCCATAGATAAAGGACATTGGGTTAATTGTATTAGCCATACAATTAAAGAAGAAGAAAAAATGTGGAAATTGGATGACATTGTCGAAGAACTGGTCGAACAAATTGTAATAAATGTTGGATATGAAAGTACAACAGACGACGAAGATACCTCTGGGGATGATATGGACGTAGATTAAATATAAATTTGTGATATCATTGTTTTGATATTTTGTGATGTGTTTAATTAAAAATAGCTTATATATTGTTCTATATTAATATTTTATTTAAACTTTAACCAAACAGGTAGAAAATAACGTTCAATAATGCTTGATATGTTTTAAAACCGTGTTTCTTGGATGTATTTATTCAAAAACCTCAATCTTGCAAAAAATATAAATAAAAATCTGTATAAACATCGATGCATTGCTTTAATTTCAATCATTGTTAGCAAACTTACAACCTTTCGAAAAAATGAAACTGACAGAATTTTATTATAGCATTCTATAACTCCAGATGAATGTTTGTTTCTACCATAATTGTTAAGTAAAGACTAAGGGGCAAATTTATAAAGCACACTTAAGCCACATGTTAAGGCGAATTTCTTATTATGATGTAAACCCGCCTTTAGTTATTGTTAAGTCGTATTTCTTTATGATGTAAACCCGCCTTTAGTTATAGTGAACGAAGGGTTTGCATCCCTTCCTTAATCTGTTGGAACAGTAATCGTCAGGCACTCGTATGATAAGCTTCGCGCTCTTAATATTGATGCACCCTAGCGTGCTTTATCGATATGTAACACAAGATTTATGTAATCCGCGATTCCTTATTATACGTTATATATTTGTTTTTGTGTGCTACAATGTTAGTTATTTTACCCGTAAATAAAGGCATAAAATTAGCCGCACATTTCTTTATTTTGGAAGTGATATCCTACCAGTGCGATACCAAGCAAACCTCTTGTACTTGGTCCACTACAAGAAGGGTCACCAACCAAGGCTGAAGAACCGCATCAGAGGCCTAAGGAGTCACCCCTCGCCCCATTGGTCTTTCTAGCACAGGATATACCTCCGTAAATGGGGTACAGGCACATCTTTAATGGAGCAAAAGGTCAGTCCTTTCCATTATATTCTATAATTTAACCTTCAACTTATTTATTGTCGAAACGACGTGGGCACATCATAAATTTTTAGGTGTAATCCCAGTTATCCTATTATTTATCAAAGAGCTTTGTAGCACATTTATTATCCATACGTCTATATGCAAACATTGTAAATCATAAATCTTAAACCACCTCTTTTAAAGTTCTTATAAACTGTTTGTTAAAACACCGCAGGCGGTCTTCTCAATTGACTGCTATCTGCGTAAAAACCGGTTCGCTCACCCCTATACGTTTCTTATCTCAAGGCGTATTGTGCGCCGGCAAAACCAATTAGCATTTCTTTACCTTACCGTCAATTACATATATAATAGCTTTATTTACGGCTATTAACTTAAATATTTGTCGTTCATCACAGCTGTTTCCTTTTAAAAGGCCTACATTTCTATAATTGAATTTTACCGTAATTATACTCACAATTTATTATCCATTTTTGTGTGTACATCCACCAGCATAAGCTTTAGGTGTATTTTCAAATTCCACAAACTGCTTTCTGACATACGTTAAAAAATTATAAACAACCCAAGTTTAAAGGTTTTAATAACTTGTCCTAAAATTCTCTAGTAACAATTCTATTCGCACATTGCAGGTCGTTTTCAACTACCTGTAGTTTAACCCTGTAACCATTTGTTATTTTTCATATTCACATCTTGTTATTTTAGTGCGTTTTTTAGCTTCATAAATACAATGATTGAACTTACAGCTGACAACCTGAAATATTTTGTAGCTCGTCGTGGCATTTTAAAATCCACTTTAACGCGATTTGATTCATTTATTAGTAAATGCGCGATATCATTGTCAGAAGCGTCCCGCATTGACTTGCAAACTCGCTTAGAGGCATTTAAAAATTTACCAGTCGAATTCGAAAAGATCCAAGGAGACATTGAACAAATATGTATTTCTAGCGACCTTTCCGAACTCGAAAGTCAAGTTCGGGAACAAGAAGAATTTGAAACACGATATTATGCATTAGTTGCACAAGCTAAATTACTTCTTGCAGACAACAAGCAGTCAACTATGACTGCGATGGGCATTCAATCGCAAGAAACACGTTCCACGATGCAATATTTCAATCCGACCCTACCTCCCATCCCGTTTCCTCAATTTTCAGGTTCATACGAGTCATATATTAATTTTAAAGAAACCTTTGTGTCTCTAATAGACAGCAACCCTCATTTAAAGAACGTAGAAAAACTTTACTACTTGCGATCAACCCTGGGGGGTGAGCCATTGAAAATTATCAAATCATTAGCGACTACCGACGGTAGCTACGCCACTGCTTGGCAATTGCTTAAAGACCGGTATGAAAATAAAAAGGCTATTATTCATGCTCATATGAGATCCATTTTTGAGATTCAAGCTGTTAAGGATGACTCCCATCAACATTTAAGAAATTTCTTGGACTCTTTCCAAAATCATTATAAATCATTAGAGAACCTTGGCGAAAACATTTCTGATTGGAGCACAATGCTAATTTTTCTTTTGACCTCAAAATTGGATTTAGCTTCCCGTAAGGAATGGGAAAATTATTCCAAGCAGGAGCAATCACCTCACATTAATCAGTTTATAACTTGTCTTACTGACAGATGTAAGTTCTTAGATTCTCTCGATTATAAACTAGCTCACACTGACAGAAGGCCCGAAATTAAGCCAAGATATATTCAACAAGCCAAGGGCGTCTCACATACGCTCTTAGCTGCATCCCCCACCGCTAAGCCTTGCCCGTTATGCAAGGAATTTCATTTTTTGTATTCATGTAAGCGTTTTCATGACATGCCTATAAGCACCCGATTTGCTGAAGCCAAGCGTGCTAATTTATGTACGAATTGTTTGCGTTCGGGACATAAAATAGCTGATTGCAAATCCATCCACTATTGCAGAACATGTAAGGGCAAACACCATTCTTTATTACATAACCCAGTTTCTAGAGAACCCGCGAGTTCACAATCGCAACAAACCCCTATATCATTGCCTCAAAACGAGCCTAAGGTTGCTCCACGAAATGACCGCAGTCTCTACTGCACAAATCAAAATACAAACTCATATATTTTATTATCCACAGCTCGCATTAAGGTATACGATGCTAATCGTAGACTAGTTACTTGCAGGGCAATTTTAGATAACGGCAGCCAAACCAATTTTATTACTGACGATTTACGTAGACAACTGAACCTTCCATACGAAAACATAAATTTGCCAATTTCAGGAATAAGTCAGACTCTTGTACCGACTACCAAACGCGTAAAATTAGAATTCCAATCCTCAAATGGCGCGTTTACATTTAAGATACCTACTTTAGTAATCAATAAAATAACAAACATCATCCCTCAATATGAGATTAACCCTGAAAATATAAATATTCCAAGCGATATTGAATTAGCTGACAAATACTTTTATGAGCCTGCCGAGGTGCAAATACTCATTGGCTCAGGTCTATTTTATGATATTCTATGCTCCGGACAAATCAAAACCGGAAGGAATCAACCCGTTTTACAGCAAACTAAACTAGGGTGGATTGTAAGCGGTCCGGTGCCTCGTTCAACTTATAAAACAAATCAGTCACAACTTTCATGTTTGTTAACATCCACGGCTAAATTACAAAACTCGTTAGAAAAGTTTTGGAATATTGAGGAAAACGTTCAAGAAAAACTCAGATTTTCTCTTCGGAAGAGCGACAGTGTGAGGAACATTTTAAGGCTACCACTGAACGCGACGCTACAGGACGTTTTCAAGTTACCTTACTATTAAAGCCACAAATTTCCGAATTAGGTGAATCTTACCAAATTGCTCAAAAACGCTTTCTAGCTATAGAAAGAAAACTACAACAAAATGCAAGTCTAAGACAAGCATACGTAGAATTTATGTCAGAATACAAGGCGTTAGGTCACATGTTACAAATAGGGCCTACTGATAATCCAAACGCTTCTTATCCCTCTTATTATATACCCCATCATGCGGTAGAGAAGGCCGATAGCGTATCTACAAAAATTCGAGTCGTTTTTGATGCCTCTGCTAGTACTACTACAGGACTTTCCTTAAATAACGTTCTCGCTGGCGGTGCCACAGTGCAGAATGATCTATTCTCCACCATCCTGAGACTTCGTCAACACAATTACGTATTTACAGCAGACATTGCCAAAATGTATCGCCAAATATTAATAGCACCTAATCAGCGTGATCTTCAACGCATACTATGGCGTGAAAACACGGCTGATGAGATAGCCATTTTTCAACTCCAAACCGTAACTTATGGAATGGCAAGTTCCAGTTATTTAGCAACACGCTGCCTCAAAGAAATATCTATTCAATGTAAAACTGAATACCCCAGAGAGAGTCGAATCCTCGAATTGGATACTTACGTTGACGATGTAATAACTGGCGCCTCCACTCAGGATGAGCTTAAACTTGTCCGTCAAAACCTGACTAAAATACTAAAATCCTATGCTTCGATCTACGAAAATTCACATCCAATAGTCCTGCCGTACTATCCGACATAGAGGAAACTAAACCACATGTAGAATTTATATTAACTGACCCAGCTCACAGCAAGGCATTGGGTATAACCTGGAATTCTCGAGACGACGTTTTCGTTTTTACTTCAAACATAAAATCTAAACCGCGCCAACTTACTAAAAGAAATTTATTGTCCTTTATATCTACCATTTGGGACCCGTTAGGTCTTCTTGGGCCAATGATAAACACTATAAAAATTCTTTTGCAAAGGTTATGGTTGCAAAAGACTGATTGGGACGATCCCGTACCTCATGACATATATAGAACTTGGAGAAATTTTATTGATAATTTATCTTTAATTCAATCATTTAAAATACCTCGCCAAGTAACCGTCAGGGAACCGTGTTATCTTGAGTTACAGGGCTTTTCTGACAGCTCTTTAAATGCTTATGGTGCCACAATTTATGTGCGTTCCATAGACTCTGGAGGCAACATTGGAAGCAATTTGTATTGCGCGAAATCACGTGTTACGCCTCTTAAAGCCATCTCTTTGCCCCGTGCAGAGTTATGCGGTGCTATGATGTTAGCGCGTCTTGCCAAACGCATCTTAGCCGCAATTGATCTGAAATTTGATAAAATGTTTTACTATACTAATTCTACGGTAGTTTTATGCTGGCTCGCTTTAGAACCCCGCAGCCTAACAACTTTCGTTTGTAACCGAGTAGCGGAAATTCAAATGTCCACAAATATTAAAAATTGACACCACATAAGCTCAGCAGACAATCCTGCCGACCTAATATCCAGAGGAGTGAGCCCTCAAGAGCTTCAAGGTTGTAAAATATGGTGGCATGGGCCCCAATTTTTAACTGAGCCAGCTGCAAATTGGTCGAGTAATACTCATATATCTAACTTTACACTCCAGTCAGCCACTCACGACATTCCGGAATTTAATGCCAGGGCATTTGTTTTAACCTCGCAGGAAACAAAACCTCAACAAGAATTTACATTTATTAAAAATATGTCCAACCTATCTAAATTATTAAATGTCACAGCCTATTGTTTAAGGTTTATAAAAAATTGCAAGGAACATGCAAACTCTAGAATTTCGGGGCCGCTTACTCCCGAAGAAATAACACACAGTAAAAATCTCCTTATACAGTCTGTTCAGAATGCAGCATTTTCAGACGACATTCGTTATCTAAAAGCCCACGCCCGAGTGAAAGCTTTCAGCAAACTAAAGGCTTTAAACCCCTTTCTTGATAAAAATGGCATCCTAAGGGTCGGAGGCCGACTTATGAATTCTGACCTAAGTAGTTCAGCCAAGCACCCCGTGGTGCTCCCCAAGAGACATATATTTACCGATCTGGTTATTTTAAACGAGCATACGCGTAACCTTCACGCTGGTAGTAATGCCACGCTATCCTTTGTGCGGCAGAACTTTTGGCCCTTAAATGGTAAAACTGCAGTCAAAACTATCCTAAAAAAATGCGTTCCTTGTTTTAGGGCGAATCCACAACCGCTGATCAACATAATGGGAGACCTTCCCAGTTTTCGCGTCAATATGTCTCACCCTTTTTCTGTCTCCGGCGTTGATTACGCTGGTCCCTTTTTGTTGAAACAAACGAAATATCATAATCGCCGTTTCTCTAAGGCATATGTCTGCGTTTTCGTGTGCATGGCTGTCAAGGCGGTGCATATCGAGTTAGCCACCGAACTAACGACTGAATGTTTTCTAAGTATTTTGCGTCGTTTTATCTCTAGACGCGGTCTATGCAAGGATATATATTCTGACAATGCGACAAATTTCGTTGGCGCCAATAGCGAGCTACGGAATATTCGTGACGTCGTACAACAAGACATAATACAAAACTTTTGTAGGGAGACCAAAATCAATTGGCATTTCATTCCTTCTAAGTCGCCCCATTTCGGGGGAATCTGGGAGAGCTCAGTAAAATCCATCAAGAGTCATTTACGGCGTATTGTAACTGACTCGAATTCCTTAACTTATGAGGAATTTTATACATTATTAGTGCAAATCGAAGGTGTCCTAAATTCTCGCCCTTTGTGCCCACTCGGCAACGATCCACATGATCTGGAACCCCTAACACCAGGTTATTTCTTGATAGGCCATCCTTTAAACATGTTTCCTGACCTCAATATCCAGGAAAAGCCTGTCAATCGTTTGTCTCGCTACCAACATGTACAATACATGCTTCAACATTTTTGGACACGATGGAGATCAGAGTATTTGCATACATTACAACAAAGATCTAAATGGCAATTTGCTCCTGCATCCTCCGAACTGCTAGGAGCCATGGTCTTACTGAAAGAAGACAACGTTCCTCCGCTTCGTTGGCCTCTAGGTCGTATCACTGCTGTACATACTGGAAGAGATGGTCGTGTGCGAGTAGTTAGTGTAAAAACCTCCAGTGGTGTGTTACGACGAAGTGTTGTGAAGGTGTGTCTGTTACCAGTGGAAATCAGTTGTACCTAATAAGTTGATATTGTTGAAGTTTTATGGCATTATAATTTACTTAGTATAGTTTAGTGATAAGGCATTTTGTGCCATTTGTTTTAGCAATGTTTGCTTCTCATTTATGTTGAACCTTAGGCCATCATCTGTAGATGGCGTTTTATCTCATTTGTTTTTATCTTGCTTATTTTGTTTATCTTGAGTTACTAGAATACTTTGAAAGTTATCCCATAATACTTTCATGGGGGGCGGTATGTTAAGGCGAATTTCTTATTATGATGTAAACCCGCCTTTAGTTATTGTTAAGTCGTATTTCTTTATGATGTAAACCCGCCTTTAGTTATAGTGAACGAAGGGTTTGCATCCCTTCCTTAACCTGTTGAAACAGTAGTCGTCAGGCACTCGTATGATAAGCTGCGCGCTCTTAATATTGATGCACCCTAGCGTGCTTTATCGATATGTAACACAAGATTTATGTAATCCGCGATTCCTTATTATACGTTATATATTTGTTTTTGTGTGCTACAACAATGTTAGTTATTTTACCCGTAAATAAAGGCATAAAATTAGCCGCACATTTCTTTATTTTGGAAGTGATATCCTACCAGTGCGATACCAAGCAAACCTCTTGTACTTGGTCCACTACAAGAAGGGTCTCCAACCAAGGCTAAAGAACCGCATCAGAGGCCTTTGGAGTCACCCCTCGCCCCACCACACTCATACTTAAGTAATGCTCTATCTCAATTTTTGGTATTCGGAAAAATACTAAAAGTTGAGATGGAACATTGATTAAGTATGAGTGTAGCTTAAGTGTGCTTTATGAATTTGCCCCTAAGTTTCGTCCGTCTTAAACTTAATGTAGTTCCAAGTCCAATTTTATCTTCTGAAATTTAATACCAAATTACAAATACTCCTTGTTATTATTTAGACAACTATCCTAGGAGAAGGATCGAAACGTCAATAAAATCATTTTCAAAAAGCAATGTGGTCTTATTCCTTAAGAAGAACACCAAATTGCAATTACTGAATGCAATAATACTTAAAAATTAACTAATACAGTCAGCCATTTGCATTGTTATTTTTGAAAAACTATCGTCACAAAATAGTAAATATACAACCGACGCCGGCAACTTTTCAAATACAGCAACTAATAAATTTTTGATCTGTGTAAATCTGACTCAAGCACAAGCGCCATCTACTACCTTCTTAACTGGAATGGAGTATAGACATTTTTCTTCAACTTCGATTTTGTGATACTTAAGCCACGCACACACCCAGTGGTTGCATCGCGACTTATACTCGAAATGATCATTAACAAAAATTAATTAGGAAAGAATAGGA
This sequence comes from Platerodrilus igneus, assembly GCA_036346225.1. Lineage (NCBI taxonomy): Eukaryota > Metazoa > Arthropoda > Insecta > Coleoptera > Lycidae > Platerodrilus > Platerodrilus igneus. The sequence goes on from JARFIW010000412.1 coordinate 2,559,939, forward strand.
GTAATTTGTAAGATATGACGGTTAATAAAGAAAAGATACCTAAAATTGCGCTATACAAAATATGTCTTTTCAGCCTATTGATCTTGTAAAGAAGATTTGAATCTTGTCCGTGTAGATTTTAGATCAAACACTGTGTCCGCGTCTTAGTTTTTTTAGACTGTGGCTGAGTAAGCGTCCATATAGGATTGGTTAGAGCCGAACAAAGTAAATGTAAATTGCATTCTTCTGAAGCACTTTAGTTTACTATCTTTTCTATTTCGTGTTTTACTAATTATCTAAGATTTATATTATGAATACTTGGTCTAAGACGCGATAGCTTTATATTTTTTGCTCTGAAAGCACGTTCTCAAGCTCTTTTCTTCGTTGAAGACAATCCAAGTTGTTTCAGGTTTATTTCTAAGAAGTGAAAATTCTTTTGGTGTAGACGTTTACACAAGTAATATTTTATACACGACGTCAGGAATGTGTTGTTGTTAGAACACAACTTGGAAGATATTTTTGAATACGAAGTTATGCGGGAACAATGAAAATGGATGAAAACGTGACTACCTTTGAGCTATTGCATGTAGCATAATAATCGCGATTGTAGCGAAATAAATAACCTTGAGTAGATTCCTTCTACAAGATAAAAGGTAAAATACATAAGATTTTTCAAGGTATTGCATAATTATTGTACCATCAGTGTAAACTGTAATATTTAGTCTTAAATATTACATCCTTTTTATATAATTATTCATGTGTTAAATTTTCCTGACCACCTTAAGCTAAATCTTGCGTTGCAATAATTAATTGTGTTGGGTTAAAGATTAATTACGACACAGTTTGTTCAGAATTTACGTATGAGAAAAATCTTATGTTCATGCTCCAATTAAGAAATGTCTCTTAATTATTATAATAAAATTTAAACGCCCAAACTTGGTTAATTGATTTATTAAACTTCGAAACTAACTTTAATTGAATCTGTGCCTTATCCTACCTCGGGAGCAGCACATCTACAAATCGCTTAATTGACCCGTATCTGACCATGGAAAATATTAACCTTTATAAGCCATGACCTTTTCTTTTGCAATATATTCGTTCTATAATGTCCCGTTCGAATAACAATACAAGATGGAAATTTACTTTAGTTATAATCTCGAAGATAATTGGTAGCATGCTTGCCTTTTTTCTGCTTATGTAATTATATTTATCATGTGCTTTCTATTGGTATGCTTCAAATTACCGTAATTCCTTTCCCACAGACTACTTAATCGACACAACAAGTTCTGATTTAATTACATGCATATTTCCTTAAGCAATAGTTTAGTTAATAATGTTGCAAATAACAGTTATTCTGTTCGTGGTTTATGTAACTAGAACAAAAATGGAAATTGAATTAACGTAAAATGTGAGGTAATATTTCAACATTTGGCATTGGCATTCAAACCCCTCTTCTATGATTCTCAAGTAACCCTGCACAATTGCAGACCTTTAGGCAGAAGGTTTATAGAAATGATTATTATGTAAATCCATACGAGCACTGAATGCAAAATGTAATACTTTCATTTATGATACCATTACTGAATTAATTGAACTAATTACAGTTTCTGATTCACTGCTCATTTCCTAGAGGAAATATTTCTTTACGGAAATACTAACGAGAAAAGTTAGATGTTGCCTAGAATGTAGTACTTGTTGAAGACACGTAACCCACATGTGATTTTCCAATGCTCCACCCGAAGGTACTACATTGTCTAGGAAGCGAGTTTTTTTTACCTGAAAAATTTCTAATTTTGCCGAACCTTTGCTGTTCCAAGCAAGGTAGGGATTTTTAACGTGCGTGACAACATTCACACACGGGACCTCCATTTTACCTCTCATCCGAACGAGGGCGTATTGTTGTAAAAAATGCTCGCCTAACATTTTTCAAGCGGACCGTGTCGGTATACGAACCCGGGACATGAAGACACGTAACCCCAGTAATTTTGATTAAAGTCGCCAAAGATTCGGTTTGAGATACGCTGACATAAAACATATTGGAGAGATCCCCCAAAAATTTAATGCCGAAAGAACAAAGAGGCCAAATGTCTCTCTTACACCCAACGAGCCATAATCACCTTCAAGGACAATAACTATAAAATCTGTTTCAAAATAGCTATATCGAATTAGGTGCTTATGTAAACATTAATGAACTTAAATAAACTGCTACGTACTGAATTGACGTTAAGTACGTGAATTAATTTTACTCTAAAAAAGTGAAGTGACGTAACAGTAAAACAGTGCACCGGCTAGTTTTCAGTGGTGCGGGGTTGGTTTTATGGAAGCAAATGGACAATTTTTAGATTACAACTCTTACTAAATACTTTTACTCTTATCTTGAAAGGTCTTTAAACTTTTTTTGTCTAATAAATAATGCCCGCGCAGAAGATGGGTGCTCCGAGATACAGTTTTAACGGATCTTATTGCAGTAGAGATTGATGGAGCCTCGTATACTTGTTTCTCGCCTTTTACTAAATTAATACAGACAGAAATAATAAAAACAACTCCAAGTCTTGTTCACCTAACCTATATTATCAAACATGAACATCACAGAAATAACAAACAAAAAAAACTAAGATCTATTCCTAATTGGCCAAATATACGCGTACCTAAAAAAAGAGCAACGTAAAATTTATCAATTATAGATATCCAACCAAATTAACCTATTTATATAAATCATGCGGATGCCATTGTGGTGCTTTTTCATATGAGAATTTCGATGTTTAAAGTACGTCTTTACTAAGTGTGCACCAACGTAAAAGGTTTTTAATAAGAAGTTTTGCCCATTCCTATTAATACAACCAATCACATTATTAAATATACAACAGCCATGAAATATTTTGCATGTGGAAGACAAAGCTCCGATCAACTTTTTGGTTCAGGAAAAATGGTTACAGGTAAGCCAATATTTCAACTTAGCGTTGGATAAAGGCTTCTAACACGAAGCACTTTCGCCGGTAACGGTATCTTTAATTCCACGTTTTCACTCGAATTTGGAAACTTGTTTACTAACAATTCCGGGATTTAATATTGTCACTGAATTACCCGATAGACAATTTATCCCGCACAGCAAAAGCTGCGTGTCAATCAAATTTGAAACTTCAACGAGTTAGTGCGTCTAACTACTCGATTTTCGAGTTGAATGTCGTAATATTTATGCGACGGGTCAACTCGTTCTCACACTTTTATATTAGATACCGAAAGCGGCGTTATTTGTTTACGTTCGCAACACATATTTATGGCTATAATTTATGAGTATAGGAATATTACGGGTAATCTATCATGTCGGCGGTTCCTTTGAATACGTGTAAGCTCTTAATTCCTCCCTCGGTTTACATGTAGCGAATTAATTTGTATGACGGGTTTTATGACTATTGGTATTGTATAATGTGTGGATCAAATGCCATGATTTAATTGTTTATTTTGAACTCATGTGAACGTGTACAAATAAGCTTTCCTACGCCGGTTATTTACCAAAATTTATCCTTATTCTTCTAAATTTAATACAAATTATGTAAAGTCCCTATCGTTATTGTTGTTTGAATTAAAATGTACCGGGCGCTTTATTATTTGTTTATCCTAATTTAGTATCATATTGGAATAACCACGTTATTAAATGTACACCACCAAAACTTCTAAATTTTATAGTCTGCTTTCATGCTAAAATCTCATTAATTAACTGAAATTATTAAATTCACTTCTACTACTTAATGCTGACTAAAGAATGCACTAGGGTTACATAAGTAAACACAATACGAATGCTTTAAATAGAATTGTACAGTAATCAAATACGTATTCTATAACGTACTTTCGTCTGGAGAACAAACTCAAACAATATATATTACTAGCCACAATGGTTTCTCAATATATATCAATTAAAATACAAGTGCAAAAAAGCCTTACACAAATACCAACCAATGTTTTTTTGCGTAGAAGTTAAAAATAAGTATTTTTAACTTCTATGCAAAAAACATTGGTTGGTAAAGACTGGTAGTTAATATCCAGTAGTAAGCTATTTATAGCAACGCAAAGATACAAATACTTTAAGAGATAGCCAGGTGTCGTTGCATACCTTTTAACGGAAAAAGAGAAAAGATTCATAAGTATCGATATAACGAACTCCTAAAGGGGTATATGACCATAATGCCCCGTGCTAGTTCACACGAAACTATGACAGAGTGGCTTCTAACAAAATTATCCACCGCTCCACGAAGCAGACCTAGGTAAGCAACAAACCCCGGACCTAGATCGTGGAATGCAGGGCCGTTAACGATGCGCCAATGAGACCAATGGAAATTTAAATGTCGCCCGTCGTATTTTAGCACGACAGATTTGAATATCCCTATTTTAATTGAACACTAATTTGTTAGAGTAGTCGGCAACGTTGAATTTTTGACCAACTTAACGCGTAAAATTTGTTGAAGATAGAAAAGAACAAAAATATTGGCTTATGTTGGTATGCCTATTATTCACATCTATGACGTAAATCGGATTTTAGATTGCTTGAGTTTAGATTGCAATAACATATGCAACATATCCAACAATTGAATTATAGATGATAACTGAATCTCAAATGTTACACATTGCAAGCTTAGGAATCCACGCGAATATTAGATAGAATACTGGAAGATAATCGTACATACTCATAAGGACGACTAAAGTGCAATTCAATGACCCATATCAGTGGCGCACCTACATCCCTTAGGCTTGCAATGCGCGGGGGGAGGGTGTGTGTGTGTGTGTGGTGGTGGTGCAAAGAGGTCTAAACGATAAGAAATTCGAATTAAAAATTATTAACGGTATTTTGCAGTTCTTAGAATTTCTTGTACTCCCCAAGTCTAGCAGATTTTCAAACATAATAACAGCCTTTAGTGCTGCACCTAACTTTCCTGATAGAACTGCAAATGCAGAGAAATCTTCCCAAAATTAAAAATTATTTAAAATTAATTTAAGAACCACACTTCGCTAGATGAATGAGATGATTTATCCCTCTTGACAATAGAGCATAGCAATACCAAACACACGAATATCGATGATGTAATAACTAGTAGCTGTTTTACACACTACAATTTGTTGATCAACTTCTAGAACATTTTGATGTTGAGCAGCAAGTCGGCTCAAAAGTGTGTATTACATACAACAATTTATATATCAATTTCAAGAACTTGGTGCTCATCAAGTTAAGCCACCTTAGAGTAAGAGATCTAATTTTAAATCAATTTTCTGGCTATTTTCTATTACCTACCTGTAGTATGTTCACTAACTGGTTTATTTCAGTAATAATTAAGAGGCTAAATATTTATTGTTCGGTGTTTTTGTAAATTACTTAAGGTGGTGTGATATTTGGTAACTTATATGAATATAAATCACCTCAACAATCTGTAGAAAGTATGTAAATAGAAAGTAAACATTGAAAAACGGTTGTTGCTTCGAAAATAACTATAAAAAGTTGGTAAATTGATGTGTGTAAAACTACTCAAGGTCATCAAGATTCTTGACAAACTTCCATTTATTTTTTAAGTTCTAGAAATTGATCAATAAATTGTTGTGTGTAAAATAGCTATGAATTTGCAGTAAAACACCCAAGAAAAAAGAACTTTTAAATTAGATTATGGGTGTCATTAGATTATGGGGTATATGTTTTTCTGTTGTGTCAAATTTCGAGGTGAATATTATTTTATGCGTTGTAGAAATATATTGTAGTTTTAATATCGGTTACTTTATAATTTTTCAATGTATGTAATTTGGTTATATAATAAGCACTTGATTAATATATAGTGTATTTAATTCTTCTCCATAAGTACTGTAATTAGAAAATACCGAAAACCAGAGGCCAATAATATATATTCAAGGGGGGTGTATACAACAATTTTTGCAGGTGGGGATGCAAAAATTGTAGTCAGGCTATACGATACTGACCCATATGTGAGATCTTGTGTGAGCCAAATTATATTTTAATACGATTAAGATTGATATTTATTTGTTTAACTATGTAAAGCTATTTGCCGTTATCTAAACATAATAATCAATCGTAAGAAAAAGTTAAATATCTCTAAAAACTTGCAAGTGTTAAGCCGTTTTAGTTTCAGCAGCAATTTAAATAATTTGTTTGAAGTGAAATATGCTAAGTTAGTGTTAATTGTGAAGTTCATGTTCGGCTGGTGAAACGATTCCTTTCCTATTCTTGGCCTACTGAATACAAAAAGCCAACTACAGATAATAAATTATATTGGTGTTTGATTTATTCTATTTTTTTTTTATTTACAAGAGTTGTTTCAAAGCTATGGTTCTTTAGTTTTTTAAAAAATAAACAGCATTGTTTATTACCATAATTATTTACATCGTAGGAATGCATAAACAGTAATTTATTTTCCAAATGATCGCCATTTTCTTTTCTACACATTTTTATAGACGTTCTTTCAACTTTTGTATACCTATGTCGTAGAACTCCGGCGCCAAATCTTGGAGTAAGCGAGTAACATATTCTTCGATTTCATCGTCCATAGATCACCCAGGTCTCCCTTCAAGTTTAGTAACAGGTTGTAATACCTAGGGGCTAGGGGCTGTAACAAGGGTAGGGAACTATAGTCCGACCAAATCTTTTCAATAGATCTTGCGTTTGTCGAGGGACATGAGGCCGAGCGTTGTCGTAAAGCAGCTTAACACCTTTGCTCAGTATGTCTTTCTGACGGTTCTGGAGTAGTAGGGGTAAAGTCGATCAGCAATATTCTCTTACAGTCCCAGAAAACGGTTGCCATGATTTTGCGGGCAGATTGCGTTTGTTTAAACTTTTTCGGTTTTGTCGAACTTGAGTGGCGCCATTCACATGATTGTTCTTTTCGGGAGTGAAATAAAACACCCACGTTCCATCACCTGTAACTATGGAGTCCAACAATTCCTTCCTATTGTTGCTGCATTGTTGAAGTAACTGACAGATCCACCATAAATTTTACACACCTGACGGTGAATGTTTATACGAGGATTCTTTTCGTTTTAAAAATACGGATAATTGCACAAATTTCACATCTGCCGCTATAAACTAATGAAAAACACCAAAATCTACTTAACAATAATAATCAAACACATCCAAACCCGCTAAAAGGCGATATTAAAATGGATGCATCAGTACTCCTTTTTTAAAGCGCTGGTCGTTGAAGAAAAATAAAGATTCAAAGCAAGTTCCTAGTGGGCAAATAATCCAGACTAAAGTTACTAACATAAATAACGTAAACTAGCATATGTACGCTGAAGATTTCAATACGGAGTAATATTAAGCGGTCCCAGCCTGAAGTTAAATGCTGAAATATAATAACAACGGATTCAAGTTTGTAATCAATTATATACTTTTGAATAATATATTCTATTGTTCTAGGTACAGTGAGTCTGGTAAAGATAGGGAAACTTTTTATAACAAACTAATTTTCGAAGTTGACGGCTTAGTTAACAACTTTTGGTGCTATATTAGTTACGAAAGTTAAATCTTTAGTTTGTATACGATACAAAGAGTTTTCGTGTGAATTTTTTAAAGTAACACTTTCAAAATCACATTTCAATTTTGGTTCTAGGTGCTGCAGAAAGAATTAACAAAGTAGTAATAGTAAGTATAGTAAAACAAATAACCATTGTTACATCAAATTTAATACACATATAAGCAATTTGGGGAATTCGATTATTGAATGGGGCGTGACGGTTATCCACAAGATGGGATAAAATATGCCACTGACATACACAAATAGACGTGTTTATATGTAATCAAAATAAGAAAAAAACAGTTAAGAAAAATGAGAAAAACGAAATAACTATGTGTTTGTTTGAATTGAGAACTTTCGGATACAGCCCAAACACTGGGGGACCAGATGATGACTCCTTATTTTCCATAGATGTTAAAAGCGTATGTAGTCCATCAATTGTTTCGGTTCAGCGTCTTAGAGGTCCCAGTATCAATGCTGGATATAGCTGTTCTTTAAGACTGTTAGATGACCAGATAGTTCTTGAAGTCAAAATAGAAAGTCCTCAAAGCCTGGCTCGTTTTAATTCAATGGCGGATGATGCATCTAGTGAGTTTGGTTTTGCGAATATACCGTCAATGCTCAATTCCCTTGCGATCTAGCGGTCAAACTTAGGCCAATGTAGTACCTTCGAGTGGAGCATTGGAAAAATCAAATGTAAGGTCAAACTTAGGATACAATGTAGTACCTTCGCGTGGAGAATTAAAAATTCGAATGTACGGTTAAACATACGATGCGGTTCCGTAAATCAGACAGGTTAGTATATAACTGCTGATCCTAAGGTACCAGGTCCTATTCCCGACACGGACCACTTAAAGAATATTTGGCAAGCACTTTCACAAAAAATACATCCTCGTTCGGATGAAAGGTAAAATTTTGGTCCCATGTGTTTACTGAGTATGCTGGCATCCGCAAGAATGAAGAAAATGGTCGCTTATGAAGTAAATATAAGGCTCAGAATTTCTAAATAGACGTCATCCGCGACGTCACACAGGTACTAACTATTTATGTAGATGTTTGTCAACTTAATACCGTACAATATTTATGTTACAGTTTTGGTTTGAATAGTAGCAATGTACGACGTTGCCAATAATTTTAAAGTCAAATATTAAATGTTGACGTTTAAGTTTTGGTTATATATCATGCGATGTTTAGTTAGTGTTAACGATCTCGTGAATTTTTCTGTTTTTATACATTGATATTTGGCTGGTTTTTGGTTCAAACAGTTCTTTTCGGAACTCGTATTAGTATTAAACTGAACTCTAATCACCGAAGACGATGAGCGAGATTCATTTAGACCCAGAACTAAGCTACTTGTTGCTAGTTTGATCACCTTTATAGGTTGTATGAAAATCGTTAGTATTCTTTTTCCAGTTAAACATGTAATTATTTTAAATTTATCATTTTATGTTCATACTTGATGGTAGAATTTGAAGCATGATGAGCTTTTTAATGGTAGTAAACGATTCCTGAATACAGTCTTGCACAGTATTGAAATAGCTGAAAGGTAGTCGAAGAAGAGGTCTAATGGAACTGCTAAATATTATGGATAAATGGAATTCCATTCTTAAGGATATATGAAAATAGGAGACGAGAATCTGCACCAGCTTTGTGTTTTTCGACAAAACATGACTTTTTCATAATTGTGCCGTTCCTAGCAACGGACTGATTTAAAAACAGTTAAGGACACACAAATTGACGGAAAAAGGTTTGTTTTGTATCTACTTACCCTTAAGCAATATAATGTAATTAGTCTTTTAGGTACTTAGTAATACATGCCCGAAATGTAAATGCATTACTAAATGGGTCTGAATTGATTTTTTCCTTCTTCCTACGACAAACCCAAATTACTACAGAAAAGTGAATGAGCAAAATTTGAAATCCATTATTAAAGAATTTGGAAAAACCATTTGCAATAAGTTTAGACATGGTGTCGTATTATTATACTTGTTAAATAAAACATTTACAGTTCATGGAAAAAAAGTAACATTGTAGAGTGACTTACTAGATAAGGAATTTCTTATGAAACTAATGCTTTTAAGCAAAATTTGTTCAACTTGTCACGATGTAAGTCAAAATAATGTGCTTTGTAACATCAGTACTTTTTGCAATTGTAGGCATAAACCGTCAAAGGTTTTTAGTGGAATCAATTGCTGGTTGAAAAATACAGACGTATGGTCTGCATATTCAATGCAGTTGGAATGTATGGGGTGTAGGACCTACTACAATCAACATATCGAAAGAATTCGTATAACATCTTGCAAAAATTATCAAAGATTGGTGGGAAAGTGTTATCAAATTCGATCAAGGGGACATTGCACTTTTAATTACTAACATTGGTGATAATGATAACTAATACAGATTTTCAATCCCATTAATGAATCTATCTATATGATTGATGTATGTTTAATTTTACGTATCATCATTGTCATTAGGTCTTCAGTCCTAGAACTGGTTGGACGCGTACCCTCATTGTTTTCTAGTCTGAACCTCTGAACCAACCTACACATTTCCCTGAAATTTGCACAGTCTGCATCTATCACTGTCTGTGTGCGAAAGTCTGCTCTGGTTCTACCTCTACATCTCTTTTCCTATCTCTGCTTGTAGTATATCCCGTACTATTCCTCAGAAATGTCTTGCAACGTATCCTATCCTTCTATTTTTCCTATTCTTTTCATTTCCACAGATATATTTATTCCTTACTATTTCTACAACCTATTTGTTATTAACTTTGTCTGTCCATGCTAGTATCCTCATACATCTGAAGCACAACATTCTAGAAAGCTTCTATCTCTTTTTGTCTGCTTTTCCTATTACCATTATTTCATAGATGTACTGTTCTGTGCTCTACAATATGCTTTGAACAGTTTTCTTCTTGTTCGTTGCCTTTGAACATAGCTGATGTTCTTTCTTGTTTGATGCAGTTCGGTCACCTTCTATTGTTTTAGTTATATTTCTATTCTTTCGGATCGCATCTTCCAAAGTAGTCACCTTCCGGAGACCCGAATGGGGGACTATTTTACCTCCAGAATTTTTTACCCCAGAGAATGCCATCATGTTTAACAATTTCTGTACGCAGTGTACTTGGGAGGTAATGTGGTGGTTTCCCGTTGCCTTCCACATCGCAGTAGTGTGCCTTAGAATGCCATATCGATACCTATGGTTTCTGCCACTCTAAGTACCTGTCCTAGTCTGGTTCCTCACTAAAGACCCCACTAATTTAGTTAAACCTATAGTTCGGCTCTTTAACTCATTGAAACACGCAAGCCATTCTACCTGTTCTAGTATTTTAGAAAGTCGTCAATGTGCAGGTCCGTTCAGAATGGAATTTTATGTATAATAAACATATATTCCTACATATACGTTTTAATGCTAAATTACCAGCTTTTAGTCCCTTCTGTGACTTAGACTTCTTGAAGAATATTTTATATGTGAAATCATAATTATACACATCTGTTAATTTAGCAGTGCAATTTATAATTCAATAGCATAACCTCTTGAATGTCTGTGGCTATTGTCCCATGTCTGGTAAAATATGCATATGGCTATAAAATTAAGATCTATAGGATTTAGCAATCACATTTAAAATATGCTCAGTAGTAAAAATTCACAAGTTAATCACATTCACTATTAATTTAAAAAGTTTAAATTGCAATATTGTCAATAGAAAATCATTCTATAATTACATTTAAAAAAGTCTTAAGTCACATTTCTCAGCTACTATTTAATATATTTTCAACGGTCATATGCTACCGATAGCGTTATTATATTCACTTGGGAACAGTTTTTGGTAGTGACAACGTCGCCACTATGTGACGTCACAAACATCGATGACGCAGTCTATATAGAAATTGCAAGGACTATACCTATAGTCTAAATCATGAAAGAATGAATTCACGTCATAGGTTGCTGAATTAAAAACGCATACTTACAAATCTTATGCATTAAGTATATTCCTATAGATCCTTTAAAAGTATGTTGTTTTTTAATTCAGAAACCTATGACGTGAATTCATTCTTTCATGATTTAGACCATATTCGACTTATTCTTACTTCAAATCCTTTCATTTGGTACAATTTTACAAATCGATTTGGCCTAGCAGAATGAAGGATTCGATATGTTTTCGTTATTACTTTTTACTATTAACAAACCTACCTAACTAATTTACACATTAACTAAACTAAACGATAATGCTATAACTAAATTGTGCTTTTAGGAGTGTCTTTATAAAATTTTATGCACTGTGTATTTGATTAACAATACAAATGCTTGCAATTTCATTCAGTCAATTTCAACACTTTTAGAGTATCTATAGATACCATCTTGTGCGAGAAAAATTTATATTTGCACGCTACATTAAAATGGGATTTGCAGTATTTCTGTATAATTTTAGGTTACAGTTTGAGTGTTGATGCAAACACCTTCAACCGACATTAAGTATAAATTTATGTAACAAAATAAACACAAAAATATCAAACCATGTGTTATTTTGGAATTGCAAAACATGTATAAAAAAAGAAAATTATCCATAAAAAATACATGAATTTTCAGGAACTATAAAACTATATCAGTTATTCAAGCTTTTTATACATTTAGTTAGAATAAAATTGAATTCATATTCATACTCTACTATGAGTTTTATATTCAAAAGTTGGTCGACCATTTTGACCACAAAATAACACGAATTTAATCAATGCTTCAATGTTTTTCTTCCTACTGAAAAAGTTGCTGGTTTGGAGTTAACCGGATTGTTACTTAAGGTATCGAAATGTGTAAGTTAATTGTTAGTCTAGTCGGGATAAGTAGGCACGAATATACAAGAACACCAGATAGCTTCATATCTGTGAGAAATTGAAGAAATAGAGCCCAAGGTGAGTCTAATAGGTTTATATTTTATGACTCTATAAATAAAATACTATTAATTATTAAAAAATAAATACCAAATTTAGTATTGTTTTATGTAATATTGTAGCCGTGTTCCAAAAATTTTGTACAAAGTTCAAGAAATGTATAAACTATTAATTAATTTATTAACATTTAAATATAGAGATGCATATGAATTAACATTTGGAATATATTTCATATATTAAAGAAATTTTTAATGCCAAATGCAAATGCATGAACGACCCCCGATTTCTTAATATCATCACAGAGATACTAATTTCCTGTCCAATCTAAACTATACGTAAAAGAATATTTAAACAATTAATTGAATTTTAAACTGTTTTAATAGAACCAAGAATCTGACTCCACAGTCCACCAATGTAGATACCGTTTTAATAGAAATCACAATTCACAATAGCGAATATATATATTCTAGTATAGGAATCCTTTATCATACCCAATTTCTTAGACTCAAAGACATGAATAGGAGATATAATCTATAAGAATTCAAAGTCATTGTTCTATTACTTAAGGTTCATAGTTTATTAATCTATATTCGTTTCATCTTTATAACATATTTATTTAAAATAAACTTAAACATTTTTTGGTCTTTTTAAGGCAAAACTTTGACTTAACGTTAACTAAATTATCACATTATTGGAAAAATGACAAGCAGCTTACATCATTTCTCAGTGGTTCTTGTTTCTTGATATTCGTAATGAAATAAATGTACCGCAAATCAGCTGATAAGTTTGCTTCACAAGTTAAAAGCGTTAGAAATGAAAAGCTTGAGCTAAAATCTACCCTAAACATGTTATAAGCCTATTCGCACTATAGATATCTTCTTATTTCTGATTTCTTGTACTAACAAACTAGGAACAATTTAAGTAATATAAGTTATAAAGTAATTAACCGATTAACTAGTGCATTTAAAAATATTAGCAGCCCTTGATAGGTAGAGACAAGATTCTCACAGCAAATTTACAGTGTTTTAAAGTGACTTGAAATTAATCTAAACTAAAGGTACCAAATATTAGACTTTGTAAAGATTTGATACAGTGCTTATTACTTAATCGCTACCTTTGACGGCCGCGATGATTACCAAAGTGTATCCACGTTATCTTCTTCAACTTTTGGTAATAACATCTTGGCTAAAATATCTTATCGCGATATTTTAATATGAAAGCTTACAAAAAGTAAGTATTTGATATTTTTTATTCATTCTTATATTTAGTAACAAAAATAAGTTTGAAACTATAATAGTGGAAATAATTATTGCTTTCATTCCCTGAATATATTTACAATTACCCTATTGTTAAGTTTAAGCTCCATTTTAATCAATGTTTGACAATATAGTTTTAAGGATTAAATTCAATGGCTTTTGCAAGTTTCACGTGCTGCAAGTGATGTGACTTTGCTGATAGGTAATACATAGTACCATGAAGGTAAAGCAGAAATACGTAAAACATCCGGATATATAAATACTCACATTGAAAGACCAGGTAGTAAAAATGAGCGTCGAGGGTTTGATCATGCTAATACGCAGAAGCGTTCTGTATGCAAAAATCATATACATAATGTCAGCAGCTGCACTAAATTAATACTGATTCGTTCGGAAAAGCGGCAAGAGGTGCATCTAAGGTCTAAGCAGGAAATGTTAAGCACAACATCATCCCTGTAAGTTTAAATCCCATCAAACTTGCGGGATTGATAATTGTATGTTCAAAACCATCGTTTGCTTCACAATGATAATCAGGCCTCAACACCTAAAGCTAAAATTAGATTAAGTGTTCTTAGTAATGAACCTCCCGTTAACTGCAGTGTTCAATTAAAAAAAAACTTATACTGTTCTTTTCCAAATTATTCCCATTACCCTCTATTGAATGAAAGGATCGGTATGCACCTTTGCTTTCCTCAATTAAGGTTCATTTGTGACCTTGGTTCTGGATGATTTAGCAACCGAGCTTGGGTTATCTGGCACCCTTGAACTCTTATGTATAAAATTGACCGATAACGGTACACTAGTAAAAAACAGTTCACAAAGTGTCTGTTAAAACTTCTGACATACACAAGTATGCGAAAATACAAGATATGCGATGTCCGCAGAGTGCGTTAACTTGAACTTATTTACACAGACTATATCTACAGCTCGGTTCACGACAAAGTACCGATATTTGGACAATGTTAAGGTAGAATCTTATACAAATGCGATTCCTCAAATTCTTATTGGTATCGATAATTACAAATTGGCACTTGCTCATTAAGTTCGGGACATGGAAAGAACCAGTAGTAGCAAAAACACATCTTGGTTATTCTCTACATGGTTTCTGCAATACGTTAGCAGACAAACCTCAATTTTCATATTAGTTAGCAACATCAAACTAAACACATATGTGAATGTGAACATGGTACAGAGATACATCAAATGGCGAAGAAGTATTTTTGCATTTTTCAGGGATAATTATTGAATCAGATGAACGGGCTCGGATGATAGCGGAAACTACCACAACCTACAAAGGTAACTGGTATGAGACCAGGTTATTATGGAGGTTCGACAAATTTGAAATTCCCGATAGTTACAACATGGCATATAACCATCTCATATGCATAGAAAAACAAATATTGCGTAGCCCTGATCTGGTGAAAAGTATAATCGAATCAATTGGTAACAATGTGTCTAAATATTATGCTTGGAAGATGTTAGCAAGTGAATTGCGAGTGCCCTATCGGAGAGATTGGTATTTACCAATATTCTCTGTGAGTAAACCGAAGAAATCAAGAAAATGCCGAACTTGTACTTTAACTTTTTGAAATGGGATGATTCTACATTAAATTACAACTACCTTAATTAAAAACGCTAATCTAAACCTTTTTTATGTTATTCTCAAATTATACAAGCTTAACAAATTTAAGAAATACGTTTTAAACCGTCCCGTATAAAATTTCCCTTAGTACGTGGAATATAGCCTAAAACAGTATAAACTCTTTGAAATAATGCTATCGTTAAACAGTTAAAAACTCGCCTTATCAATTCCTTGTAACACATTCTAACAGCTGCTTGATATTTCCAATAGTTATTCGTTGAAAGTAGTAAACATTTTGTTTCTAATAGGTTATTATTAAAACTTCTCGTTTATTTAAGCACTTTAATTGAATTGTTATCTGTTCGTTTACTGTGAAATTCTATTTTGTTATCTGCAGACGTTAGAGCTCGCTCAAGTTTTATGGGTAATATAATCGTTCCTTCTAATTAAGTCATTCGTGGTATCTCCGTAGCGTGGATCGATAAAAATACAATTCTATTCTTTTCTAAAAATTAGGCTACTGATTTGATTGGCCGTGTGACTGGTTGCATAACTCGCGGGATGTTTTAAAATTTATTTTGCTTTTCTATGCTAACAACGAAATTCAATGGAATTAATTATCGTATTTTGCCTTCTTTATTGCTTGCATTCTAAGAATGTATCGTCGTTGTTGTTTAGAATATATATATATATTTATTTATATATATATATATATATATATATATATATATATATATATATATATATTGAGCGTTGCTTCTTGTCTATATCTGACATAAGTCAAAAACTTGACAATTTCAGATATGATTGACAAAAATGCTAAACGTAATTGAAAGTTAGGTTTATATATGGTACTGTACACGATTTAGATTTGTAAATTTCCCAATTATAGCCATCGGCCTCGGTAGCGTAATTGGTAAGCGCACAGTTCCGGCAAAACTGAGATGCAAATTCAAATCCTGTCCAAGGCCTTATATTTTCCTTCTTTCAATTACTAGCTCGATTTGAAATGATCATTTGGGCTTTACTTAAAAAGTCTAGGTTATTATTTCATCTTATTAATTGCAATAAGTTAGTATTTATCAACTTACCTTGTGTAAAAAACTACTTATAGTATATATATATATATATATATATATTGCTTGTTTTCGTAGAAGATTTAACATTCTATTGCTGGGAATGATTTTATGTAACATACCCGTGTTTTTCTGAAGTGGTATAAATATAAGTTGAACTTTGGAAAGGCTCTCTCTTACTTATTTCTTCTTCTTACTATTTGAATCTTTTGTAAAGTTACGATTTTAAAATGCGTTTTGTGTATAGTGTGCTAGTATAAGTTAAGTTGGTGGTTCCAGCACCCGGCCCTGGAAAAGTGCAACCGCATTTACTCATTCTACGATGGTACCAGAAAAAGCCGATAGCTCAAGGTACAGTGAATTTTTCAGCTTGCTTTATTTATGTTGCTGTTTCGGAAGATAGACACTTCTTTGTGGTTGATTCCGCACTAAATTCTAGATCGTACATTAGCAAAAGCACGCTCACAACACGAACGATTATGTACACTATTCTTAAAGCTTGCGTTAAAGCACATTCTGCTGTTTACTTTTCTGTGTAAATTAATGTTAACGTCAACAACTTGCTTTTTAAAATTTAATGCTACGTTCTTAAATTTTACGAGGTGCGTTTCCTAAAGCAGATGTTACTGTATTGTTTTTTATTTCTTGTACATATTTGGGGCTGGAACATGTTGTAAGTATTTTTGTATTTAGATAGTAAGATTTTATTCTCGATATTTTAAAATGGAGAATGGCGGTGGATACCATCAAATTTAAATATTACCGATGAAGTCACAACATCTATGTATTTGGATCAACAAGGATTGGAGGATCTGTCAAATTGGTCCATAGAAAAACCCATGAAAGACATCGTCTAAGAACAAGAAATAATACCATCGTTTTCAAAGAGAAATCAACATGAACTGATTATAACTGGAGCGTTTTTTGAATTGGGTCCGTCTGTTTTGTTCGGTGGCATATATGCTTAGATATCAGTACAATAGAGAGTTTTTAATTAACCTTGGAATAAGAAAACAATGGGGTGTCTTGTTTAGGTGCTTGACCGTTTGATGCATACGTATTTAAATAGCACACTCATTGTCTACTGACTCGTGTATCATGGCACGGCAAGAAGAGGGCATCCAAAGGAACTATATAATGATAGTGGTACTAACTTCGAGGGAGCATATATTAAACTTTGAAAAATGCTTGACAAACGTAAAGTCCAAGAAGAAACCTATCCGGGCCTTAAAGTGGAATTTTAATTCACACTTGCGGCGGCTCCTCATACGAGAGAGCGAGCTGGGAAAAAATTAATCCGATCATTGAAAAAAACGCTAAAAGTAATTATGCCAGCTCGCCAATCCAAGGACAAACTACTACAAAATCTGCTGATGGAAGTGAAAAATATTATTAAATCTCGACCGTTAAAATACGTTCTTTTGGAAACCACTTGTGCTGAATCAGGTACTCCAAGCCACTTCCTGTCAGGTAATTCTAATGTCCTCAACCAAATAGCGAATTTATGGACAGTGATTTAGTTTTGCGAAAAAAAGTCAAAAAATTCCCAAGCACTTGCAACTTCCTTTTGTGTACACAAATTTACGGCAGTGAAACAGTGATAGAACAAACTGTGAATAATGAAGTTCAATAGAACGCGTTATTTCTGCTCTTAAATTTTACTAATACGTTGGGGGCCGGTACTCGCCTTAACACTTCTTTTTTTCTTTTGGCATATAAATTTGTAATCTAACCAGTACCAGAACTGAAAATCTAGTGTTGATGGTGAGAGTGATAGGACAAACTAAGGCACGAGGAAATAGTGCGACATATATTAGAAGCAGAGAAGAAAAAAAGAGAAGTTGAGGTAGACCTAGATTAGACTATTGCACACAGATAGTGAAAGTTTCATGGAAAAGTGTAGGTTAGCTCACAGAATACGAAGCAATGGAATTACACATCCAGCCAGTTCTAGGACTGAAAACCTAATGATGATGATTATGGTATAAATTTGTATGATATAAGAAAGGAAATCCGTCATAGTGTGAAAATAAATTTTAAAATAAATCCAATCTAAAGATTATCAATTAACAGAAAGGGGTAAAATGATCAATAAAATACAAAATATCAAACAAATAACAAACTACTCATTTTCGTCCCTAGTTCCAAGTACGAGATTTGTTTATAATTTGGCGAATATGATTCAGCTAATATAATTCTTTGTATTCATTTCCGGGAATAGTTTCAAACTATTGCAGTTATCAATAAACGCAATCTCTACGAAGCTGTTGGCTTGCTACCTTCAAAAAATTCATAACAATTATAGAACCCGTTTTCCGTGTTTTGATTATTGAATTCTTCCTTCTTAATCTTAGTGAAATCGAGCAATCACTGGTCATTATTCAACAAGGTCTCCACTAAGTTAATAAACAAACGTTTAATCACTAATTGTGAGATAGATGCCGCATATTCGGAGGGTGTAATGTAATAGAACCATTTAAACTGAAATGACGTGCACGAGATGACGGGTGTTTTTGCCCGGTCAGCAAATATTCGACTTTTTATTTTAATGTAATGGTTGCCTTCTTTACGGAAAAGGACGCCATATTTGAAATCTACACCTTAAAATCTAACACATGGCGATTTCAACTCATTTTACTATGAATGTAGACAAAATCAAAGTTGTGGTCAATGTTACAAGTTTATTCATGAGTAGCAAAATTATGCAGCTTGAATGACTGGTAGATTAGTTTTAGTTTATCGCATTTTAATTAATTTATTTCAGACTAAATGTACAACCAAATCAACTACCGTGTACGATGCAAAGAAACTATTAATAAGCAGTACCCTGTAGAACTCAAAAATGCCTGTTTTTTTTATTTTGACTATTTAAAATTAAGTTCCCCAATTATAAATACCTTTCCAGTCTCTGGAATTACGCCTGGGAGCTGAATATTTCTATAAAATTAAAGAAAATGTTCTAAAGTTGCTTAAATATCTACAAAATGCAAATATATTCATTTCTCTTCATTTATTTAAATGCTAAACTAAAACTTCAATATGGAATTAACTTAAAATTAAAAAGCAGCACAGCAAGCACCTATTTTAAAACGGAATCACTATTTTTTTTTATTATTGAACGTTATTTAAAACATATGCATTCATCCGATGAGAACCTTTTGTAATTTTCGAAACCGTAAAGTAACACACTGTTTTTTTCGGATAAACCAAAAGTAAATTTCTATAATATAGTAAAGATGTAACAAACACACCTTCCTTACTCTTAGTTTCTGTGTCAAGTAATATAATTTATCTATGCAGCTCTAAAAGCTGTTATGTATTTAAAAGGAAATTGGTAAAAGCTATAAACACTGAATTTAAAAGACGGATTTCTAGAATTTCATAAATTGCTCGTTAGTAATTAGCCTTGGGAGAACTCAAGTATACGAGACCCTTCCCATTTTCGTTCGCCCACAGTAAGATTTATCAGAAGTTTGCCCGCAGAGGACAAAATACACGTACCACATTAACTAATTTTTTAAAATTTATTTAACTACATCTTTAGCTTCTCTTAATACGTAAAAGCCAATAAATTAATACAAAATCATAACAAATTGAAAAATGTGAACAAATACATAACATTTAAAAAACAGTTTTATAGTTTACCATTGCGGGAAATTTTACTTTTCTTTTCAAACAGTTCATAAGGAGAGCTTAATTTTTTTTTCGAATAACTCGATCTCTACTGTAGCCAACGCACACTTCAAATCTCATAGCTCCATCATACGGCATGCTACTGTTAAGGTGTCCAAGCTTTATGTACTTTCACCCATCCTAATCTATTTTTCTTCTGACGTGGCGTTAAAAGCGGCTTTTCTCTGACCTATAGTAAATTGTCAAGTGTAAACAATTCTTTAGAAAAAAACATTTTTCCAGTTTCAACTATATTATTTTTATAATCAAAAAGGTTACCTTCTAAGTTCCAAATTCCAGTTTGTGAGCCTCCTGGTGGCATGTGGATTTCGAAATGGGCTTTCCAACAGCATAACTCCACTGACCACTTAGTTCAAGATAATCGGTACGTTGGTTCTTCTCGATAATTCTTCGTAGTGCTCGTCTATCGGTAGTTATAGCTTTGTTTTTTCTCACACGTCAAGGCTTTATGGTGACTGATCCGGTAGCCTTTTAACTATATTTCTAACACTACACCGCGACAATTCTAACAAATTTGGAACTTCCGAGTTTGATTTTCGGTAAATTTAATAAAAATCGAACAAATTTTCTCATCGATAAGCTTACCTCCACCAATTTTTACAAACACAACAATTTTAAAATGTATTATGTGTTCTGACAGTAGTCTGACAGTAATTAGTACTTGTCTAGGCTTAATTTTTTAAAAGTCACCGTCGATAGTAGCTTATTTTGTAACACACATCAAATGAGTTGATGTATTAAAAACATTCTTATTCGGAATAATTTTAAATTTTTGACAAGAATTCTAAAAGGAATCTTTAGAGTTAAAATCTTTCCGTTGCTTATTACATATACAGGGTGAGTTTTTAGTGTGGCAACGGTCGATAACTCCGTTATTATAAAAGCTACGTAAACCAAATTTGGAGGTATATTAGGCATGCCTAAAGTGCACATTTTAAAAATATTTGGAAGCATACAGGGTGTTTCATAATTCCAGGGCATATTAAACTTATATTTTTTTAAATGGAATACCCTATATATTATTACATTTTTGAAAAGCCCATAAAAAGAGCTTTAATTTGATATCAAATTGTAACTGTCTATTTCTTTTAGTTTTTGAGATATTCAACTGTTTTTAGAAAAAATGACCCCAATTGGATACATTGTCACTGCACTAATACACAACTTATGTTAATTTTCAAGATGCAGAAAACTTTACCATATACCATAGTATATTTGTAAATATCACTTTTTTGAAATTTCTTCCCAGTATACAGGGTGTGTCAGGTTTCGCAAAACGCAATTTTTAAAATTTTTTTTAAATGGCACCCTACCAATTTTATTGCTACAATGGATAGTTCATTAAGTGTCCTTTCATTTTTGTTAAGCATTCCCTATACCTAAATCCATTATTTTCTGAGATATTTTTGATTTTCTTCAAATTTTATGAATGTTTTAATTTACATAACTAAAATAACTTACTATTGGAGAATATTATAAAACAATTAATACATTTTGATTAACAATCAACTACAGTTATCCAATAACAATTTTCACTAAAGATATAACAACCTACAATAATACGCTATCAACAGAATTCTGCCAGATCAACAATATGCATTTTATAGAAAATCTTCAAGCAGGAAATCAGGCAGGCTTTGAAAAATTAACAATTACAATTAAATGTCATTTAGGTTTATTAATTGTAGTGTGTTGTCATTTAACACATTATCAATTCTGTTTTAAATGTAATCTTTGAAGGAGTTTTCAAAATGAATTTTACAGTGGAAGAGCAAATAAATATGATTGGGTATTGAGAGCAAGTTTAAAAAATTTCCTACTTGCATCAAGAATATACCAAGAGAGATATCCTGTTAAATGACAACACACTACAATTAATAAACCTAAATGACACTTTACATGTAATAGTTATTTTTATCAAAGCCTGCCTGATTTCCTGTTTGAACATTTTCTATAAAATGCATATTGTTGATCTGGCAGAATTCTGTTGATAGCGTATTATTGTAGGTTGTTATATCTTTAGTGAAAATTGTTATTGGATAACTGTAGTTGATTGTTAATCAAAATGTATTAATTGTTTTATAATATTCTCCAATAGTAAGTTATTTTTAGTTATGTAAATTAAAAACATTCATAAAATTTGAAGAAAATCAAAAATATCTCAGAAAATAATGGATTTAGGTATAGGAATGCTTAACAAAATGAAAGGACACTTAATGAACTATCCATTGTAGCAATAAAATTGGTAGGGTGCCATTTAAAAAAAATTTTAAAAATTGCATTTTGCGAAACCTGACACACCCTGTATACTGGGAAGAAATTTCAAAAAAGTGATATTTACAAATATACTATGGTATATGGTAAAATTTTCTGCATCTTGAAAATTAACATAAGTTGTGTATTAGTGCAGTGACAATGTATCCAATTGGGGTCATTTTTTCTAAAAACAGTTGAATATCTCAAAAACTAAAAGAAATAGACAGTTACAATTTGATATCAAATTAAAGCTCTTTTTATGGGCTTTTCAAAAATGTAATAATATATAGAGTGTTCCATTTAAAAAAATATAAGTTTAATATGCCCTGGAATTATGGAACACCCTGTATGCTTCCAAATATTTTTAAAATGTGCACTTTAGGCATGCCTAATATGCCTCCAAATTTGGTTTACGTAGCTTTTATAATAACGGAGTTATCGACCGTTGCCACACTAAAAACTCACCCTGTATATATATATATATATATATATATATATTGATATGATAACGCCGTATTCGGTGTTATGACGTTCTTACTTAACACCACCGCTCTGTATTCCCACTTCAATCTTACTAATTTTATTGTTATGCCACGGCTAGCCCTTTTTAATCTACACAGAGTGCACAACATTACGATGATCAATTTTTCTCTTTCCACCCCTTTATGATTACTTATTTGAATTGATAGAACAAAGTCAATTAATTTAATATATTGAAAAGAAATATTATTTACAATTTTTGAAAATTCTTTAAATACACCCTTCAATCAATTAATATCATATGTATTATTTATCCCAAAATTTATATTCTTTGAATTCAATCTAAAATCACCAAAAATTACTTCTTTACAAAAAAATCTTGAACGTTCTAGACCTCTTTATGATATATTACGTAAGTTTAAGGTATGCAAATGTTTCTTGTTGACTTCATTACAAATTTGGATTAATTGAATAAATTCAGTATTAAAATTTAAAATAAAAATTATAAAATTAAATAGATCTGACCTGTGATATGTTGTTCGGTTTGTGGATCAACATTTCTTTACTGTCTTCAATCGTCTACCAATGCTCTGCTTAGTTGAACCAATATTTGAGTACAGTTACCCCTCGTTTTCCAAAAATTACCTCGTGCTTCTTTATTTTATATTTGTCTGCAAATTCTTTGAATTTCTTCCTTAAATGCTTTCGACGCAGCTTAAAATTGTACCAGAATTGTACTAAAATTCAATTAGAATTGTCCCCTTACAATTCAGAAGTACTATTGTCGACACAGATTTGAAATGTTCAGAAATATACCAGAAGTATTATTGTCGACGCTGATTTGAATTGTCCAGAAATATACCACAAATTTGAAATATTATTGTCGACACATACTTGAAGCCCTATTATTATAAATATTTAATTTAAATCAATTACCCAAATTCTACTTACGTTTTATATAAAAAACGGCAAAAGCTCTTCGTAAATGTTGTACAATTTTCACTGTAACATCAACTTGATATTCTACTTTATTTATTCACTGTAACATAAACTTTGCCATACGTTTTGTGTGGATATCGCCCTATAAATTATTGTACAAAATAAATGATGTAACTTTAATACTGTTTTCGTTTGTGTTTATGCATCTTTAAAACTGCATTTTCTTATCAACGCGTTTATTGTTTCCGCGCAATTGCATAAAGCTTTGTTAGGTTTTATCTTTTCCTTTGGGGTCTTTATTTTATAAATTGTAAAACAGTTCTCAATTACATGTACGATCATTTTTTCTGAATACGCGTTCTAATGTTGAAAAATATTTTCACTGGCATTACTTAAAATTAATAACGGTCTATATACAGAGTGTTAAATGCATGGTATTTACAAAATTTATGAATTACCTATTTTTCTGCTAAATTATTGCAGTTTTCTGATTCCTATTGCAATTTATTGTTACTACACGCCCCTTACTACTCAATACTCCCCTAAACAACCCCTTATCACAGCAACCACATTTCAGCTCCCCCTTTCAGCATCGATTTTAATAAGTTTAATTTATATAGCTCGTCTGTTGAGCCCTGTACTAATATTTTAATATTTTTCAAAAATATTTTTGGATTTAGTTTTCCGTCCCCGTAAAATTTAGTATATTGGTCAATTGAAACATTTGGTTGAATTAGCCTAATTGGTTCCCTACTATTGAAATTTCCTGAATTAGTTTTGAAATTACTTATCTTCCGATTTATTGTCCTGAACTCGGTTTCACAGTTTTCTTCAACGTTCCGTAATTTGATATTTAAATTCGTGATTTTATCGTTCGTCTCACTTTCATATTTCTCCTGCTTTGATTTCACCATTCCAACATGATTCCATACACAGTCTATTTCTTCCGTGAACCTGACGATTTTCTCTTGCATTTGCGCTCTCATCTCCGCAATTGTCTGGTTGGTTTCCCTTAATCCATCACTTAGAATTTTAATTTCTTTACCTAATTTTTCACTGTTCTCGTCCATTTTCGTGGTCATGTTTTACATGGCCTCTTCACTTTTGTCCATTTCACTATTCAGCGCCATTAAAATCTCCATCATTTTGGTTTCTTGCGAGGTCCACCTCTCCTCGCTAGAACTGCTTTCCTGGATTATTACACTCTCTTGGGATCCTATTTCCACTCCTTGATTTCGTAGTGCTTCCCTTGTTACCCGTATCCTTTTGTTCATTTTTGAAATTATTATATTTACACTAAACTTTTAAATACTAAATAAATCTGCCTAAATTAAATTAATGTACAAATTTCGCTGAATTTTTGAATTCGTAATTTTTCGCAAATTAAAACTCTTTAATTATAGTCCCAGTTTAATTTAATAATTTTATTTTAAATCCCACGGTCGTATTTTCAAATTTATTTTCATTTAATTCGAGTCTATTCGTTCAGGTCGCTGTATTTTATCGTGGTAAAATATTCTCGTCCCACGTTCGGGTCGCCATATAAAATTGATATGATAACGCCGTACTCGGTGTTATGACGTTCTTACTTAACGCCACCGCTCTGTGTTCTCACTTCAATCTTACTAATTTTATTATTATGCCACGGCTAGCCCTTTTTAATCTACACAGAGTGCACAACGTTACGATGATCAATTTTTCTCTTTCCACCCCTTTATGATTACCTATTTAAATTGATAAAACGAAGTCAATTAATTTCATATAATGAAAAGAAATATTATTTACAATTTTTAAAAATTCTTTAAATACACCCCTCAATCAATTAATATCATATGTATTATTTATCCCAAAATTTATATACTTTGAATTCAATCTAAAGTCACCAAAAACTACCTCTTTACAAAAAAATCTGGAACATTCTAGACCTTTTTATGATGTATTACGTAAGTTTAACGTATGCAAATGTTTCTTGTTGACTTCATTACAAGTTTGGATAAATTGAATAAATTCAGTGTTAAAATTTAAATTGAAAAATATAAAATTAAATAGATCTGACCTGTGATATGTTGTTCGTATTGTGGATCAACACCCCTTTACTGTCTTCAATCGTCTACCAATGCTCTACGTAGTTGAACCAATATTTGAGTACAGTTACCCCTCGTTTTCCAAAAATTACCTCGTGCTTCTTTATTTTATATTTGTCTGCAAATTCTTTGAATTTCTTCCCTTAAATGCTTTTGACGCAGCTTAGAATTGTACCTGAATTGTACTAAAATTCAATTAGAATTGTCCCCTTAGAATTCAGAAGTATTATTGTCGACACAGATTTGAAATGTTCAGAAATATATCAGAAGTATTATTGTCGACGCTGATTTGAATTGTCCAGAAATATACCACAAATTTGAAATATTATTGTCGACACATACTTGAAGCCCTATTATTATAAATATTTAATTTAAATCAATTACCCAAATTCTACTCACGTTTTCTATAAAAAACGGCAACAACTCTTCGTAACTGTTGTACGATTTTCACTGTAACATCCACCTGATATTCTACTTCATTTATTCACTGTAACATAAACTTGATATTCTATTATACTTTATTTATTTTTACGCGTAACTTTCTAGTTAACAGTGTCGCCGCTTCGACGTGCATCAGTTGTCAACTGACCCGTCATATCACAGAATGGGTGTTATATAGCATTTTCCCACTACATGTGGGCTGGGTTTTCAAGCAGTTCTGCAGATTATCTCAACCAACCAGGCCCTGTCTTCAACATTCCCTGCATTTTGAAGTGGTTTCTGATGTAATTAATTCAGATATCCATGTAATGGTGTTTATGTGCTATTAATATTATTATCTTTGCCATACGTTTTGTGTAGATATCGCCCGCACTTTAATGCTGTTTTCGTTTGTGTTTATGCATCTTTAAAACTGCATTTTCTTATCAACGCGTTTATTGTTTCCGCGTAATTGCATAAAGCTTTGTTAGGTTTTATCTTCGCGGTCTTTATTTTATAAATTGTAGATCGCTTTTCAATTACATGTACGATCATTTCTTCTGAATACGCGTTCTATTGTTGAAAGATATGCTCACTGGCATTACTTAAAGTTAATAACGGTCTATATACAGAGTGTTAAATGCTTGATATTTACATAGTGTATGAATTACCTATTTTTCTGCTAAATTATTGCAGTTTTCTGATTCCTATTGCAATTTATTGTTACTACACGACCCTTACTACTCAATACACTCCTAAACAACCCCTTATCACAGCATTATATATATATATATATATTGCTGTGATAAGCCTCGCGTTGAAGCGCCGCTGAAAGGGTGATGTGAAAATGCCGCGTTGAGAGCATAACTAAAAAGAGTGCTGTGATACAGTTACAGCAATTTGTAAAACTTGAAATTATTTACTTACCTTCTTTTCTAACTTTGCCTGGCTAGCTCAACGGAATTGACGGACTTTTCAAAATGAAAGAAAACACAGCAATATCACAAAGCATTTATACAATGTGAAATATTTTCTCGCATACAAAAGCATTTACAACATCATTTCTTTCAAACATAAAATAATTTCTAAGAAGTACTTATTATTTTAAATTTACAGAACTAAATTCTTTTTATGGATGGTTTATCTGGTTATGTTTATTGCCACGCTTGTACAGTTTGTTTGGCCAAAAAACCCTTGTCAAATAATCTATTGAAAGGTCAGAATGTTGAGAACTCTGAACACAAAGTTTCCTGGTAAAAAAGTCCTTTACAAAAAAATTATTATATGAATAACACTTATTATTTTCCTTTAAATTAAATTAAATACTCCAATATCAGTTAAAGATAAATCTATAAGTAATACTTGCAGAATCCACAAAAACGCTCCTCGTAATTAAATGTCTTCTTGTTTTTAAATTGACGTTTCAAACAGCAGTTATCAAAGTACATTATGCTTAAACCTTCCTTTCAATTAATAAAATTTTTGAAATAGTGTTATCTTAAAAAATTGTCCCATTGTAATTAATAATTTTTATTTTTGCTTTGTAAGTTACCTTTAAAACATCGCCCCTTTATTCATTCTAACCTTGTAATTATTAAATTACAGTATGCTTGCTGCATACTTCAATTATTATCTTCGCAAAGCAACAGCTCGCGGTTTCAATCAAAATAACATTTCGCGATCGAATTTAAGAATCGACTGAATCCAATGAATCTAATGAATCGAATCCCTTATTTGATAAACGCTTCCTTATTTATATATTCTAATTTATCTGTTTCCAAAAGGTTGTAGAATGTGCGGGATTTCATTCTAAATAATAAACGCCAATCATACGTATCATTAGCGTTCAAAATTGTTGGGTTTTATTACCTTGTTATCTGGGTCCAGTTATTGGTGACACGCGCACTTTGTCCTTGTTTAACACCCAAGATTAATGTGCCGCATCGCTTCTCTCTAACAGTGAATGCGAAGGTCATACATTTTTTGTATCAGTTTTTACGGGTTTTTCAATGATCGGGCCGCTTCTTGGAATCAAATGTTTCTTTTTTAATTAGATATTTACTGAGTTCTAAATGCCGATGGCGCATCCTTTTATATTTCTAATATCCTAGAAAATTCTTTATTTAAAATAAATTTCTGTAATCCACGGGGTAATTAATTAAAACTTTAATTGCTTTTTAATGCAAAAAGGTTTGCATTTTATAGAAATAATTGCTTTCGTGTTTCAGTACACAAAATTAATATTAAAATTAAGGTTTATTTTTTATTAACAAGATGGTAGTTTCTTAAGCATATAGCTGGTACTATTCTATGCTATTTAGAGCAAATCAAAAACATTTTTATCAAAATGTATTGATAATTAGTAAGTGAAAGTAAATGGCTTTGTATTTATCTTAAAACAATCGATTTGCGTTCGCCTTGAATGCATTTTACGGTATCTTACAATTAATTATTTTTACATATACAACTTACGTTACTTGTTATGTATTTACAATATGCCTATATCATACAGGGTAATTATTTATCCGTGCGCAATTTGCGTTTTTGCATGGCACTTGTATTTTATAAGGGTGTAACCATGAATTTACGGAAATTTCCGTTTCTTTCTGAATTCTATTATATTTTAGAGGGATTTATTTGTGGAATTTGGGGTTTATTGACCTCTTGTGGCCCCATATCACGTATATATATATATATATATATATATATATATATATATCCTCTTAATTACTTTATGACTTAAAGTATCATCTAGTATTTATTATTAAAAAATTTATTATAAAAAAATGATAAGATTTCAATAGTTGTGTCAACTGAAATGGGGAGAGGTTCTAGATGATACAATTTAAAAGTTTTGTAAGAAAACAATTGAGGAAATAAAAAGTGTTAAGATTGGAAAAAGAAGTTTAGAAAATGAAAAGCATATCTTAAACTAATTCATAAAAAAGTTAATGGCGCTCTGAAGAAAACGCAGATTAGTGTGGACTATTAAAATTTAGTATGTTTTGACCCAACGTCAAAAATCAATTGAAATAAAAGATAATCAATTTTGCAATTTTTGCATTTTTTTTTATGTTTTGTAGAAATCCGGGAAGAGACTTGTCATTTTTAAATTACTTACTCTTAAAATCTTAAAAGTACGTTTTTGATACTAAAAGAGTAAAATTGCCCCTATCGAAATTTTCCGTTTTGTTGAACTTTACAATTTAGTGTTATCTTTGAACCTAAAAGTTTATTTAATCTCATCTAACTTGGTGAAAAAATACGCCATTATTTCACCTAAGTTATTAATTTTGGTTATAAATGTAAACATATTCTGCGATTCAATAGAAATTACTCTTAAAGTTTCGAATCTATGAAATAAAGACCGAAATCTCATCGACTCAAATCTAAGGATGATTATTCGCAATAATGTATCTATTTGGGGTGGAGTAATAGAGAACGTGTATTTTGATTCAGGTTATTGATACATGACAAGAAAAGTGAGGTTAGTCTTACTCTTTTCATGATTGTATAAGCACTAAGAGCGCTAGATTGCTTTCAGAAGTTTAAATGGTAAGAACAGTAAAGGGTTTTTCTAAAATCGCAAAAATGGTAAGGTTCCTCAAGTGCTAAGAGATTGTGCTGAAAGATAATTACGTTTTGTATCTTATGGATAATCAATTTCACTCCCTTTGTATATCTGTAAATATTCAATGCGTCTTTTATGTCACACCGAAAAAGATTACTGCATTTGCCGGCATATGCCACAGAAAAGCGTTCTTTAGGACAAATTTAAGATACACAAAATTCCGTGAAGAACAAATTGGTGTATACAAAAATAATTTTTGTGGTATGTGTGTTAGTACAACCCCTTGGATTGCGTAAAATTCTGAAGGTTAATGAAAGTCGCTGTGGAATTAACCTATAAAAGATTATTTACAATATGGTTTTCTTTCACACAAAGGTCCACATTCAATATTGAGTAAAACGTTCAGTTTTAGAACCCGAGATACTAAGCCGTAATCGAATAAAAAAAAAGGATAATGATCTGTCATGCCAGTAAAACGATATATTTACAATAATTTTCACTAGCTAGGGAAACGCGAGAATAAATATGTATAAATTCACTACGGTTTAATGATTTTTAAGTATACAAATGAAAGCTTGCTTTTTCAAATCAGTAATAATGTAAAATTGCACTATAAGATGTTAATAATATGTTATGCTTGAATAAAAGACGTTCATAAAAATTCATAAAGAAAATTTCTACTTAACAATTTTCTAATTTTTTTAATAATTTATCGATTGGTATCTATAAAGTGGTGCAATACCTATGGCAGAAATTGGTTCAAAAACTGTAGTTTGTCGTAATACTGAACGCTTGAGAAATTAATTAGCTAGAACAAGGTTGTCCTTAATACCAATTAAGTAGTTCTCTGTATAGATAGATAATATTAAAATTTATTGGAAGTTTGCATAGTATTTTATAAAAATATGAAATCCATGATTAATAATTGTTGTTGTTTAATGACGTCATCGTTGACGGTTCTATAAGTTTGTTTGAAATAGTAGTATTTATTAAATTTGAGATTGATGCAAAACCTTTAATTAGGATGTGAAAAAAATGATTATTCTATCTGTTTCAAAATATATAACCTACAAGTATTTTATGCAAGGACGAACCGATTGCAATTTTTAACTAGGTCTGTAAATAATTTATAACTGTATAAAGATGTTTTTGTTAAATTTAGTTATGAAATGGATCACTCGGCGGAGTGAACTATGCCCTAGACTATAAGAGCGAATATAGTTAGTTGGGTCAAACGACTTTATAATTAATGTGTGTCAGACCAAATTTTAACTAGTAGTACCTGATTTAAAAATGTTCAATTATTATAAAATTTAATGCAAAAAGGTTCATGCAGGTCTGCGCCGAAACTTTTTGTTGTTCATGTACGAATAACTGTCTCCGCGTTCAATAAACGTTTGACCTTTCTTGATGCGATTTTTGGTATATCCTAATACATAAGTAGGATTGCCACTTGTAATTTTTCGGTAGGTACTTATATGTATATAAGTAATTTAATATCAAATTTACTTTCCCACATTTTAATGGTGTTACATTTTAATAGCAATAAACTAAGTGAAATTATAAATTATTATAGACATTATTTTAAACATTGTAACAATTTTATTTTAGCAGTAAAAGAACCTATTCATTAAACGTACAATGAATATTGAAATACCTTTATTAACTAAAATAAAGATTCGAGTAACAATTAAATTTTATAGTATTACTATATCTAGGATTAGTAGTCTATTTGTTTCGGAATTCGGTGCAATTCCCACAGCCACTGGCGCGCGTGAGAGGTTCGAGAACCCCACTTATGATCCTCCCACCATGCAAGAACGCAGCGAGGCACTCGTCGATAGTTAAAAGCAGCGTGAAGATGCATTCAAAAGAATGGCGAGTGACCTCCGAGTCGCTTTATTTTTGTGAAACACTTCCTGAGTAACGCGCAAGGATAAATCAGAAACCGCAACAATACGTCAGAAATTGCAACGATAAATTAGAAACCTTAACTTATGGACTAAGCAATGAAAGATTATATTTGTAAATAAAATTCGACAACGGAGGAGTACGCTATGAAGTAATGCTGCCGTGAACCAATGTGAGAAATCTGCTTCGCTCCTACATCTGTATTAAAGCATGGAAAACAAGCATATTTAGCTGCAGGTCCCGCTCTGCGAAGTTGTTTCCATTGCAACCAAAGACGACAGCTGGTTTTGGGTTCGTAATAGAATTAAGAATTTCCTCAGTACTTTCTTCTGAAAGTACATTATTTCATTTTGTTTGTTAGATGTACAAAATTGTTATTCAGTTTACCTGTGATTAGGCTGGTTTTCCCCAGTATCAAATTTGATTTCACTTAGTTCCGTAAATATGTGACTACATGTGGCTACAACGTAAATTAACAGCTGCTATTACGTCACCTGTTTGTTTGAACAATGCCGTCAACAATTGCACAATGGCTAACAGATGTTTAGCATTACAGTACTGCCACTTTTGATAAAATTAGAGAATATCTTGGTGATTCTTTTGACTTCAGACTAATTTTAATTTTGTTAAATTAATGAGAAAATTTCGTATATTCATTTGTAAGTGACCTACACAGATCTGGTTGGGTTATAAAGAAACTTAATATTGTTAGTTACACTGAACTGTAATATATTTGAGTAAGGATCAGTTGATAAACCTTACAACAATTTTGCAAGAATATCAAACATTTATTTTATTTAATTATAATGAAATTTTATTTACTGAAACAAAGAAAATTCTTTCTAGTAAATTAATAATCTACATTTAAAGTTTTTTATTCTGATCTAGTTTGATCAGACCTGATAAACAAAACACAGCAAGAGTTAAATTTTTATGATTCCAGTATGTAGGAAATATTCTCTATGCATTTTAGGTATACTTGAGGGACGCAAATAGTGTTCCCATTTTTTTTAGGTGACTTAACTATTATTCTTTCTTACAGGAGCAGTGTCTTATTCTGTTAAGACAAGTTTGTATGTCAGCGAAGGCGATCTTTTTTTCTTTGGGTCTCCAAGTCCGCCCTTAGAAATTTGCTATGCCATTAATATAAATCAATCTGGACTTGGTGGCGCCTGTTTGTTTTAGTTTGAGTGTGACCCCCCACAGATTTCGACTTACCCCCCCATTGCTCATAGCTCTACCCAAGGAATAGACCCCTAGTTACGTCGGAAGATTTAGTTTTGCAGACACCTAACTTGCAGTATGGTGTTAATGAAGTAGTAGTGTCAGCCCTAGCAAAAAAAATACGTAGCACTGGCGCCCAACGTGGGGCGTCGAAATTTGTTTGTCCAACGTTTGGGGCGTCGAAATTTGTTTGTTCAACGTTTGGGGCCTCGAAATTTGTTTGTTCATAATTTGATTTACTTCGAAATTTGTTTGTTCATAATTTAATTTACCTCGAAAATTATTTGTTCAAAATTAATTTTACTTGAGATTCGTTCGTTCAAAAATTATTTTTTACTCTGAAACTTGTTTGTTCAAAAATAATTTTACTTTGAAATAGTCTGTTCAAAATTTATTTTGCTTCGAAATTTGTTTGTTCAAAAATTGTTTTACTTCGAAATTAGAGGCTAGCGGAGCCAACAATTAGAGAGAAAAGAAATATCGTTACACTGGCGTCCAACGCTTGGGGCCTCGAAATAGTGCTACGTATTTTTTTTTGCTAGGGCTGACACTACTACTTCATTAACACCATACTGCAAGTTAGGTGTCTGCAAAACTAAATCTTCCGACGTAACTAGGGGTCTATTCCTTGGGTAGAGCTATGAGCAATGGGGGTAAGTCGAAATCTGTGGGGGTCACACTCAAACTAAAACAAACAGGCGCCACCAAGTCCAGATTGATTTATATTAATGGCATAGCAAATTTCTAAGGGCGGACTTGGAGACCCAAAGAAAAAAGATCGCCTTCGCTGACATACAAACTTGTCTTAACAGAATAAGACACTGCTCCTGTAAGAAAGAATAATAGTTAAGTCACCTAAAAAATGGGAACACTATTTGCGTCCCTCAAGTATACCTAAAATGCATAGAGAATATTTCCTACATACTGGAATCATAAAATTTAACTCTTGCTGTGTTTTGTTTATCAGGTCTGATCAAACTAGATCAGAATAAAAACTTTAAATGTAGATAATTAATTTACTAGAAAGAATTTTCTTTGTTTCAGTAAATAAAATTTCATTATAATTAAATAAAATAAATGTTTGATATTCTTGCAAAATTGTTGTAAGGTTTATCAACTGATCCTTACTCAAATATATTACAGTTCAGTGTAACTAACAATATTAAGTTTCTTTATAACCCAACCAGATCTGTGTAGGTCACTTACAAATGAATATACAAAATTTTCTCATTAATTTAACAAAATTAAAATTAGTCTGAAGTCAAAAGAATCACCAAGATATTCTCTAATTTTATCAAAAGTGGCAGTACTGTAATGCTAAACATCTGTTAGCCATTGTGCAATTGTTGACGGCATTGTTCAAACAAACAGGTGACGTAATAGCAGCTGTTAATTTACGTTGTAGCCACATGTAGTCACATATTTACGGAACTAAGTGAAATCAAATTTGATACTGGGAAAACCAGCCTAATCACAGGTAAACTGAATAACAATTTTGTACATCTAACAAACAAAATGAAATAATGTACTTTCAGAAGGAAGTACTGAGGAAATTCTTAATTCTATTACGAACCCAAAACCAGCTGTCGTCTTTGGTTGCAATGGAAACAACTTCGCAGAGCGGGACCTGCAGCTAAATATGCTTGTTTTCCATGCTTTAATACAGATGTAGGAGCGAAGCAGATTTCTCACATTGGTTCACGGCAGCATTACTTCATAGCGTACTCCTCCGTTGTCGAATTTTATTTACAAATATAATCTTTCATTGCTTAGTCCATAAGTTAAGGTTTCTAATTTATCGTTGCAATTTCTGACGTATTGTTGCGGTTTCTGATTTATCCTTGCGCGTTACTCAGGAAGTGTTTCACAAAATAAAGCGACTCGGAGGTCACTCGCCATTCTTTTGAATGCATCTTCACGCTGCTTTTAACTATCGACGAGTGCCTCGCTGCGTTCTTGCATGGTGGGAGGATCATAAGTGGGGTTCTCGAACCTCTCACGCGCGCGCCAGTGGCTGTGGAATTGCACCGAATTCCGAAACAAATAGACTACTAATCCTAGATATAGTAATACTATAAAAATTTAATTGTTACTCGAATCTTTATTTTAGTTAATAAAGGTATTTCAATATTCATTGTACGTTTAATGAATAGGTTCTTTACTGCTAAAATAAAATTGTTACACTACCCTTTCCTAAAAGAAAAAATTTTTTTGGAAAACTTCAAATATAACAAATACAAAAAATTTTTATAACAATACTAGCCTTTCTTACCTTCCTAACTAACTATGCAATTTTATTAATTTTATAAATTTATTCAAATGGGGGGGGACAAATATTTACAAATGAGTGTGTTGGTAACTACGTGTACCTGACGTCCATCGGGAGACAAAATCGGGGAGTCACAATCGGTAATAATCAAAATTGGGAGGGGGTCAAATTAGAAAGTCAAACACTCCACGGGACAAAAAAAATTCAAATTTACAATATTTCCTGACTTGAGATTCATATTTCTAACAAGGCTAATATTTCTTACCTATAACCAAACACTTACAATTTATTTCTAATTTCAAAAAAAACTTCACTTCCAGGAGCTCATTTAGCTCTATCTACAAAAAAAAGGAATGCTTCCTCATCAAGACAGCATAACTATTTAAAACATCATCACTACAAGGTGATAATCAAAAGTAAAACCCTACTAATAGGTCTATATTTAAACACCATCATCACAAGGTGATAATCAAAACAAAAGTGACCTAATCAAAAGGTTACTTATCAAATGCAAATACAAAATATCATCACTTCATCGCAAAGGGATGATCAAAACAAAGGTAACCTAACCACAAGGTTACTTATCAAATTCAAATACAAAATATCATCACTTCATCGCAAAGAGATGATCAAAACAAAGGTAACCTAACCATAAGGTTACTTAATAAATTCAAATACAAAGTATTATCACTGTATTACAAAGAGATAATCAAAACAAAGGTAACCTAACCATAAGGTTACTTATCAAATTTAAATACAAAACTGAGCCAGTCAGGGCTGTATTATCCTACACCCTACTGAATATCCTATCACTAAGTTCCAACAAACAACTGATCTCATTAGTGATGGACCAAATGGTGATACTCACCAAGCCAACTTTGACCTTATCAAACCAAAGAATTTCGAACGGTCAAAAGGAACAAGGGAAAGAATAATCTAATATTCTCTCTACCTCCATATGTAGAAATCAGGACCAACAATTAAATAGCCCACCTACTTCTACATTGTAAGGATATCTGTCAAAGACATCCTCCAAACACATCTCTGAGCAACGCGCGAGCAAAATGACCAGCGTGCACACCAAGGCACACCTCAAACCTACAAAATTTACAAAATCTTAAACCACTTATTTCACTTCTCAAATAAAATACTCAAAATTAGTGAAACGACACTAAATCAAAAATCGGAACAAAACAAAACAAACCACTACGTCATTACTTAATTTCAAAGAGATGATCGGACCGGAATTAATCGTCAGGATCATCATTTTCCTTTGGATACGACGCTTCAACTGGTTTCAAGTCCTTTACGTGCCATTTCCTGCTCTTGTCCCATCTTCGTTCTCCAACTCATATACTAAATTGGAATGTTTTTCCGAACTTTACTCATAACGAACTTAGGGGCTAACTTGGCGGAAAATTTATCACTAGCACTCGAGAGGACCTTATTCGCTCTCCAAACACACTCTCCGACTCGGAATGAAATGTCTCTTCTCCTAAGATTGTAGCGTTTACTCGAACGTTGGTAAGCTACATGCAAATTTTCACGGACATTTCCAAAATATCAAACAAAGGTTGACGATCCAAAACATAAGAAGGTCTACTACTGGAGACGACATCAACATCTTCACCCGGTATAAAATTATCATTATAAGCTTTTCCACTTAAAGGTACCTGACGACCAAAAACTAAAAAATTTGGCGAATAGTTGGTGGACTCATGTTTTGCTGAGTTGATTGCGTATTGGATCTTTGATATCTCAATATCCCACGTATCATGTCCTTCTACGTATGAACGGATTGCTGTACCAACTGTCTTATTGATTCTTTCCACAAAATTGCATTGGGGAGCATAAACAGCATTATACCAAGTCTTTTGAATTTCGTACCTTGCACACAAAGCTTTAAAAATACGTCCAATTAATTGTGGACCATTATCACGAATAACAAATGGTGATATTCCGTATGCAAAAAAAATACTTTTTCTTCTAAGAACTTCTCAATCAAATGTGCTGTGGCACTTCGCAAAGGTTGCAAAATCGAATATTTCGAGAACCAATCACCAACAACTAAAAGTCATTTACCTGCTTATGAGTCATCAATAAAAAAACTAATCATGACAATAGCTAACAAAAAAAATCAGTGTTCAGGTACACTCACACCCTACTACCAATTGAACTGTCGAAACAACTATAAAGCTTCACAACGCCTAAATATGCTAGAGTGACAAACCCTCTACGAGTCTCACCTAGACTAACAATACCAAAAATTTACATCAAATCAAAAAAAAGATGCAAAAAAAATGCTAGTGCACCTATTCATTCGACTTCGTATGTAACGCCTTCAGTACCTATAGGTTCATGGCCTGTAAAATTCTCAGGTGACCCCAAACAACTACATTCATTTTTGGATAGAGTTAGTGATTTAGCACAATCACGTAAGGTATCCGAAGCTGATTTATTTGGATCAGCATGTGAACTTTTGTGGGTGACGCTTTAGTTTGGTTTAGAACAGTGAAAATTCTTTGAGAGACTGGAACTCCTTGTTAGAACGTTTAAGGGAAGATTTCCTACCTGGTTCTTCAGATGATGACATTTGGGAAAAGATCAGAAATCGTCGTCAAGGTAAAGACGAAAAGATTATTTTATTTGTCGCACATATGCAAACCCTCTTTAGTAGACTGACCAACGAGCCAGCGGAAGTTACTAAAGTTAAGATGATAAGAAGAAATTTGGTTCCTGAATATATTTCAGCACTTGCATTATCGGACATTCAAGATTTGTCTACCTTAGTAAATTTGTGTAAGAGATTAGAAGAGGCTTCTTTGATGAAACTAAATTCGGTTTCAGCATCTTCTAGTAAACCTAACAAGAATTGCAACCTCTAAGCATCCATTTGAGAACAAACACCTCGGGTTGAATGAAAAGTTTGTGCTGTTAAGAGTAGAGTATTTCAGAATAAATTAGTCAATCCTCACGTAACAGTAGCGGATAAGAGCTCTTTGGAGTCCTCAGTTTGTAATTCCTCTAGTACCGATAAAAGGAATCACTTTGTTTGTTGGAATTGCTCCCGTAGTGGACATTGGTTTAGAGATTGTAGAGCAGCTAAAAAAATTTTTTGTTTTGGATGTGGTCGAAAAGGCGTTAAGGCAACGTCATGTCCACAATGTTCAAAAAACCAGTAAGGCGGCAGGTACATAGTGGTCGGTATCCTGTTCCGCGTCATAAGGCTACGGTTATGATTGGTAAACATGAAAAATATTTTTGTAAAGACGATTGGTCGAGATGGCTTACAGTTGTTAAAATTTTGTCAGGACTCTCCGAAGCCTAAGAATAATACTCTGTTTATTGAGAAGCAGTGTGATAATCGACCTTATATTATGGTGAAATTAATGGATAGAGACATTACCGGTCTTCTAGATTCGGGATGCACTACCTCAGTGGTAGGATCCTTAGCCCTTTCAATTGTTAGAGAATTAGACTTGAGAATTTTAGTTCAGCAAAACGGGTATCACTACAGCTGATGGTTCAATAAAGTCTGTTGTAGGCTTAGTAGATTTGCCAATTTGTATAGGTAATGATTGCCGCATCCTTAATGCATTAGTGGTTCCATCCCTACCGCATACATTTATTTTCGGTAGTGACTTTGCAAAATTATTTGGTGTAGTTGCTGACTTTAGAAGTAATAATTGGTTTATCCAAAGTAATGCTGGGAACGACATAGGGTATATAGGTTCGTTTTCCATCCCTTTGAACACTGAAGATTCTTTATGTGGTTTACATGACCTTTCAGATGCTCAATGTGCGCAGGCACAAGAGTTAATAAATTCATTTAGTGAGATTAGCAGCGAAGATAGATTAGGACGAACTCACCTAATCGAATTGGACATAGACACAGGCAATGCCAAACCCTTCCACAAGAAACCATATGTCATGTCACCATATATGGGTAAGATATTGAATGAGGAATTGGACGACATGCTTAGACTTAAAGTTATAGAACCGTGTACTAGTCCGTGGTCCTCTCCAGTTTTGTTAAAGAAGGCAACCTTTTTTTTGGTTGGGTTACCACGCCCATACAAAAAACCAACGTGGGGCAATCGTTTCACTAGCGCCCAACGTGTGAGGCGTCGAAATTTGTTTGTCCAACGTTTGGGGCGTCGAAATTTGTTTGTTCAACGTTTGGGGCCTCGAAATTTGTTTGTTCATAATTTGATTTACTTCGAAATTTGTTTGTTCATAATTTAATTTACCTCGAAAATTATTTGTTCAAAATTAATTTTACTGAGATTCGTTCGTTCAAAAATTATTTTTACTCTGAAACTTGTTTGTTCAAAAATAATTTTACTTTGAAATAGTCTGTTCAAAATTTATTTTGCTTCGAAATTTGTTTGTTCAAAATTGTTTTACTTCGAAATTAGTTTGTTCGAAAAGTAATTTGCTTCGAAATTTGTTAGCTCAAAATTTATTTTGCTTTGAAGTCCATTTGTCCAAAAAAATATACGTAGCAACATATATACAATCCATGTAATTACACATTGAGCTCAAATTAAAAATACACATTATTTACAACAACACGACGAAAACAACACCATAGACTCCAAAAATAGCTTGTCTTGCTGTCTTGCCAGTTCATTAATTATTTCTTATACGTCTAATTCATTAAAAGGTTCGGATTCGATTGAAAAAGTAAAATGAAACGTACGTTATATATATAGATTTATCTTGAAGAAGCGGGAACCCCGTAACAATTGGAAGGGTGCACCGGCTAATTACATTGGTGTTAGATTGGGCTCTTATGGAAGAAAAATACTAAAAAATAAACATTTGAAATAGCTGAAATACAAAAACTACGTTGCAATATCTACTTACCTTGAAGGGCTTTTTCTATTGTCATAATTAAGGAAAGCCAAACTGTCTTGTCTCAGCAATCCCTTCGATATTTTCCCTACACGTAAAACGGTTATTTGAATAGGTTTCCTTAATTCATCACATTATACGTTACCATTCTCAACAACCCTTAGAATACTCGTTCAATTTGGTGATATCAAATAATTTTTTAACACAAAGTGCCTCTCCCAAATATGACTACATCACTGGAATGACTGGATATCCTTTTAAAATGTGTCTAATTTGACCTAGTTTATAAATAAGTTCAAATAAAGTTCAACTTAAATTTATCTTCTATTTAAATCACATAATTACACTATAGATACAAATATTTTCTAATAAACCTAATTTCCTAACATCAGATTGGCCTACTAAAAAAATAAGAAAACCAACAAAATTAATGCTACGATTACCAAATCAATTTTCCTAAGTTATACGAATATTGGTAGTTACATTCTGAATACCATTTCTGGAAATGTCAACTAGCAATAAACAAACACAAATGTCGGTAAACACAATTTTTGTTATTGTTATAAAAATACGTCATGACTTTTCGTCGACCTTATATATGGGAATGGTTTTGTGTTTATAAAAAAAAAGGTTTGCTCCTTGCTTAGATAAGATTAACCCCATTTAGAGTTCTCGACGAATTAGTTTTGATTCCTGATAATTGAACAGCTATAGAGAAAATATATCGATATTGTGAAGGATGTTAACGAACACATATTTCGAAACGAGCTTTTAAAGAAGAGTTAACAGTATATTACAAGTGAGTTGCAATATGTTTATTACTGTCGAGAACGATATTATCGAACGACACGCAAAACGCGGAGGCCAGCAGAAGACTGAAGCGCCAGTGAAATTTCCAATGAGCTTTGTATACTAATTTTCTCCATAATCTTTATTTTCGTATTTTAGTTCATGATTTTTGTGGTATCAAATATCATGTCAAAATGCTACGTATTAATTGAATATATAGACTGCAGTTGTTTCGAGAGGCATTAATCTCAAAAAAATTTATAATCCTATTTATACCTCGATTTGCTTTTATCTGGTGATAAATTTAGGAGTACAAAACTTAAATCCGCTATCGATAGGTATTAATGCCATCTTGCACAAATTTACTGCTGGAATGTAGACCTGTCAGCTTGGCATTCAGAACTTAACACTATTCAACCGTGGGGCTGTAGCTCTTATCTGCAACTTTTAAATTTGAGATGCGTCATGAACCAAAGGAGTTGTTTATTTGTCAATCTTCCATAGGTTAATAATACTCATTGCTATTTTGATTATGAACAACAGTAGTTTATAATAACACAACGGTAAGGAGATCAAAACAGCTGCCATTGCAGCTTAAACGTCACTCCTAGAAGTATCGTATCACTCACTATAAATATGTACAATAGCACGTAGTTCTGGCATCGCCCAAGCGAAGAGTAGCAATTACTACAATTTTTTTATACTCTGTTGTCATCGACTAATGCAGCTAAAGATTAGTGAAAAATATTAACAATTCTAATAAAAAGTGATAATTATTAAAAGGTTAGTTCATTGATCATTAAAACATCCTTCTGATTTTGTACAAAAGTAAACCGTTCTAATCATCGTTTTTGTTTAATTTAAAGTAATTTTTAAATAGTGCTAGTAAAAACAGGATAACTTTATTACAAATTTTTATGACCGTAAATAAATCCGATATGCAACGATGAAGAGTTGCACCTTGTCCCGCAATGGCCTCATAACCTCTGTATGGTGACGCATAATGAGAGCAAGATGAATTTGTGGGAGGGCTCCAGTGGTCCACAAAGGACACTGAAAATCCGCTGATGTGATTTCTTCAGTCTTTTATATTATATTTTCCAAAGTTATTAAGACCTTGCCAAGTAAAAGTGACTGCGCTTCTACTAGCATTAGATTGGTATTTCCCTATGTAATTATTTATTTAAAATAGT
Organism: Platerodrilus igneus; assembly: GCA_036346225.1. NCBI lineage: Eukaryota > Metazoa > Arthropoda > Insecta > Coleoptera > Lycidae > Platerodrilus > Platerodrilus igneus. Next base: position 2,601,915 of record JARFIW010000412.1, read on the forward strand.
TAGTATAGTTCTATGTAGGATTTATTCTAAGACTCCAACATATTCATGTGCATTATATGCAGTAACAGACAAGGAGTACAATATGTAACGCTCGCGCGTTGTTTAAGTACACATTAGGTTGTAAAAATAAATTAATATAATTTTGTTAGTTCAATGAACTTTAGGCAGTTTACATTTTATAAAAGGGCTATTTCAATATGATATTAAATTAGGACATGAAAAATTACTATTAAAACCGGAAATATCACCGTTCACAATAGTATTTGTATAATTCATATGGGGTTCAAAACACTCTAGAATCATAACACATAACTGTAAAACGTGGCGACAATGGTCGTTCACGCAGATGCACAAAGTGTGAGAAAGGAATTTTTAATAGAACGAGAAAATGGGGCACTACGATTAAATTCGGAATTAGTTAAGAACGAAATAATGATTTAGCGACAGCGGACTTGTGTAGGCCATAGCTCCGTCTCGATAGGTGGTCGACGTCGAATTGTTTTGAGTTTTGCTAGATGAACGAGCCGGAAAGTTCAAGCATGGGGTATAAGCATGGAATTTAAATCAAGTCGGTAGTGCATTAAAAAAGTGGATTTTCACATTGCAACTAAACGTTGGAGACTAAATAGCTGAATGGGAGATCTAACGTGTCGAGAAAGTAGAAAGGTGAATTAGTGCAGATACCTGAAATCTAAAATCCTTAGATTTCTAATACCGTGAGTACTGTTTGAGCCTTTGTTGTTTTTTTTGTTTATGCTTGGTAAATATGCACACGCTAACTTGTAAATATAAGTGGTTATTGTTTTGTAGAGCGACAGAATTAGTTTATTTACGTTTAAGCATAATATTATTGGAAAGAAAGTTTGAAACTTCTGAAATGCTAAGAAAGATGTGCGTATTAATCTAAACGCAAGATTTAATTGTGGGATCTATGTGCTACAAAATTTCTCTCTGTAAATTTAGTATTTTTAGTGGATTTAAAATATCGTATAAATCATTCTAGGTAACTAAAGCAATGAACTGAAAGTATTATTTAGAGATAAATGTTTTCTTACGAGTTCTGCTAATAATATCTGGCCAGTTGGAGGTTATTTTATTTTACTTTTTTTTATTTAATTTAATTTAAGAAATTAACAGGGGTTTGCTCTGATTACAAATTCATGTATAGACTACTAAGTACGTATACAGTGAATAATAATTTCTGTGGTGAGTAAATTAAAAGGATTAGAAGAAATAAATATAAAGTGATTATACGGTAGATATAAAAAATAAAATGAAAGTATTTCAATAGTTATTATACTGTAAATTTTGTTTCACATTGATAGGTAAAACTGCGCATATGTGTGTATGTGCACGCGTTTGTGTGCATATACATGTGTATGTTTACGCTATGTATTTAATAGGTATAGTGTTACATGTTTATTTATTTCATGTAACAACCTTGCATTATTGTCGTTACTTTCGCTAGGGCAAGGCATTTTGCGCATACTTTGTAGTTGATTGCTGTTTCAGCTGTTTTCCTAAAATGTTTAAAGGATACATGAAAGATGCCAATTGTTTTATAATGTCAATTATATAATATGCATATTTTTGTGATTGAAAATATATGGTTAAGTGAAATATGCATTGGAAGGACAGGTCGGCTCGAATAATATGGCACATGTAACTTGAGAAGTGATAGTAGGTAGGCATTTACTAGTTGATTATTAAATAGCTTATATAGTATTGCTAGTAGAGAAAGTATCTACGATATTTTAAACAATAAATACAGAATTCTTGCCTCTAGGTTTTGTATGTATCGATGTCTCCTAGAATATCTTTGATAGTAGAGAAAGGATATAAACTTATTTTGGACACTTTGTATTTTGCTTGTATGTACTACTGTATCAGCGGCCCAAATACAAGTAGTGGCTCCGTGGCGTAGTGATATTCGTGTGACTACTACGCCCAAGATCCCGGGTTCAAATCTTGACACGGTCCGCTTGAAAAATGTTAGGTGAGCATTTTTCACAAAAATACACCCTCGTTCGGATGAGAGGTAAAATGGAGGTCCCGTGTGTGAGTGTTGTCACGCACGTTAAGGATCCCTACCTTGCTTGCAACAGCAAGGGTTCGGCCAAATTTCAAATTTTCCAGGTAAAAAAAACTCGCTTCCTGGCCAATGTAGTACCTTCAGGTGGAGCATTGGAGAATCTCATGTAAGGTCCAAATACAAGTAAGAAATTCCAACTAAGACCGAACAAGTGGATTGCGCAATATTTTTATCGTAACAGCACTTAGAAAGTTCTTAGTATTACGCTTGATAAAGCCTAGATTACACAGACTGTCGTTGACTTGTGTTATTTATATATTCACTAAATTTTTATTTGGATTCAATAGTTATGTCCAGGTCTTTAATAAGCGCTACACGCTTCAAAATTTGCCTTTGTTTTAAGTATTCAAACTTAATATGATTTGTTTTTCGGGAATATTTACTACAGAACATTTATTTATATTAAATGGTAGCAATTTACCTCATTCCACTTGAAAATTTTGTTCAAGTCGTTTTGTAGAGTTATGGCGTCGTGGTAATTATTTATTTTCTTGTATACATTGAAGTCATTAGCGAACATAATCCCTTAGTTTTAGTAGATCATTTATCAATAATAAAAGAAGATGCGGCTCCAGATTACTCCCTTAAGGGACACCGAAGAGAGGTTTATAGGGTTCCGAAACTATGCACTCATATTTCACAATCTGCTTTTTGTATTTTAAATACGATTTAAGCCACGCTATTAAATCAGGTCCAATTTCAAACAATTGCAACTTTAATATGAGTATGCCATAATCGACTTTATCGAAAGCTTTACCAAAATTCATATACACTACCTTCAATTGAAAGTATTTTATTATTGCCTCTGAAATTTCGTGTGCAATTATTAATAAATTTGATTCAGTAGATCGTTTGTTTATAAACCCATATTGACAGTTGGAAATCTTTCCCCAAACGTGGTGGTAAATTTTTTATACAAGATTTGATCAAATATTGTATTATATTAGATTTGTTTTTTATGTATTATTAAAGTAATTACTGTTAATATAGTTTAAGCATAGATGGCCTTTTAATTGAAATTATTTATAAGATCGGTAAAGGTAATCATTGTGAAAGAATTTCCAGATAACCGGATGAAGTGATTTTGGGAAAGGTCTTTACTTTGAAAAAAATTTTAATTCGATAAAAAGCTAATAAGTATTTTTATACTTTGAAAATGTACACTATGAGGTGATGAGATTTAGGTAAACCAAAAGCACAGACCTGTCCGGAATAACCGTTTCCTGGGTAGCAAAAATATCGAAGGAATTACTGGAACAAGACGGTTTATAGCCCTTATTTTTGACAACTAGTAAAGCCATTCAAGATAAGTGGTACTTTAAAGTAGTTTTGTATTTCGGTCATTTTACATTTTATAATTTTATTATTTTTATCATTTTTCCATAGGAACCTACTCTTGCACTACTGTAGTTAGTTTGTGCACCATTCAAATTGTTACGGACTTTCCTCCCCTACCGAACAAATCGCAATTCGTAATATAGCGTCATTTTTGCCCATAACAAATTTATTGCGAAACTATATTTTTGTATAGCTTAAAATATAGGATTTTGAGTTACCTAATTAGAATAATAATAATTTGAGCATAACATTTACTTTCAATTTAGTTTTGATTTTTAGAACAGGTCAGCTTAAATAAAATTATCCATCGTAATCTGTAACATAACATTAATCCATAAAATTAACTTTCCTTCCTAGTTAAATAATAACTAGAACCATTTATGTTGCTGAGATAAATTGCTGTACAATCTGAGTTAATCTTACCTAAACTAAGCGCAAGTAAAAGTAACCAAATCCAAAATAACTCAGTTACCTTAAATTATTAGAAATATGTAATCAACTACCTACTATTATATCCATTTTAATTTAAAAACACACTTGTAAAAACACTTCAAGTTAAATATAGCATTCGAAATAAGATATAATCGTTTAACTGTTAGTGAAATCATGTCTTGCATGCTAATCTTACATTCTTGTGAGAAAAAAGCAGTTATTTGTATGAGTAGGTTAATTGCCTTTGGAAATCAATTTCACTCTCTTTAAGATGAAACTGGCAATAATAACGTCATCAGGTATTATGTCTCAAGTATAAATAACTGCTTAAATGTTCAAAATGATCAAAATAAAATAAAGTTTAACTGGTTCGTTGTGTAACTGTCGCCTTAGATTGAAAGTGTACTGGTTTGGATAGGCTAAAAAATGGTTTTAATTATGTGTTCCAATTTTAAAACACCGTCCTTCAGTATGGTAATTATACTATCAATAAATCTACGCCATTTTTAGTTTATTATCGTCTCTAATATTTTGTTGATACTTATGCCTGGCAAACTATTTAATCGAAAAATTCCGTCTATGTATTTTACATAGTCAAATTCACTTCCTATTTCATACTATTTTCCGTTTAAATTTTGAATTGTAAATGAGCAAAACTAATATAACTTAAAAGTCATGTTCTTGATTATCTTAATATTTCATTTTAACTTACAAGATTGCCTCAAATATTTGTTATACTAAATTTCTTACATACATAGAAATGCAAATTGATGTTTTTCCAATAATTATAAATCTTTGATTTAAATCTAATTTAGAAATACATAGAGATTAAAAGTTTTAAACAAAGAAAGAACGCTTAGGGAACTAATGTTATAATATTTCTATTAATAGATAAATACGCTTAGAATCACAAAAAATATCCAACAGATAACATTAGTCTAATACAGGGTGACACAAAAAACGGGAACTTTTTAACAATCCAATAAAACCAAGAGTGATGAGAGAAAAACATTTTACTCATAGTATTGAAATTTTAAAATTTGCCATTTAAGAAACATTAACGAAATTTCTCATTTCTTAAAAATTACGTCCTTTAGATGCCGTCCTCCTGTACGAATGCATTCTTGAAATCTGGGATACTGTAAATTTTATCCTAAATTCTCTGTTTTAACTCATCCAGACTTCTTGGTTGAATGGTGTACACTTTACTCTGAGATATCTCTACAAGAAAAAATCAGAAACAAAGAAATCTGGCGATCAAGGTGGTTAGGAAACATTACTGAATCTTCAAATCACACGGTTACCAAACAATTCTTGCACTGCTTCCATTGATTGTCGGAGAGTGAAATGTTGCTTCATCTTGTTGAAACCAGGTTTCTTGAACGTGTGGGAAATATCTCAATTCAGGTGTAACGAAAGATTGTATCATATCCAGGTAACGATCCGCATTAACAGTTACTGTGATCCCCTGTTCATTTCCAAAAAGATTCGGTCCGATGATTCCATGCAAAGAAACAAACAGCACACCATACTGTCACCGTACTAGCGTATGAAGGGCGCTTATGAACTTCATTAAGTTTTGTGTCTGTCAGTAGCGGTAGTTCTGCTTATTCACGTAACCTGTGGGATGAAAATGAGCCTCATCTGACATCCACAATTTGCTTAGAAATCCATCGTCATTGTTTGTGTTGTTATGATTTGTTGACAAAATTGCAACTGGTAATCGTTTTCCTTCAGTTGTTACACTATCTATAGCTTGTATGGATGAAGTTTCAAATCTAAATAAATAATTCTGTGAACACGCTCCCGGAACATTTTAACCCGAGTTGCTTGCTTGAACGCCGTAGGCTCTGTAAGACAGACTTTCATAGAACATCAATGATCTGTGGAGTACAAGCACTTCTTGGTCATCCTATTGGTTTCTTCTTTAGGGCAGATCCAGTCTCTTTAAAGTGATTAATCTAAATTTTTATCGCGCGTTTTATTGGACGGCACCATGACGTCCTTAGTTGTAAAAACGTTGAAACTCCCTCTGCGCAGCATCCAAACTATCACTGTTTTTATAAAATATTTTTATGGCTAACGCACGCGGTTGCCCATTCCACTGATGCATGTTTACTAAAATGGTAACTTCCGTTGTATTATAATTTTAACCTCTTTTCTTTTTGGCAACTACTAGTAGACATCACTAGTCTTTTCATACTTTCACTTATTTACGCAAGAAATAAAAAACGAAGCTCACAAGAATTACGTGTTTATTCTTTTTTGATAATCAAAATTTTTATCCAAACATTTTCGGGTATCCAGGATACCCTCAAAAAAAGAACATTGTTCGGCAACTATTTTACTTATCTACAAAACTTACATACTACGTTACATTTACAACAGAAACATTGAGACTTATGACAACAAAACTGCCCTAACAATGCACATCTAAACCTTTTTCTATTCTAAAATATTCAAATCCCTGCCATTTGTTGGCAGAATGCATCTACGCATATAATTCAAAACTAACTTTTACCAAGGTTAATGATTTCTTTCTATATTATAACACATTTACATCCTGCTGTGCTGTTCTTAATACATCATGAATTTTAATTGAACAAATTACAAAGACAGATTAATTTTCAAAACTACCTTTTCAAGTGCTAATGGTACAAACTCTTTTAATCTGGCTTTTTAACTATCTTACTACCCTTATGAATTTCAATTTCACTAAATAAGTAATTACATAAATTACAAATACAACTTTTTGCGTTTTTTAAACTACAAAACCTCTTTAACTTCTTTTTTAAGACAATATATGATTTAGATACTTTATCAAAAACAATTTATCAATTTTATGATATAACCTATTTGAGTTTTAACCTTACACTATCCTACAGCATTCCACCCCTTTGCCGAATTCACAACCACCGGAACTTAAGTTTTGCTAACTTTTATCAAAAGTACTCAGCTCTAAGATTTAGTTAAGGTATGTCAAAAAAATTCTAAAATGGTCTGAATGATTTTACATAAACACAAATGTGCGCCTAAACCTTAACACCTTTTAAACGATAATTGCTGCATAAACACTCTCAAGATGATTAAAAACACCACAAAATATATATATATATATATATATATATATATATATATATATATATATTGCTGTAGACTGATGAGATAAAAATTAGCCCCAAGTTGGGCGTAGATAAAAGTGCTTTGGATTGTAGCCTGAAGATGCCCGACATGGGCCATCAATAAACCCTGCTGTGAACTACAGTTGATGACGAATTACAAATGTTGTCCTAATTACTTTGCTAGCTCAGTTTAAATGAAACAATGAGAATCAAACATCAAGCTTATAATGACATTAAATATTCTTTAACAAACAATCTTTCAATTAACAATTGCCATATCCACATTCAGCTTTTCTTTAACAAACAATGTCCAGAAAAACATGCATACAAACATTAAAATCCAAAGATCGATTCCACTATTGTCACGATATTTTAAGTCTAAGATTAAAATTTTATAACCGCTAGAAAGCCACTCGCTTAAACTAAAATAGAGTCAAGAAAATCTCTCATTCCAATTAGTATTTCCATTCACAGTTCCTTCCTTATCTAAATCATATTGTGTACAAACTTTTAAAAATTAAAATGGATAATTTTAATAATCTCGTTTAAATCGCAGTCAAACCTAGCTGATCAGTTATGTTCAAGAAATCTTATTTTAATGGCAAAACTTACCTAAATTTGACCTTATTTAACTTTTAAACTATTCACTTGCACAAAAATTTCGGTACCAAAATCTTGTGAAATTTAACCTACTTGAATTATAAAAAAATGTTTTTTTAAAAATTTTAAAAACAATGAGATTCTTGTTTTACAGATAAATAATGCTGGTTGTTCTATTCATATCGTAAACTGGCATCCAAGTCCATTCAATGTTATTAACTTCATATACGCTTTTCAAACCCATATATCTAAATAGTTCAATTCTTTTAAAATTCATATACCACACGCTTTCATTTAAATTAACATACACCTTGCTGGACTTGATCTTCGTTCATTCATTAAACAAGAGGTTCAAGTTATCCACTTTAAAGTAGCTATAACTTTCAAGTCGTTTATAATTTACGTGATGCCTTTCAAACAAGCCTTTAACACTGATCATTAACCGCCTCATTATTATCCAATTAGCGGACTCTTTAACGACCAGTGGTAAAATACCTACCCTCGACCTGTCTTCTTTAATCAGTATATGTATTATTAAATCTTACTATGTCACAGAAATTAGAACGATTGAGAATTTCTGGTTATTGTTTATATGATTTCATTCATTTGGATGATGTAATTGTACCAGAAGGTGGTATTTTACGGCTTGAGACTATAGTTAATTAGTGCATTTGCTCATTTTACGACCGCTATAGTGATTTATCATTTGATTTATTAGTTCTGGTAATTATTGAATGAATGTTCCAATTTATTATCTGCTATTATAAACAACCCAGATTTTTCTCGAAGAAATGGAATCCACTTTTCAATTTAAAGTACATGACTTTATGCTTTGTGTTGCTTTTTAATAAAAATGTAATGAAATTTAACACCTGCAAACTGCATTTCCTTTAGAACGCGTTTTAAATTAATCTTTTATAATCGAGTACTTTTCTCATAGCACATTTATGAATGAGGGACATTTACCAACCCGTATTTTTAATCACGGAATATTTAAAAGTAGAATTAATGTACCTAATGCGAATTAAGCTGGTTAAATCACGAGTATTTATATATTGAGAGAATAGTACACATTGATCTCCTAATACGAATTGTTTCTGCAATTACCTTACTCTGACCATAAGTATTTACAAAAATCTTTTTATATTTCTTAGGTTTGGAGTGCTGTATGTTCACGGAATTACGGATCCCTCCCCATTCATTTTTGCGTGTGTCTTGTGGATCGGGCTAACTCCAGAATCAACGCTAGGGATACCATTCCTTAAACCCTATTTTTAGTTTCAGTTTGTTAGATTTTTATTTAATATTGAATAACCTGAAGTTAGATTAAATTTGGAGCACGTTTACTTTTCGCGTTTAAACCCAATGTAGTACCTTCGGGTGGAGCATTGGGCATGTGGCCGCAAGCATAGCGGCCCTTAATTACATTACAATGTATGTTCACTCAATGACCTTTTAATGACGCCTTATCACATCATTAGCTCCGACTGCCTCATAAGGGTATTAGTAACTACTGCAATCTGATGAAACCCAAAAGGCCAAAACCTGTCAATTTCTGCCCTTGTGAAGCAATCAGGTTATTATTTTGTCGATTAGTATAGGTAAATTTCGCTATTGCTATTATTTTCATAATAGTTTATTTACAGATACATCTTATTTCATTTTGTTTTATATAAATTCAATTTGCGTACTCCAAAGAGTGGCTTATTTGACGTTTGCGCAGAACTATTTAACATAGCGTTTTGCACTTGTAGTCACTTATATAAGTGAATATGCTCTTTCTACTTAAATTATTTCTAGCTATGCACTGTTGCCTATTCTATTAAAACGTAGCAGAATCCTTGTTATTTTAATTATAGCATCCTGTATCTTATCAGTTTCCGGTTACTTCTCTATTTCTGATTAATAAATACTATCATATGCCTATCTGTCCTAGTTTTTGAGTTCTTAAACATCCTCCGTCTTTTAATTAGAAGGATGTCACTTACAATAAATATGCTCCTAAACTTTAAGAAACCCCAATCAAGTTTGAGATTAATTAACGCATAAGGGCTTTACATCTTATAACTAAAACCTACAGTAAACATACAATGTGATTCACAACCAATCGTTTGTTACATAATTAAAAAAATTGTTAAATATTTGCATTTTTAATGAAATGTTCTATATATATTAACTGCAATTCAGAAAGCTGTTACTTTGCTACTATACTGTTTCTAACTCGACTAGTTTTTGACTTATAACCAATTATTTAATAATGCTAAATAAATGCAAGTAAATAACTCTGAAAGTACATTAATATAGAACAAAATAGCTACGTACAAGATAGCAGCAAAACCCTCACAAAAAAATAATCCATTCTAGTAATTGTTTAAAACTGCTTCGATTCTTGAGCTTCAGTGTGTATCAGATTCAGCTTTTAATAGACTTTAAACGTTCTGGGGAAGTGCTTGCTATCTAAGCGAGTTACTGCTAAACAAAGTAAAAGTTAAACACGTTAAAAACAATGTTTATGCCTGAACACAGAAAGCTGCAACATGAAACCCTACAAAGTTCAGAGAATGCGTTCTACGCAGTGAAAATAAAGCAAGTTGATTTTTTTCCAAAATTCTATTTTGTATATTTTTAATCTTACAAAACATTGCAGCACTGTCAAACCTTGACCTCTACAAATGTAGTGTTCCACCTACTACATATCATATATGCTTGGTTTTCACCTGTTTTGAACATGTGGAATCTATAACACAATAAATCGTTGAACTATCCTAAATTCAAAAGTATTTTTCAAAAAATTTAAATACTTAATAATTAATATATTTCCTTCTAAGTAGCATCTACAATAATAGGTTAATAAATTGACCTACTCCGTTCGTTTATAATTTCTTGAAGTAATCTATTCCCACATAGCGAAATGAATTTGAATTCATTTGGACTTGCCAGCACAAATAATGAATTTTGCCTTGCATAAATTTAATTTTTAACTGTATATTCTTAATTTTTCTCAAAAAGTTGACAAGTACATGATCATATTTGACTAACAATTATAAAGGTCAGAAAAAAATTATCGTTGTAAATATTTCATTTTTCAACAGTATCAACCTAGAGGCAAATTTCTTGAAGCAAGATGCAATACAATATAAAAAGATCGTTTTTGCAAAGAACTTATTGGTGAAAACCACATCTTTTAGCAAACTTACTCTTATTCGTGAAAGTGTTTCTCCAATTTAGCTAGAGATATGACAATATTCTATATTAATCTGAAACAGTATCTGATTTATGCTCAGGATCTAATATATTTAATATAACAGTTCTGGAATATTCAAGTTCTTGCTTCTGAGTTGATGTTGGTACCTGCCTGCCTAAAACCAAATTTTTATAACTTATCCTTGTTTTGAATTTAAACTAAGCAAATACCTAGAATACATTAAAGTGGATTTTTCTTCTATAGTTAAACTGTTTCAAGTTCAGGCACAGTTAGTGTCATAACATGAAATGTATCCAAATGCTACTTTTTAAAAAAGAAGAATTTATAAACTTTAATCCGCTCTGTGCTTGTGTATGTAGCATCACTGTTTCCACTTCCAGTTTCTAATAAAAAACTTTGGCAAAATTCTTTATAGGCTGACTTACCTGGGAGACAACTATTTCCTTTTCTTTTCTAACTTTCTTTTTTTGCACGGAAATTTGAATTTAAGAGCTCTACACATATGCTACACGTACACAATTCATTTCACAATGATCAATGCAAAGCGACAATAAAACACCAAGATATGAAAAAATAAAATGCACTTAAATAGCATGTGCAGTGCACGATCTCTATAATTCCTATCATTCCTGCTGAGTTCAATCTTTCTTTCTGCTTAATGCAAACACCAATAATTTAACATACTGCATGTTACTTGTAAACAAAGACCAAATGCAATGTATTCACGAAATACATAAACATAAACATTTCACCATCTTATGTTTCAGGTTTTGCCGTTTCAGATACAAATATTTTAATAATTTAATAATGACTGCGACTAAGTAGCAGAAGCTATCATGCATCAAGGTTTTTATTATAATGGCAAATTCACCTTTTACTTTCTTTACTAATACATCAAATATAACCTTATAATTTTAAGTATAATAAATATTGTTACGGATATGAGATTATTTTTAAATGTATATGCTGTAAATACTACAACCAAATAGTAAGGTCGGAAATGGTATCCTTACAATACTGAAGATTGAAAATCCATTAATCGTTTAATTTAATAGAACAATACTCTCACTATCATTGTCCACTCTACATTAATGATTCCCGAAGTGTCGACTCCGAACTGCAATGGGTCCATGTCAGCGAAAAAAAAAATTGGGAGTGCCTTAGTTGTAAATAGGGGTCCACGAGAGTGGATTTTTACCGATTATATTTTATACGGACTTTTCTAATTCGTCAATTATAAATACGAATGTCATAGAAGAACGCTATTCAATTGATTTTAGAATTTTAAAACTAAAGGTGTTAAACAAATTTTTTTATAAACATAAAGAGATAGTTAAGTACATGCAAGTTAAAGTGAATCTGTGTCATCTTATTTGGGAATATCACAGAGTGTAAGTAAATTATATTTTATAATTCTTTGTAGTTCCTCCGATTGCACAGATAAACCGATCACAACTTGATGTAGTAGCAGTTCAATATTCAGGTCAACCTTAATTACACTGATTTTCCTTAATCGCATTTTTTCCAACGTTATAGCAATTGGTTGTTACGTTCCATATCGTATTTTGAATATTTTCTTCATTTTACACTTTCATTGTTTTAAGTTCGCAATAGTTCAGTTAGGCAACCAATTTTGCTAGTCCTTTATTTAATTTGCAAGTTCGCATTTATGCACTTTCGGATTCCTTATCTAACCATGTGTTTGATAGTCAATAATTCTTTAAATGTTGCTATCTAAATAAATTAAAAATCATTCTCTGGGTTTTTGTTACTTTTCTTCCTCTTCTGTGATCCGACATTTGCATAAACAATTTGATAAATACGTTCATTGGACGAGTTCACTGTACTGTCAGTATGGTTTGCGTGGTTTCTTTTGTAAAACATATTAACGATTTCAATTAGTAGTTACAAAATTCTTATGGTAAAAACGTTTTCCCTTTTTATGTGGGCAGGTGATGTTTCTTTAATATAAGTTTTAATATTTTCAACCCAAATTGCGATTATTATTTTCCAGGTTTTATTCCACACTCTAAGGTGACTTAAACCGATGATTTATTGGAATTGACACAGAAGCCTCACTTTGTCGTTACAATACATCGATCGACAGATAACGATACCCTGTTCATTTTTGGTACGTGGATTTTTGCTTGCACTATGCAAACATTTAGATGGGTATATCATTTGGCTTGTGTAATACTGTTATCTATTTGAGTAAAGATATTAGTTTAGGTTTTCTGTGATGTTTTTTATGTTGATGGATAACTGGGTGAGTTGGTTTTGAAATTATATATAGACTTGATAATTATCCATTAGCTGTGGTATTTCATTACTTAGTGGTGCTGGTTTGATGGTTGTGCTTAAATGTACTACTGTAAATATGTTTGTGTCTATTTTTTTATTTTTGTGTTACTGGATATTTATATGTATAAAAATAATATAATATACCCCATAATTATTCTGTTTATTTCCTGTGATATTAAATGAGTGTTGTATTTTATTGTATTGGACAGATTAGTGTTCTGTCCGCATGTTATGTATATACTAATGTTATGTATGTATATATATATATATATATATATATTAATGTGACAATGCCTCGCTTTGAGGCATTACAAAAAGGATTGATACGAAAATAGCCTCGCGTTGAGGTGCCACTAAAAAAGTGCTGTGACGACTGCGTTGAGTGCATTGCTAAAAGAGTACTGTGATAAGGTACTCGCGTTGGGAGTGTCTCTGAAAGATACTTCTGGTTTGTAAACTTAAAATTCTTCACTTACCTTCGTTTCTAATTTTTTATTTTGCCTGGCTAGCTCAAGGAAATTTACGGAGTTTTCAAATTAAAATAGAACGCAGCACTATCACAAGGCATTTATACAATATGAAATATCTTCTTTCATACAAAAGCATTTACAACGTCGTTTAATTCAAACATAAAATAATTTCTAAGAAGTTTTTGTTACAAACAAAAATATTGTTGCTTACCTTATTTTACATTTACAGAATTAAACTTATTCTTTTGAGGATCTTTTACCAGGTTATAAATTATTTTCACACCGTAAAGATTTGTTTTGGCCAGAAAAAATTCTTGACATATAATCTATTAAAGATCAGAGTATATCAAACTCTGAACACAAACTCCTAGTAAAAAAATTTCTTACACAAGAAAGAAATTATTAGGATTATCTTAAACTAGAAATAAATACTTTAATATCAGTCAAAAATAAGTCTAACAGTGATACTTGCAGAATCCACAAAACGCTTCTCGTAATTAAAAATCTTCTTATTTTAAATTGATCTCCAAATCGGCTTACAAGTTTTTCAATTTAAAATTCCTGATTTGCAACAGCACTTATCAAAGTACGTTTTTGGTTAAATTTTCCCTTCAATTATTTATTACATCTTTAAAATAGCTTTATATTGAAAATTTTTGTTTTTTCATTGTAATTAATAATCCCATTTTTGTATGTAATTTGGGTTTTAAAACATCACTTCAATATTCATTGCAACCTCGCAACTACGTTTTACTGCATGTTTTTATATGGCGCAACGGTTAGCGATTTAAAACAACACTTTGTAATTTACATCGACTGCATCGGATCAAATTAAATAAATAAATTCCTAATGAATCCTTTACCTGATAAACGCTTCTTTATATACGAATTGTCTTTTTACTAGAATTTTACTAGTATAATCTCGAACATTATGATGTAAGGTTGCCGGAACACCCAATTAGCGTATGAAATTTCGACATTTTATTACCTTCTTATCTGATTCCAGCTACTCGTGACGCTCGCTTTTGTCCTTGTTTATTATATGCTTTTATTGTTGTGTATCGCTTCTCTCCAATAGTGAATGCGAAAATCATAAATTAATTCTTAACAGTTGTTCTAGAGATTTTAAGAGTTATTTTCAAGGTTTAAGCTGCTTTCCGGAACAAAAGTTTATTTCGTAATGATATTATGCGAATTTGACGTATTTCTAAATCCCGATGACTCATCGTTCTAGAAATTTTTTTATAATGAATGGCAATAAACACGGGTTAATTAATTTAAACTTTCATTGCTTTTTAATGCAAAGGGGTTTGCGCTTTATAGGAAATATTTACTTTCAGTACACAAAATTATTTATTAATTTTGGGGTTTTTAAATACACGTTGATTTTAGTTTCTCACACTAAATGCGTAAAGCTGTACTCATGTATGCTATTAACAGCAAATTAAATGCAATTAACGATATCATACAATTTACATATCCAATTTACGTTACCTGCTATTTATTTACAATATATTTCTCTATCTTTAAAAACAAGATTATATGAAAGATAACTCCTGCTTATGTTCATACAAATGACATCCACAAATTAAATTAAGATAATGTTTTACACCAAGAATCAATTTTGACTGCTAGTTTTACCATATTTAAATACCTTAATTTTTGTTTACAGATAACTGTTACAAGACATGGCCGAATCTAAAAAGATATTTAGACATTACAGTGTTGATTATTTGAAATTTGACCTCCTTCCATCATTGTCGCACAAATGATTGCCTATGTGTCTTTTATGTAACATAGTTTTAGCAATGACGCGACGAAACCATCCATGCAAGAGCATCATCTAAGAATGTGTCAGCGTGATAAAACAGGCAAAGATTTGAAATACTTTTAAAAAAATTTTTTATAGAAGATCCATAATGGATAGTATATTCACTTCGACGTCACAAAGAAACGATGGAGATTTCGGGCGCCTTACAATATCTCGTTACTTACATCAAAATCTGAATAACCTCCTACTGTCGGAAAATAATGAAATTCGGCAGACATTGCAAAGGTTTTAAGGACTGCTCCATACAAACCTGTAATTTGTAATTAACCCAGCAAACAAAGTTCACAACAACGCGTTGGATACTGGGTTATTTTGCGCAGCTATGTGAAGAAAATGATAAGAACTTACATCGATAGTGCTCTCACAATGAAGAACGCTGTCTGTCAAAAGGCTTATGTTTGACAAGGTTTTTTTTTGAATTTTTGAGATAGTTTTAGAGTTTTTGAATGATAAAGATATAATTTTAAAAGTAAAGTTAATTGAGTGGAAACCAGACATTGCTTGTTTAACAGATTTGTTCAGTAAATTTAATGAGGTTAACTTACAAGGTGATAAAAACAAAGTCCGTCAGAATTAAACCAATGCAGCAAAATATTGGATGGCGCGAATTTTCCCAGTTTCTCAATTTGTCTCAGACAAATTGTCAGGATGATGATATTGTAACCTTCATTCCACGTTTAAATAACCTTCACGCAGATTTTGACACTAGACTCCAGGATGTTTTGGCTATGGACATATCATAGTGGGTTGTGGAACCGTACGGTAACGTTGAAGAAGTGGATGTCATATTGTAGAGAAAACTGATCAAAATAAATGAAGAACTTGGAGTACAGCTCAGAATGGGATATTAGGATTTTTGGTTTCAGAGAGGCTACTTGGACTATCGCGAGAAAGTTTTTGGTAGACTTTCTATCTTCATACCCCGTGAAAAGGAATTTCAGCGCGGTTGTCAATCTTCTTACAAAAAGAAATGGATTGCAAATCACCAATCAAGGAGATTTAAAGGTTTAATCTAAAAGAATTGAAGCCAAATATTGAAAACGTTATACTAAAGCATAAGGCCCATTTTTTTTGTGAAGTTATTTGATGTTATAATTTTGCTAGATTTGCTTTTTCTGGCATTTTAATTAATAAATGTATCGCACCCTACCCTTTTTCGGCTGGTGTGACAGAGTGTTAAGTTTCACTTTGACACAGCTAACACCAACCTAACAAGATACTTCACATATAATAACTTTTAACCAAAAGCAAATAACTGTAATTGTAAATAGATTCTAACTTTGCTACTTATTATAATTTGATATTAAATGTACTAATTGCAATAAACATAATGGTATAAATTGACCGTACTACTAAAGTCTTTGCAATTAGATGCAATAAAAATTGTAAATATACCTTAATCACAATTATCTAAGAGTGAGTATTATTTTAATACTATTGAAACAACATAACCAGTAAGTAGGCAGTACCTTGTCTTACATCAATTAAATATTTCTTTAAAAGCTTTACAAATATTAGTCTGGTTATTCGAACGTAGCTCTGGTAGCTGCGTTTAATTGATTTTTTATTTAATTGAAAAATTTACCACATTACATTTTAACAAATTAGTTTATCAATTTTCAATATGTGATCGTAGATAATAATAGGTAGTTTTAACGGATTGTGGTTAAATATAAGGTCACAACCAATAATGACCAAATTACTATCTTATTTTCATCAATAATAAGCTTTATGTTAATAAATGGTTTCCGAAATGGATTGTGAGCAATATCATAACCACATTTGTAGATGAATGCGCATGGTTAGTTATCCAATACTAATGTGGCTATGCCAGTAGCCACAAACCATTACCACAGAATAGAGGTGTGCAATTGTTTATTTGTTTATTATTAATTTATTATTAAAATAGCTAAGTGTTTTACAGAAAACTTTTTTGATAGTGACTAAACACAGTAAAAAGTATTTATAGACTTATCGGCGAGTTTGTGTTTTGTGGCGCTAACAAGATTGCTGTGTTCTTCTAATATTTTTGGATCGTGGCTCGTTCGTACAAATATTCTGTACTCGAAAACATGAATCCAGATGATCTATTTGATTTTATTGAAGGCATGTCAGAAAGCCAGGCTTATAATTCAGATACGGGTGGTGATAGCGATGCTGATGATCAGTTATGTACTGAAAATGTATCACATTCTATTAGTACAACACGTAGTAATTCTGCAGTTGAATTATCTATAGTATCAGATTTCGATACTTCCTCAACATCAGCAACCGCTAATATGCCAGTTACTCGGCCTACGCGTGTTTGTGCTAAGAGAAAAATTGCAGAGCTAGTACAACCTTCAGAGGAGTTTGAAGAAGATTCAGATAACTCAATTACAGATTCTGATTTCTTTCCAGAATCATTTGATACGAATATGCCTACTTTGGATATTCTGACGGACACTTATTTTATAAACAGTGATGAGGATGTCGATAGTGATGATGACAATAATTTTGATGCCGCAAATGATAATAATGAATGTTTTAGTTTTAAAATATATACTTACAGCTTTCAAAAAGTTGCAACAAATCCTTCTGTTTATGCAAGCTGTCCTTTTGTAAATAATTATGGCCCAACATTTATAGCACATGATAACGTTCCGTTAGATGTTTTAAGAGTTTCCCTAGCGACGAAATCCTACAGAATATAGTAGAGCAATCTAACTTATAATGCTCGGCAAAAAGGCGTAAGTTTAAGTCTGGAAGCACCCGAATTACTGGCTTTCATAAGAATGCTGGTGTTGATGGGTATCCATAATTTACCTACATTGAGATTATATTGATCTTCCAATGAAAATTTTCATGTGCAAAGGATATCTAGCATAATTGGTTTGAAACGTTTTTTGTGTATTTTACGTTACCTACATATTAATGATAATACTAAGATGCCTGAATGGAAATCGCAAAATTGTGATATACTATTTAAAATAAGGCCTCTTATTATATTTCCCAATGAAAGATTTCGAAAAAATTTTAATCCTTCCAGAAACTTGGCAATAGATGAAAGCATGGTTGGCTTCAAAGGACGCACGTTTCTAAAATAAAACATGCCACTGAAGCCAACCAAACGTGGTTTTAAGGTTTGGGGGCTATTGCTTGTTCAGAATCCGGATATGCGCTTTGCTTGGAAGTTTATGAAGGTAAAACTAAAATTACCCCTAGAAGGATCATTAGAAGAACGAACTGTTTTACAGTTATACGAAAATTACAGGCAAAAATGACACTGTTTGTGTTTTGATAACTTTTTCAGTAGCTTTGATTTATTGTCAAAACAATTAGAAAATAATACATTTGCTTGTGGTACTTTTTACATCAACCGCAAGCACTACCCTAAGACACTGTTAGTGAAAGACAAAAAATTGAAATCAAGTGAAAGTGATTATGCTATGAGCGAGGACCTTTCTGTTTGTAAATGGCTTGACAGAGGGAAGAAAAGTGTTGTGGGTGTCAGTTCATTCCATAATCCTAGTGTTATCACAAAAGTTTTGACAACTGATATTACAGGAAAACGCTAACTTGTAAATTGGTCCCAACCAATTGTTGACTATAACCAATATATGGGCGTGATTGACAGATTCGATCAGATGATGGCAACCTATTCAATATCTTGAAAATCACGGCGGTGGTGGATTAAACCTTTCTACTATTTTATTGTCGCAGCTATAGCAAATGCTTACATTACATTCAAAATATTTTGTAACAGTTTGTTTTCCCTCTTCTAAATTAAAGCATAGAAATTATGTGATGTATTATAAAAATTTTATATTTACTTTTATAATTCAATATAAATCGTACTTCTACAATTAATACAAAAATAAAACAAAGTATCATAATTTCGAAACACCTCATTATTGTCCTTCATTATTTTAATTATATAGTAGATAAAGCGCATAGTTGTAAATTTCCAGAATTTCCACAAAGTATCTTCAAGGTAATATCGAATAGCGTGCTTTTGCGCATCTGCTTGCTAAGGTTGTTGTCGACGAGTCGAATCAGTCGGCTTTTGATCATTCTAACGTCAATATGGTTAAATTTATATCCATGGCTGACTTGCGAGTCGCAATTTAGTTTCAATCAATCCATCGATATGAATGCTTAAAAACTCAGCATGGTTTGTAATTTCTATATCTAAATAATTCAAGCTAATTTTTATATGGGTTTCCTTAGCGCAACTCTAAAGTACTGAAGAAATAACATTTAATAACTGAAGCAATAATGGTCGCGCGAAACTGTTAAATTTTTACTGCGTGTAAAATATATACGTACCTTATGTTTCAACATGGAAATTTTGTTTCAATCCAGAAGCAACACTTTAGAGCTGATTAATGGTTGTAAGAAGAAGTTAAATTAATTGCGTATAAAACGATTACGCATTGGAAACTTACAATGTGGTTCTAGTCTACGAGGCGTTGTTATAGCGATGTAGACGACTGCATTTTCACGTGTTTGTTCAATGTTGGAAGTCCACATGTGGGTTAACCTTGTTTGTTAATTGGTGCAAGCAGCCATGCCCTGAGGTTAAGGTGGTAAGTAATTTCCATTTGTTGAGGCAATCATCTATTCGACTTTTAATGTTATGTATAAACCTAACCTTGGTAGTTTGAACCCATGGAAACTAACATTTTTATGATAATGTTTAATTATGGATTTAATTTTTCAAACGTTACTTCATATCTAAATTATATGCTTTATAAAATTGTCTATCTAACAAAATCTTTATGAATTTGCATTATGAATATTATAGTCATGTACTTACTTGCTTATACATGATAACTATTTAACAAAGTTTAACTTTACTAATTTCAAAGATCTTATTACCAACTTATTTTGTATGTATGTGAGTCGTTTAGTCAGTACTGAAAAGGTGACAAAAATCTCATAAATATGTTAATGATATTTATAGTGCCTATTTGCTTTAGAGGCTTTTTTATTTAAATTGTCCAAGATTAACAATATAAATATATAAAATTAATTGAATATTCAAAAAATTTATAATAATTATCTGTCAGAATAATTCAGAAATATCTTTCAGTTAATATATGTGTTGATAGTTAACAGCTTTAATTTCTTTATAAACTTAAACAAGGTTAATTACACTCATAGAAGAACTTAAACAATAGCATTTATTTTGTTCATACTTATCACTGGATTCTATGAATTATATTTAAACCAGAAGGGCATAAATTTAATAAGTAGAGTGTCCATGCACTATTACACAAAAGAAAGAAATTATAGATGTACAAAACATGTCTGATTTATTGATTTTATTTTAAGCCACAAATTGCTGTCTCTAATATTATTTTATATATTTTATTTTATTTCAGGGTAAACGTAGTACCATCTAAAAATATAAAATCTTGTACTTTTATAACAGAATATACTCGTTGAGGTTTCTGTATTTTTCTTAGCGATAATTCTTGTTTTTACATACTATCTAAGTACAGTGGCGCACTATTCATCCGTATTTATTTAACGACTCCCCTGATAGTCTCTCTAAACCGCTGAAGATAGAGTTCAGACCTAGTGTGGAAGTCTTCAAAAGTCAGTTGTGTTAATACGGATAAAACAACATCTTCTGCACGACTTTGTAAGAAAAATAAACATCTTTTTAGAAAGTTGCACCATCGCCCGAGGCGTGTAACAGCGATAAAGTTTCCATCTGTAAAGCAAAATAACAGCAAAGCAAAAGCACTTTCACATCTAAACTTTCGCAGCATACTTGCCGACCAGCTGATTGGAGATTACTGTTCTAAACAAACGTCCTGGCAAGATAGACAGCGTAATTATTACAAAATCAAAATTGAAGAAAATTAATAACCGGGTAATAGGTATAGACAGCTCGCTCAGAAAGCAAAATGTGGTGTCATCTACCTATCAAAGGAAACACTAGAAGATGTGCCTACTGCAGTACAAGAGCAAAATAGCTAGGTCCAGCATTGTTTGTAAAGCATGCGATGTAGCTTTGTGCCTAACTTGTTTCGCGCCTTTTCATGAAAATTAACTTGAATTATTTATACCTGTTTTTATCAATTAATAGTTATGTGAAACAATAATAAATAACAAATACATTTAGGTTTATTTAAAGTGGCAATTTAAATAACCACAAAACACTATAAAAGTATACAAAGTCAAGATTGGTTTGTGGTCACTAATATAGCCTCTCCCCCCCCCCCCCCACACTATTAAGTAACAAATAATTTTTAAATATTTTTTGCAGTCTTTATGCACTAACTTTTATTGGCTGGATTTAAAAACTAACAATAATACAAAAAAATTAGTTTGCGCGTTAAAGGGTTTAGCTAACTAAATAGTAACAATTTCTTTTCTAGCGGATGTTCCAAAATAATAGCGAAGTCTTAATACCGAACACATTTTAACTGGTAGAATTCGCAGCGTCTTCCAGATTTCACATCTGCATGTGGTTGAAAGTAAAGAAATATAAAATCCCAGGATGCGTTCCAAATCAACAATTTAATTTATGTTCAAGTACTTGTGCTGAGAAATTTAAATACGAAGGAAATTAAAAAGAAGTTTTTATTAACCACACACAATACGTACTCTTTGATCTGTGATTTTAACGTCAGACCAAATTGCAGAAAAAGAAAGTAAGCTTATTAAGATGCCGTGACTTTGAGTTTAGCATCAAATTGAGTTTTCCGCAGCGCGACCAACTGCTATGTTTGTTTATAGAAATCCTTTAATGGCCTCATGTTTCAAAAATAAGGAAACAGAATCATTCTAAATCAGAGAAGGAACATGAACGAAATTAACCATCCGCTCAATAAACAGGTATCACCAAGATAAGAACGACATTAATATGAAGGCTTGAATTATGTTATTGATAGAATTCAAACCCACCTATATTATCTAATAGATTATATTACTGCCAATGAAATTAAAGAAACTTACACAATACCCAAATGTATAAATGATTTATGCAATTTTAATTGTATTATATAGTTAAATATAATAGAAATTTTCTGTGGGCTTAAATTTATTAATATTTAAGCAAATTCAGAAGTATTGTGTAGACTTAAGCAAGAGAGAAATAACTAGAGCAAAATTGAAAGGTTCACTTAGCTGGAACATGGCAATCTGCCCTAGGCAAAATGGCATGTTACAGTATAAAACTTAACATGTATTTTTTTTTAACATTTCACTCTACGGCTAAACCTATCAAAGTGAGCAACACTGTCAGCTATCAAAAACATACTTGAAGTTGATGAATTTGTAACAATTAAATGCTAGAAAAAATTGGCACATGGTCTACGAATCAAAACAGTTTTGGGGACCGCTACTCTAAATATATTTTACTTTTTTGTAGATGTAAGACGTACATACAATCGTATAAAAACGCATTCACTCTATTCCACAATTTTTGTAAACCACAAGTTTCCAAGGAACACGTTCGATATTTCTTATACAACAATCAAATAGTTAACTAGTATAGTTTTAGATTTTTAAAATGATGACAACGATGATCTCAAGAATTCATGAGTGGTTATACGTATTAAGCAACAATAATTGGCCAATGTAAACCTTGATACATATTTTAATTTAATACATATTTGCGACCACCGCTTTAGTACTGCATCCGCCTATAAAGAATTTCTAATTTTATAATGAATGCACTTTTGTTAACTTGGTAGGTAGTAGTTGTACTGTTTGTATATCATTACAACAGTTAATTTAGAACAATAAATAATTAAATATATGTAAGTAAATCCTGTAAGGTGTAATTATATACAGTTGTAATTAGATATTCAACGCTTAGTTCTCAATTTAACACAAAATGGAAAAGGTAAAAGTAGTGTAACTAGAAGGTCGTTTTGTTTTCCTTGTTTTATAAGCTATTAAGCAAAAACGTGGTAATTTATATATAAAATATTTCCATGTTACTTAACAGGTACAGAAATATTTAAGCATTTTCGATTTTATTTATGATCGCCGCTAGTTGAGCTAATCACAAATATGCGTATTCGTAGGTACATTGATTACGTAAAAGCATTGCTGTTGTCACAAACTACAATATTATTTCCAGAAGTATACGAATATCACTTTGCTACAGTGATTACATCAATCTATATATTATCATAATTGTCAGCATGTTCCAAAATAATTTTACTATATATCGAATTGTTTTTCAAATCATATCTTTTACGAAATGTCAGATGAAAATTATAACATATTCCAGTGCAATTGTGTGGTGCAGAGAAGCTCCTTTAAATAAACAAAAGTAAATATTTCTTATTCTTAACAAGAACAGTTGTCTAAGAAAGCTTCTAAACCAGGTCACGTACCATAGAATTTTTAATATTTCGATTGAATATTTATATAAGCAACACTAATCGTATTGAAAATTATAAATTTCACTTAATTTGAATTTAGTAGAAAAACAAGATTAAGAACAATATAGTCCTATAAAGTCTTAAAAAGCATAAGGAAAGCAAGCAATAAATGAAGTTTCAAAAAGACTGGAATGATATAGACTGGGTGCCAAATAATTGTATCAGATGAAACAGAACGTAGCCGCGCATTAATGCATGGAATTATTATCTGTATGCGTGGATACCCCACAAACTCACGCATGCGCATGGTACACTCGCGTTCACACGTGCACGCACTTGAACATACAACTATGTATATAACCTCCTAAACCAAAGGTACGCGGCAATATAGACATAGGTATAAGGTGATCACTTTTCTAAATACTTATATTATGCCCTCCTTCGGATGAGATGTTAAGTCGAAAACCCCGTCCCCAGGTGCTGTTACGTACAACAAAAATCCCAACCTTCTTGGAATAGCATTTTTCCGAAATATTTTAGCTGTGTAGTTTTTATCCATTCTGAACGGGCCTGCACCTTGACGACGTTCTAAAATACTAGAACAGGTAGAATGGCTTGCGCGTTTTAATGAGCTAAAGAGCCGAACTATAGGTTTAACCAAATTAGTAGGGTCTCTAGTGAGGAACCAGACTAAGATAGGTCCCCGAAACAGGGTGGCAGTTTTTTCGGTACTTAGAGTGGCAGTGACCATAGAGGTTGGTATGGCATTCTAAGACACACTACTGCGATGTGTAAGACAACGGGAAACCAACACATTACCTCCCAAGTACACTGCGTACAGGATTTGTTAAACTTGATGGCATCCTCTGGGGTAAAAAATTCCGGAAGTAAAATAGTCCCCCATTCGGATCTCCGGAAGGGGACTACTTCGGGGTATGTGATCCGAAAGAATAGAAAAAGATCCGTGATCAGGAAAATGTGTAGGTTGGTTCAGACTAGGAAACAATAAGGGTATCCAACCAGTTCTAGGACTGATGACGTAATAATGATGATGTAGTTTTTATGCTTTAACGTTGCTAATATAACGCCGATTAGTCTACCTGTGATCAGAATCATTACATTAAAACGTAAACAAAGCGTTTGCACACAAAACATGATTAATAGGCCCCTGCGAGCGATGGACTTAATTGACAGGTACAAGAGTTTGCATTTAAAAACATTACTAAGCTTACAATAGATACATTCGAGATATTATTTGCAAGTTCTGCTATTTCCCACAATAATTAGGACGATTGGATAAAATATGCCATTTCGAATGGACTTGCACCTTGCCGAAGTTCTAGATTACTAGAACAGGTGAAATGGCTTGCGTGTTCTAATGAGCTAAAGAGCCAAACTACAGATCCAACCAAAGTAGTAGGGTCGTTAGTGAGGAACCAGACTAAGACAGGTTTCCAAAAAAGGGCATCAGCTCTTTCGGTACTTAGATTGGTAGAGGCTATAGGGGTTGGTATGACAGTCTAAGACGCTTTACCGCGATGTGAAAAGCAACGGGAAACCAGCACATTACTTCCCAAGTACACAGCGTACCTAAAGTATAATAAAATGATGGCATTCTCTGGGTTAAAAGATTCCGGATTTAAAATAGTCCCCCATTCAGATATCCAGGAGGGGACTACTTCGGAGGATACGATCGGAAATTTAAGAATAAGAGTAGGGAACATTCTGCGGGTCAGAGCGTGGAATATTAGGAGTATGAAGCAAGTAGGTAAGCTAGAAAACCTAAAAATCGAAATGAATAGGTTATCACTAGACATAGTAGGGGTCAACGAAGTTCGATGGTTAGAGGCGAGGGACTTTTGGAGTGGAGACTTCAGGGTAATTCATACAAGAGCAAGGAAGGAAATTTGGGTGTGGGGATAGTTATGCGGAAAGATAGGATACTGTGTAGAACATTACTTACAAAAGAACAAATGAGTACTCATGGTTAGATTAGAATCTAAACCGGTAAACACAGTAATAATACAAGTATACATGCCCTCCTCTAGCTACAGTTATAAAGAGGTAGAAGCGATCTACAAAGATATCGATGATATTTTAAAATACGTAAAAGGACATGAAAATTTAATAATTACAGGGGATTTAAATGCAGTGGTAGGTGAGGGGAGAGAAGGTGCGGTAGTAGGTATATTTGGTTTAGGCACGAGCAATGACAGGGGAAATAGGTGGTAGAATTTTGGGACAAGAACAATTTAATCATCGCAAACACATTATTTCAACATCATGCTAGAAGACGATATACGTGGAAGATGCCAGGGGATATAGGAAGATATCAAATAGATTACATTATTGTTAGCCAACGATTTAGGAATCAATTAAAAGACTGTAGAAGCTACCCAGAAGCAGATATAGACACTGACCACAACATCGCAATTATGAAGGCCGCACTTAAATTTAAAAATTTGGGGAAAAAAACGGAAAGAGGCACTTGGACTTAAAGAAATTAAAAGATAAAGATATTCAAGGAAGATGCGAAAAAAGGTCAAATGAATTGCTTAAAGATATCGGGAAAATATCTGATACTAAGGAAGTAGAAACAGAATGGAATAACATTAAATCCGGCCTCGACATGGCGGCCAGAGATATTCTGGGGTATACACAAAAAGAAAATAAGAAACCATGGATAACGAAGGATATCCTGATTTTAATAGAAGAAAGACAAAAATACAAAAATAGATCAGACGAATCAGCCGGGAAATTATTCGCAAATACAGGAAAGCTAAAGAACAGCGGATTGATGAAAAATGTAAAGAGGTATAAACTAAGACGGAAATAGGAAAAACAAACGATGCATACAAGCCAATTAGAATAAATTTTAGGGTTATAATACCGTATAGCAAAAATATAAGGGACGCGGGAGGAAACGTCATTATAGAAAATGTACAGAAAGTGAGTAGATGGCAAGAATATATAGGGAATTTATATGCAGGAGAGGAACTATCTGCATTAGAACAGGAATCAGACATTGAAAATAATGACTTGGGATATCCTATACTTAGAGATGAATTTGAATTAGCCTTGAAGGGTCTGAAAAATGGTAAGGCACTGGGTAAGGTGCAAGCAGAAACTCTAAAAGCATCTGGACAAACAGCAACAGAACGTCTCTTTGAACTTGAAAGCTATATGTATGAGACAGGTGAGATACACAAAGATTTCAAACGTAACATCATAGTAACTATACCAAAAAAGAAAGGCGCAGATAGATGTGAAAATTTTCGAATAAGTTTGACAGCAAACGTGTCAAAAACATTAACTAGAATTGTACAAAGACGAATGGGAAAACGAGATGAAGAAATACTAGGAGAAGACCAATTTGAGTTTAGGCGAAACATGGGAACACGGGATGCTATTTTAGCTCTAAGAGTGATAATGGAGAAAACAATAGAAAAAGGGGAAAGCGTGTATATAGGGATTGTAAATGTGGAAAAAGCATTCGACAATGGAAAATGGAAAAAATGTTTGAAATACTCAAAAAGATTGGAATAGGTTATAGGGATAGACGAATAGTATATAGCTTATACAAAGAGCAAACAGCAGTAATAGAATTAGAGTAGCAACGTAGAGAAGTAAACATTAGGAAAGGGGTGAGACAGGGATATGCCCTTTCCTCATTAATTTTTAATTTGTACATTGAAGAGGCAGTGAATACTGTCAAATGCAGGAAGACACTTGGAATTACTATGCTGGGACAAAAAATTAATATGCTTAGATTTGCAGATGATATAGCGGTATTAGAATCTAGTAAGGAAGAGTTAGAAGCTGCTTTTAATGAAATGGAAACGGTTCTAACAGAGCGATACGGTATGAAAATTAACAAAAATCAAACTAGTATGCAAAGGAGGGGAGAATATATCAAAAACAAGAATACAAATAACAAACAAGAATTTACAACAGGTTAACGATTTCTGCTACCTAGGAAGCCAAATAACGCAAGATGGAAAAGCGCAAAATATATAAAACAAAGATTAGCACAAGGTCAGAGGTACTAAAAATGGTAGGGGAAGAATGAAATATGTGGAAAACGGTAAAAAGTAGGAGAGATAGGATGATAGGCCACATATTACGGCATCAGGGAATAATGCGGAATATATTAGAAGCAGAGATAGCAAAAAAGAGAAGAAGAGGTAGACCTAGGTTAGACTACTGCACACAGATAGTGAAAGATATAGGCTATTTAAATTTCAGGTAAATGTGTAGGCTAGCGCAGAATAGAGATCAATGGAGGTGCGCATCCAACCAGTGCCAAGATGGATAAACTAATGACGAAAAGACTAACTGTTCTTAAACATGATGATTATTATAAGGAACTACAGGTATGGGTTGTGCAACATTCTCGAATAATGTTATTTGTGTGAAAGGATTTACTGGAAAACTATTAATACGATAAATGTCTAAGTGTTGGGGGGATCTTAGCAGCCATAGGCTGTTTAATCCCCTTCACTAAAACTTGGTGAAAAAGAGCATATAATTAGAAAACAATAGAAGGGGAACCGAGCTGAATACACGCTGTATGAGAATTTCAGGGAACTGTGCAGACTAGCTCAGAATATAAATAAGTACAGGTACGTGTTCAACCAGTTTTGAGACAGAAAATCTAATGACGAAAAAATAAATCCAGATAAATCTGATGATTATTCTAAACAACTACAGGTGTTGGCTGTGCAATATCTGCAACTAATGTTGACTACGAAATATATATATATATATATATATATATATATATATATATATTGGAAAAATATTAAATCGGCACATGTTTAAGTGCTGGGGGAACTTGGCAGCCACAGGCTGCTTACCTCCCTTCACAACCACTGAATGTCGGAGAAATAGGATATATAATTGTAAACAATAGAAGGGTGCCAAATTGAATCTAACAAAAAAGAACAGCGCCTATGATAAAAGACAACAAACATAGAACAAGAAGAAAATTGTTGAAAGCATGTGTGGAGCACAGCACATTATGTCTATGAAATACGGACAGTCTGAGAAGCAGACAGAAAAACGGTAGCAGCCTTTTGAAATGCTGTGCTTCAGATGTATGAGGATGGACAAACAAATTTAACAACGAACAGGTTATAGAAATAGTAGGGGAACAAGGATATTTGTGGCAAAAAATATGAGAAATAGAAGGGCAGAAAACGTTGTAAGGCTTTTTTGAGGAATAGTATGGGATATATTGCAAGCAGAGATAGGAAAAAAGAGGTAGATGTAGACCTAGATCAGATAGTGATAGATGCAGACTGTGCAAATTTCAGGAAAATGTGTAGGTTAGTTCAGAATAGGAAACAATGAGGGTACGCGTCTAACCAGTTCCAGGACTGAAGATCTAATGATGATGGATAAAATATAAATTGTCGTGACGAGAGCTAGTTAGTTCAGCACTATTTGAATCTTTGATTACAACATGAGTTTTAATTGGAGCTTTGAAAGTCGAGATATGAAAGAATTTATGGATACATATAAATTGCTCTATGTGAGTAAATTATTGTAGTGCTCGATATAAATTTATTACAGTGATCGATATAGATTAATTATTGTACATTCATATAAGTTAATCAAGAAAATAGTATCGTAGCTTTTAGAAATTAATGCTTGTACTGTTAGCGATTAACTGAAAATAAATTATTATGAAAGCTTTTAAAATTTCTTGTAGCTGCGAGTTGTTGAAAAGACTTGTATAATCAGTTTGATAATAAAAACTGTTGTTTGTGTAAAATATTTTCCATTACAGTAATTAGCTAGAAAATAGGTTGATGCAACAAAAGATTAAATTACATATATACGTGTTCCATAAGGTTCCCTATACACATGGGAAACCATTTTATTTATCAATTAATAAGAAAAATGTATTTTTTATAAATATTTCTGCAATCTCCAAAAACTAAAATAGTCTCGTAAAAATTTAGAATGTTCTATTGTTATAGCTTGTAAGCAAAAAAATAAGGCTTTGGAGTAAGAGTAAGGTATTCTAACTTTTTGAGATAATGATTAAAGGTACTAATAAACGTTGTTCACATTAAAAAAATGTAAAGTTTTTTAATAGCCACTTTTTATGGCAATTTTTTATTTGCTGTTTTCTCATTATTACAATAAATTACCACTATTTGAAAAATCTAGTGAGCTCTGATAGGTATAGCGACATAGCTACCATAGTAACAAAAGTCAAAACTGCTAATACATAATTAACTGTAGATATTTTTTAATTAACCACACGCGAAAAAGTAGAAATAGTATTGATAGTAGGGGACAACTACTGAACTTGGAAAAAAACGTGCATATTTTTAATAAAAGACATCCTAACGAACCTATTTACTTCAGTACTTTAAGCAATATAGTGAAAAAATTTAAATGTTGCGAAAGCGTGCGAAATTACTTTAATAAATGCCATCAACCGGGTGCTACTACTAAAAAAAATCAAACCAAGCGGGGGCAGTATTATATACCCACAGTAACTGCCACTGTGCGAGTGCGCATCATGGTTAGGGCGCCTGGCGCTACCTTCAACAGTTAAAGCAAATACAATATCTGGTGCCAATGCAGTCATAAGTTACGACCAAACTTATCATTGTAAAATATGGTGCCTTAAAAACCCTTTTGTAATGAAATCGTTGAGCATTCCTTTTTCTTTAAAGGATTAAATACTTATCATAACATCCCTGTAATAAGTGACTGTTTAAGCTATCCAATTCCTCACAATATGTAAACAAAACACAACTTTTTAGAAATTGTAGAAATAGAGCAAACAAAGCAACTGGTATAAAGTTCGTCTTATTTTCGGTGTTCTCCCCGTATGTCGTGTGTGGTACTTTAGATTTTATTTTATATAAAAACGGTTTGAATGTTTGAGTTAGATATTGTTTAAAATATGTGTAATTGAATTTAGTAATTAGTTTTAGCGATGGTAATTATATTGTATGGCACCGCTACCGATGGCGTAGAAAGAATTGGATTTTGTGAGTTAGTCTTTTGTGGTTTCTGTGTGTGTGTGTGTGTGTGTGTGTGTGTGTGTGTGTGTGTGTGTGTGTGTGTGTTTTAATTTGTTGCGCGACATTCGCGAAACGCTATAAACTGTTACAAATACTTTATTTAATATACATTGTTTATTATACGCGGGGGTGTCTTATAATTTTCTAAATCGACTTCCCCACGTTTATTTTATTGTTCTAAGTGTCGTTCCTATTCTTCAACTAAGTGGACTATATGGCGAATTTATTGTACGTGTTAGTTTGCACTTTCACTGTGTTTTTAGGGGTTTATCGATAAAATCACATTCGGCGACACTATTGACTAACTCACTTTACCGAACGAACAACCGTTTCGCTTCGATGTCGTCTGTAACTACCCCTTTTTCAACTTAATTTTCACATGCACAAAAGAGGTTTTATGACAGGATATAACGGGACAAGGGATGGCAGCTTAACTATTTGATTTACACCTACGAATTTAAAATAACTTAAAATTAACCACGAAAACGTGCGACAAGGAGACCAAACATACATCGAAATTGTGTTCGTTTAAGGTAGGCTTATTAAATAGTAACTTTAATAAAACCAATTGTTGCCTCTAGAATTTGTTGATCAAATGTGTATGTCACAAAATAAAATACTAAGTGGTGCTGAGTGTCGTAAAAGAAAAAAAGGAAAAGGAGGAAGAAATTGCCAAATTGTCAAAACTAAGCGGTTTTTTCTGTAAAAGGAAGCCATAACTAAATCTTCAGAATGAGCAACGACGTCTATTTTTATTGAAACCAAATCTGATCCATTTGAAGTGTCTGTTTCGGCTGAAACAACTACCATCGCGATTCACCAAAAGAAGTTTCCAAAGATGATATCAGAACTACAAACTCATTGACTGTACCCTTGCAAAGTCAACCCCAATGCGAATTAGATCGTGACGAGGAGGATTAGGAAAGCCAAGTATTTTTACGAGTTATATCTATTAAAAAATATCCTGATCCAGGATATTACGCTAAAGATTTAACAGATTCCTTTGTTCAACAAATGGTTAACTTTCGTTCAATTATGAAAAAAACAATTCCAAACTTCGAAAATATTAGACAGCAATACATATTCTATGTAACAACTTTACTTTGTCCGATGGCTATCCCGACGTTTGTACAGTGTCCATGTTATGTACAACATTTCCGGTAACAACTGCATCAACCGAGAGATCTTTTTCTAAACTTAAGCTAATTAAGAACTATCTTAGGAGCTCTATGTCACGGGATCGGCATTGAGGAGTTTCCATTGTAAGTATAGAAAATGAGACTGTTCGAAATAGAAATTTTGATGCTATAATCGATGCATTTGCTACTTCAAAGTCACGAATAAAAAAATTCACGTAATTTTTTTTAAATAAATTTTTTACTCATTTATTGTACTTGCAGAGCACAATATACAGTATTACAACAGATCACTCTAAAATACATATAATTATATTTTGCATACAATTTGAGTTTGTATCATGACTGATTCTATTACGCACACGATTTTGACAATAGTAAATTTTTACTTTTTTTAAAATAATATGTAAGGTTTGCGCAATGTTCTTAATTGCTGGGGCGCATTGGGTAAAAAGCTTTGCCATTAAGCAAAAGTAATGCAGTGCGTTGCAGAAAATGTTCATGCATCTATTCGAAAAATGTCTGCCTCTGTCTCTAATAAAATAGAAAGACGGCAGTAGGAAAAATTTTAAGATCATTTAAATGTGATCCATATAAACCTAGAGTAGCTCACACCTTAAAGTGTGGAGATTGTAATGGACGTTTGATGTTTTGTTCGTCGTTTCAGGATGAACTGGAATATTATTTATCAATGGCAAGACACATTTTGTTTACGGATGAGGCCACACTCACAACAAAATGGAAGTGTTAATGATCATTTTGAAAGCAAACCACATTTGAGTTCAAATGAATACTTGGCTGTATTAAAGAAGGACAGATACATAAACTATTTGATTTAATTAAATGTTATTTTATAAAGATTTTTATTAGGTTAAAAATTTAATTTTATGGTAGATGTTTGTGTACAAAGTCGACTGAAATAATTTCATTTGGGGTGGCAAATTCACGTAAAGAATTTGTGATTACACAAAAGGAGAATAAACATACTGAATATTCAACAGGTTTAATACGTTATTAAAGTTGAGATATTAAACTACCTTCAGCAGGTCTGATTATTTACTAGGATTGAAATTGAAAGTAACTTATGTAAATAGTGATTCTAGTGAAAATATTTAATTAAAAATTTATTAATAAATAATTCTGGTGTGTTTATTAGAGTAGTGTAGAAAGTAATTATAAATTGTGTAATTAAAATGTTGTTTTGAGAAGGATATTTGGGACTCGTTATATTTGTATTTGTCTCATTGGTGATATTTGATATTAGATATTCTGGTATTTGATGAACAAGCCGCAATGCGTATAAAGTAGTTGAATTTGTATCAGAGCTGAGATTGATACTCGAGTGAGAATTCAGATAGAAATACATAATAAATATTGACATCTAACATTGGAGTTTTTCAGAATGGAGCGCATGGCAGTATTGAAAACAATTTGGATTGCTGATATTGATTAATTGAATAACAAAAGCGACCTATTCACAATATCCGTTACTGAGAAATTTTTTAAACAAGTTATATTAAACCATCCGACAAATAACAATTACATTTTAATTATATCAACTTTATAAATAAAATACAAATTTACTCTAAACCGTATTTAAGTTTTTTGAATAAAAGGTTTTCACAACCAAAGAAAGGTAAAACCCGAAATACTGAAGTAAAGTGGTGTTGTTTGTATTTTACAAAAGTAAAACAATGACAAAAACTTAGAAAATAAAAACAAATTAAAAAAAATCAGATTCGAAAGGTAGTAAGTTCACAACTGTGAATGGTGTGTAATCTGATAAAGCAAGGAGCTGACAACCTGCAATTAACGAATTCTGTGCAATTGTTTATAAGTAGACAATAGTGATTTAATCAATGTGAAATTATTTTCGAGTATTAACTAAGGAGGGGAAATTTTAATACAACTTTTTGATTAACATTTTTTATTCACATTCTTGCATCAACCGAGGAACTATGAAACCATACGTACTGTATACAGGGTATTTTTTTTAAGTGGGAGGTCACCTGCATATGGAAGACCAATGTTAGAAGGAAGCTGAAAATTTACACTAGGAGTTTATCGAATATGCCCTACACGTCTTAAATAGTTTCGATACGTTAGCAGTTCCGGTTATACCGAAAGTCGGTATTACTATCGTTATTTTAAATAAAACACCTTATATATTTATGCATTTTCGATTTCCTTGTCGAATTTTATGTGAACTTTTATAACACAACCATACCTCTATCTAATGCCGTTTTCGAGATATTTTGACTTTTAGTAGACTTTTGACATTTGCACGCAGTCACATAAATTGGAATAACTAGAAAGTGAACGAACTTACAAAATTGTTTTTTTCCAATCACATTAATAATACCTGATATTATTTCTACGTGCAAAGAAAATCTGATTACAATGTACAGGGTGCTAGAAAATTCATTTTATAATTTGACTAATAAAATGTCAAATATTCAGTTTTTTTTAAATAGAACCTACCATATTTTGTTATAGTAATCGATTCTATGGAAAAAAATACGTTAGGTATGTAATTACAACCATCCATTTATTGTAAGCCGTTTTTGAGTTATTTGCATTAAAAGAGAAAATGCACTAGTTCACTAACATAGTACATTTGATACTATCAAACAGCTTTTACAACTACATTAACAAAAGAGTATTTATTTGATTGTTGTTACAAAACGTCAAATGTAAATAATTCGACGCAGGTTGCAATTCCTGTATTGTAGTTATTTGTAATGGCTAATCGAAACTTTACAAATCAAGATTATCTGGAAATGATAATTATTTATGCCGAATGTAATAGATTTCTTCAAAAATCTATTAAAAGTCAAAATATCTCAAAAACGTCATTAGATAGAGGCATAGTTGTGTTATAAAAGTTCACATAAAATTCGACAAGGAATTCGAAAATGCATAAATATACTAGGTTATCATAAAGTAAAGGATATATTTTAAATCATTACAACTTTTTAATAAATTAAGTTAGTAACATAAAATAAACGAAATCTAGTTGATTAATGAATGGGATTTTACCGTATCTATGAGAAACAAAAGCGTTGTCATAACAATTGTTGACACTAGTGTCAAAAAGAAATTATTCAATTTGAAGTTTTATTTTGAAATTAAAACTCAAGTAAACGTTGAGTTCAAATGACTCAACTGTAATAACATGGATTTACAAACAAGAATTGGTTTAGTTCAGTGCTATTATGAATCCGGCAGAAATTACACCGCTGGATTACGAAGATTTCGCACGAGAATGGGTTTGAGAGCGGGACCCTGTTAAATGAAAGCGTACCGCAATTTGATACAAAAATTTGAAAGAACAAGGTCTGTAACTGACTTACCAAGATCAGGAAGACCAATAATTAGTGATGTCCAAGTTGCAGAGGTTCTTCATAAAAATCAAGACATAGCCAGAAGCAATTCACTCGCAATCAGCAGTGCAAATGCGATATCCAAGCGATTGCAAATGCCGTATACCACGGTTTGGAAAATTTTACGCAAAATTCTAAACATGTATCCATATAAACTGAAAATGCTGTTTGAATTAAAGGACGCAGGTTTGGCTATTAGGTACGATTTTTCTTTGCGAGTAATGGCTCAGATGGAAATTGAACCCGAATGGTTATCCCGTATTTTATGGACAGATGAGGCACATTTTACTCTGAATGGTGGAGTCAATACTCAAAACTGTAGAATCTGGTCTGCAGAAAATCCGCAACAAATCGTTCAAAAGGTCTTCATGACAAGAAAGTCACCGTTTGGTGCGGTTTTACAGCTGATTTTATTATTGGTCCGTATTTCTACGAGGAAATGCAGAATGGACAAGCCGTATCTGTAACTGTAAATGGTGAACGATACTTGCAAATGTTACAAAATTATGTTATTCCACAGCTGCAAAACGAGCACTACGGAATTGAAAACATCATTTTATGCAGGATGGAGCACCCCGCACATTTTCGACCAGTCAAAGAATTGTTAACCAACGTTTTCAAGATCGCGTGTTAAGCAGACATTTCGTAAATTCATGGCCACCGAGATCACCTGATCTAAACCCAGCGGATTACTCGCTGTGGGGTTATTTAAAAAGTTTAGTGTTTAGAAGACGACCAACTACGCTACAAGAATTAAAAGACAGTATTACGGAGCAAATTGGTACAATTGAACCAGAAATGTTACGAAATGCTGTGTACAATTTGGAGGTAAGGATGGTGATCTTACAACAACAAAATGGAGGTCATATTGAGCAATTGCCGTAACCTGTTTTGGGCATACTAAATCCCATTTCATAAGCAATTAGATTTCATTTATTTCTTGTTATTAACTTAATTTGTTAAAAAGTTATCATAATTTAAAATATATCCCTTACTTTATGATAACCTTATACATGGTGTTCTATTTAAAATAACAATAGTAATACCGACTACCAGTATAATCGGAAGTGCTAACGTATCGAAACTATTTTAGACATGTAGGGCACATTCGATAACCTCCTAGTGCAAATTTTCAGCTTCCTTCTAACATTGGTCTTCCATATACAGGTGACCTCCCACTTAAAAAAAAACACCCTGTATTCATACCATATATTAATGTTTTATCACTCATGTTTCATTTTTATTTTTATAATAGAAGTATACGTAAATGTTCTTCTATAATGATTTATTAAATTTGAATAATCTCATTCTAAAATATTTACGGAGCATAATGATTATAAATATTTAATTCAGTTATGTTTATAAATGGAATCAATTTACTCCCAAGTAATCATAAATTGATTAAGAAATCTAGTTTAGGTCTTAATTGTAAGGCTAAAAGAACAAATTTCTAATTTATTAATATAGAATAGTTGAAAACCTTTTTTTTTAATTTTGTAATTAATTGACCGGAATATGCGCTTTTCGTTGACAAATTTACAATTTAATGTAATTCCT
Source organism: Platerodrilus igneus (assembly GCA_036346225.1). NCBI lineage: Eukaryota > Metazoa > Arthropoda > Insecta > Coleoptera > Lycidae > Platerodrilus > Platerodrilus igneus. The sequence continues at coordinate 2,638,758 of JARFIW010000412.1, forward strand.
AAATCTCGGTAAGGATAGTATTGCCTCACAATTCACAAATGATCGTATTTCCAATGCCAATTTAAGACACCCAACTAGTTTCTCTGTAATTTATATTATTTGAAATTCTGGTTGAATATAAATAAATTATGGAATTGCTAAGAATTTTAGAAAGCATTATTTTCTTTGTACCTGTGCAATCACTAAATCGTGTAGATTGTAAGCATTAGAAAAAACTTTTATTAACAAGTATTTCTTCATTATTTACCATACAACTGTACACCAAAGTCAACGTATCAAGGCCTCGGTTACCTATCTTTGATACAGATTTTGAGAAATTTGGACAATAAATTGACACGCTAGGACGATTACTATGAGGATACGCAGATGTGTGTAGTAAATTTTAGCTCGCTAATTTCACAATCTTTAAACAGCCCATGTTTGATATTTATATTTAACAAGAAAGATTGTTGTAACCAAAATATTTTGGTTTTGAAGCTTAATATGGCGAACTATTGCGTTATGATAATCATGAGACTGCAAACAGTCGTTGCGTACTTGAAATAACTTGAATTAATCTTTTGTAGTCCATACTAGATTTTATTAGTGCATTACATTATATAGATAATCAAAATAGCTGTACTAGTTTAACGTAACAGAAGAGTGTGAAGTAAAAGTTAATCTTTAAAAAAATATTTTTTTGTCAGATTGGAAATACTTTAGTTCGCTAAGTCATTATGCCGTTACTATTCATCATGCTTTTGGCCGAAAAATAGAAGCGCTCCCTCTAATTTCCTCGTTATACTAAATGCACCTACCCTGTCTTGAAAATACAAAAATTTTGAAATAGCAGCTAAAGGTAAAAAATATTGAGTTTTATGCATTAAGACAACCCTCGATGTTTAACCATTCTATCCCATGTAACGTTTGGACATTACGGGACATAAAACTTAGATGAGATAGAGGGGAAAAAGTAATTTAAAACAGACAACTTATTATTGAAGCATTCTGTATAGTTTTGATTTCAGTATAGTGTTTAATAAGCTATTACAATAGGTAGGGGTTCTATAAAAGTAATAAATTTAGAAATTACAATAGCATCATTTAATTTTTGTACAAAAGACATTGAACTAAGCATATTCTTATTTATCTTAACTAATCATTTAACAGTACGTGCCAAAGTGGATTTTGCTTAACTTTCACCTGCACAGTTCTGTAAAGTTATTATCAAAATCAGTTCAATGTATACATACATACATACATAATTGTTTATTGAATAAGTAACTATTCTTGGGCTACAACCCTTCCTAGTTGCATATGCTGAGTGATTTTTAAAAATATGATAAACATAAATGAAATGGATATTACATAATTGATATAAGATCATAAGAGTTTGGTGTGTAGTTTACTAGATGGGGCATTGATGCCGCTACTGCTGTCGTCAAGCCATGTGGTAGATGAAATGCGGTTTGTGCCACGGGGTAATGGTGTATGGATGTGAGATGGGCGCGCGCGCGTGTGTGTGGGTGTGTGTGTATGGTGAGGCTAGTTAGGGAATTTGTGGTTTTGTTAAGATGATTTCCTTTATAAACAAGTTGTGGGGTAGTAGGAAATTTATTATAGGGAGTGGGGAGAAGGAGTCTAGCTGAAGGGTGCTTTTCAGATGTGTTTGAAGATGCATGGTCATTGGGCACGAGTAAATTAAATGGATGGACGTTTCGGGGATTGTTTAGTTGAAGCAGAGGCAGCGAGTGTAGGGGATTAGATTTAAGCGATATAGATTGTGTCGAAAATTGCATTGACTGGTTAGAAATTGGACTGAAATGGAGGGTGTGGGGTGGAATGTTAGTGATGTCAAGGAAGATGTCGTATGTATGCCTGCCTGTATTTAATAAGGACCAGTATTATTGCCAGAAATGAGTAACTGAGGTTTAGAATATGGATTTAATGTCGGTTTTTGACAGGGTGGGCGGCTCCGTGGCGTAGTTGGTATGCGTGTGACTACTACACCTAAAGTCCTAGGTTCAAATCCCGACACGGTCGATAAAGAGGGCTATAACGTATTTGTGAGGGGGGCTTGAACTGTTGTGATTAGTAATTTTATTGTTTTGTCCGAACTATGACTTACTCACAAGCCATGTTGGTTCGGGGATAGAATAGAATTACGTTCGTTGTTTGTTTAGTTTTAGCAATATGATCTATTCGAGAAGTTTAATAAGATTTGCTAGGAGAGGTATGGACCTACAGGAGGCTGGGTCGTCCAGAGAATTGCATGGTTTTAGGATTAAGAATATTGTGACGCTTTTAAATGGGTTTGGAAAAGTGTCAAAAGTCAGACATTTCTGGAATAGAAGGTGTGTGGATTCTCTGATCACGGTTAAAGATTTATCCAGAATCAGTTTTGTTATATTGTTCAGACCGGGGGTTTTCATGCGTTTAATTTGAAAACTAGGGAATCTACGAAAGTTATATTGAGTTCAGAGTCTGGGTTTGTGAGTTGCAATGTTTGTGCTTTGTCTATAAGTTATATTGTGCTAGTGTGGGTACGTCCAATGATTTTGGTGAGATTACTATTTTTAAAAGGGTATTTGGAGTTTTTTCGGCAAAGTTTTCGGAAGTTTTTCAAGAATTTGAGTGCTGTTGGTAGGTGAGGTTGTAGTAGTATCGTTTTTGGCTTTTTGCAATCTCTTCTTTGTACAATCGTCTGCTGAGGGTATAGGTGTGTGTAATGTTGTTGATTATGTTGAGTGTCAGCATTGGCTTTGCGTGCCTTGTGAAGTCTGTATCTGGCTTGTGTAAGAGATTGTCTAATTTGCATTAGTTCTACTGTCTACTAAAAACTCTCTCGTTAGCTATAATCTATTTTGGAAATGGTAGCAGAAGCAGCAGTGACGATGTTGTTTGTGATGAAGAAGGACAATTAATACAGATTTTCTTGAGAATTTTGTGTGTTGATTGATCGAGTTGGTGCTCCAAGAAGCAATAAAGAAAGTTTTTTGCCGATTTTGGTTTTTTAAAACATCATTCTCGGCATTTCCAGTACCTCTGCGAATATCTTTTACTTTAGACGAAACAGGGGAGTACGGGAGGTCATTTTAGCTTTAAGGGTGTTAATGAAGACAATAGAAAAAGAGAAAGGCGTGTATTTAGATTGTAAAATGGGAGGAGAAAATGCTCAAAATACCCAAAAAGATTGGAATGAGTTATAGGGATAGACGAGTAGTACATAGCTTATACAAAGGGCAAACAGCGGTAATAGTATTAGAGCATGAACCTGGAGATGTAAATATTAGGAAAGGGGTAAGACAGGGATGTACCTTATGCCCGTTAATTTCTAACTTGTATATCGACAAGGCAATCAATTATGTCAAATGCAGAAAGGCGTTTTGAATTACTATGCAGCACAAACGATTGATATGCTTAGATTTGCAGATGATATAGCGATATTAGCATCTAGAAAGAAAAAGTCAGAAGCAGCTCTTAATGAAATAAAAACATCACCAACAGAAAAAATACAATATGAAAATTAACAAAAATAAAACTAAAGTATTAGTATGTAAAGGAGGGGTAAATAAGTGAAAAACCAGAATACAAATAGGTAACGAGAACTTACAAAAGGTTAGAGATTTTTGGTACCTAGGAAGTCAAATAACACATAATGGGAAGAGTCCAAAATATATAAAACAAAGATTAGCACAAGACCGTGCTGCATTTAACAAAAAAAGAGCAACTACTGTGTTCAAAGAAAAACATACAGAAACAAGGAAAGGATTGCTAAATATATATATATATATATATATATATATATATATATATATATATATATATATTGATATGCATTAGCCCTAGCCGAGTCTAGAAATAAATAAGCTTATTCTAGCTTGTGCGGTTCAAACCATTATGATGCTATATAAATAATAGTAGTTAGTATTTAGCTAAATAAATTAAAGGACAATTTAAATTTACAAGTGGACAATAATATTTCTTAACACTTAACAAATCTATTTCAATAAAAAATAAACATTTTTAGTAACACTGTGGTGATATAATATAGCATGGTGACAACATTATTAGGTTAGGATCTAGAATTCTCTACATCTAAGCAGTGGCGTAACTACGATTTTTGGGCCCCCCCGCAAAAATTTTAAAGTGGGCTCTCTTTAAAATGTATTACTTTTACTGGCTTATATTTAGCCATATTTTTAAATTATAGTACATGTAGAGAAGGAAGCAGTATAGAATTAAATACATATACTATATTAATCAAGTGCTTTATTAATTATAAAACCAAATTACATAAATTCAAACTTATAAGTTAATTAATATTAAATCTACATATTTATACGCCGCACAAAATTATTTACACCTAAAATTTGATACAGTAAAAACCTATGAGCTAGCAGACATTCCAAATCAAATTCAAAATTTTGTTTTTCTTGCATGTTTTGCTGCAAACGCGTTTATTGTATCCTCTATATTCATATTTTTGGCAGTGTCATGTTCTACTGCTAAGAGGGATAAATCGTCTAATCTATCTTGTGAAGTGCGGTTCCTAAGATAATTTTTAATAATTTTTAATTTTGAGAAAGATCTCTCGCACTTGCAACGCTAACGGGTAAAGTTAGGTATAACATTAAGGCTGTTATGGTGTTTGGAAAACTGCTAGAACCTGTAGATTTGGAAAGTACTAGATATTCTAAAATTGTAAGATACCGTTAACATTTTTAATTCATCACAAATAAGTCTATTATTTTTGAGTGTAGTAAGTTCTATACCTATAGCATCATTTAAATCTTTGTAGTAAAATTTTTGCAATTGTTTTGCCTTAGATAAAATATCGTCTGCAGTTAAATTCAAAAATACATTAGGTTCTAAGAAATTAAACTTTTCGTTTACATGAAAAAGTGATTTAAAACGATTCGACAGCTGTGAAATTATAATATCCATTACGCGATAAAATACATTTATTTTAAATTTAAATTCTTCATCATTAAATCGATAATCATTGGATAATTCATCGTAATGCTTTTTATTTTTGGTTGCCTTTTTTATAAATTCCGGTTTAATATTCCATTGCCCTGCAACTTTCGCTGCTTCCTCCTTGATGTTGGAATAGTTATTTCTTGTTTCCTTGAAAAATTTTAAAGTTTTTTGAAATAAGAGAGTTATCTGATTAATATTCGCCTTTTCACTCTGAGCAGTTTGTGAGAGCTTGTTAAGCTCTTCTAGAATTTGACTTAAAAAAACACTTAAAAAATAAAATTAAAATTATCCATGCTAGTTAATATTTGCTTTGCGTCATTTCGTTCATCTGTTTTTTGATATCATAATAATTTTATTAAGAGACATTACTATATCTTTATACCGAATTCTTATGGCAGCTAAAGATTTTACTCGATCCGCCCAACGTGTCGGATTTAAGCGTTTCAATTGTGTGAAATTTTCTTTAAAAACAGAAAGCCAATTCCATCTTACTATACTATTAGCAAAAAATGTATATATGTTTTCTAAAAGTAGAAAAACGATTCTATTTCTTTTATACCTTTAACGGCATCATTTATGACTAGATTTAAGTTATGGGCACTACAGTGCATATATAAGGTTGCAGGCTCTATGTTTAAAATTCTCTTTTGCACGCCAGAATACGTACCGCTCATAACGTTAGCTCCATCGTAGCCCTGCCCTCTACATTTATTTATATCTAATTGCATGTTGGTTAAATTGCTTAATATAGTATTACATAGTCCTTCAGCAGATTGGGACTCTACTTTTGTAAAACCCACAAAAGTTTCACAAATATCTATTTTGGTTACCTCTCCCAAGCTGTCTTTTTAAAATCAATATATCTTACAATTTTACTTAATTGATCAATCTTAGTTATATCCTGTGTAGTGTCTATTATGATTGAGAAAAAGGAGCGGATCTAATTTTATTTAATAAAATATTTTTAAGTGTGCGCTTAAAGTATTAATAATATCGTTTTGAATTTTGGGAAAGATATTTAATTGAACCTTTGGGTCGTTCAAGCACTTTTTGTAATATAGGATCATAGTTACTAATTAAATGAACTAAACTTAAGAAATTACCGTTGTAACTGTCTTTTGAATCAGAAAAACTTTCTCTATGTCCTCGAAATGACAGCATGCGCTAGGATAGTGTTAAAGTAACATTGAAAAGTCTGTGTAAAACATTTTCCAAAATTCAGTTTCTTGTTTTAATAGTAGAGTATCTTTCTTATCTATGGTATAATTTTTTTCCACATATCGTAAATAAAACAACAAGTTAAATGAGATTGAGCAAGCAAATGCTCTTTAATTTTTTGATAAACCCTGCCAATCATTAATTCCGGTCGTCCAACTTGACCTTACTGAAGCAAACAGTCAACATGGTTGACAATAAACACAATTTTTAATTTAGAATAACACAACCACCCATTTGAATTGTGTGGTAAGTTTAACGTATTGCTTTTATTTTCGCTTGCAGTTATTAAGTAATAATAGTGAACTGAAAAACTTCTATTTTATTATCTTTAGGAAACGCACCATCTGGTCTACACAATCCGTAATTAATTATTTCTTTTCTTAAATTGTCATGTTGTAAAACATTGATTTTTAAAAATGTGCAAAATCGGTTGGATATTCTTTCGTCAGATCCATAGATAGTTCATTAAGTGAAAAGTACTACTCACATTTACCTCTGTAATTGTAGTGGTATCTAGTTCCAAATTTCTATCGCGGCCGTCATTATGTGATGTACTTGCGCCCTGGGTGAGAGTTTTTAAAATTGTTGACGACTGCTGTTCGTCTGTAGCGGAACTAGTAGATGCTACTGTCGAAAGCCCAATTTCTTTCATAGATTGTTCTTGTTTTCGGACTCTTTAGAAGTAAAAAGGAACTTATTTTGGAATCTTGCTCTTTGATTCTTCCAATAGTTTCCTTTTTCGTTTTTGCAGCGCCGCTTGTAGTGCTCATTGTATATTATTTCCTGCAATTTTGAATGAAATTAATTATAATGTAATTAGATAAGTAATAATTATTTAAAAGCCTTTTGAAATTACAAATAACACATACATACTTTGCTTTAAATGCTTTAATTAACAAAATATAAATGATTTTTATTGAATGCTTAAAGATTTATTTATATGTATTTCTCAGCGCGACTTCAACTATGATCAAATCAATAGTAGTTTAATAAAAATAGATATAAATACTTACGTTTAAATATGAAAGACCTCCTGTAATACGAACACAACACTATTGAGTAAAACGTACTGGAATGCTTTTTACTTCCTTTCCGTTATATATAATGCAGCTAATGCAAATACGTTGCAACCAGCTGACTAGAAACCACAAAATGAATTTCTTTCTAGTATTATATTTCTAGAAAGCGAAGGTTACTAAGCTACCTGCCATCCTGTGAATCTGTACTGTACAGACAATAGCCCTTTTATTCCTATTTAAAATCCCACAAACCAAACTAACCCTACTATACGTCGTTTAATAATGCTTTACCACTTTATACAACTTATCACTTAAGAATAATATAGACATCTTTGTTATTAAAGTTTACAGTCTCTTTCATCTGTTTATTAACCCTTACAAAATAGGACAGAACGGATAGAAAGAAGAAAGGATGCAGGCTGCAGGTGGTGTTCAGTATTTATCTTAATTATTATTTCTTGTATTTCAGCAGTTCCTAGTAGTAACATCAAGAAAACGTTCGTTAACCTGCGGTTTCTGAATTATCTGCAATATTTTCTTGACCGTTTCTTACCTGCCAAATACGTTGAAGATGAATAAGTTGAGTTTATTATCGTTTGGGCCTTCTTGCACTTGGGGCCCCCCCGCATAGCGGGGGCTGGCAGGGGTGTAGTTACGCCACTGCATCTAAGTGTACAATAATAATTTGCAAGCATTTGTTAAGTGACAAGACTTGTCACTTTTAATTTAATTTCGTTAGATTAAAGGTCGTTGAATGGGTTTATCATTAGATAAACATGGTCAAAGAGGCCTGACAGAAGAGAAAGAAAAAGTGGTTTAACGTTAAAATGTACGCCAACGACAGATATAAAAAAACTAAAAAAAAGCGTGAGGATAAAGAATGAGATACTGATGGTTTTGGTCAGGCGAGGTTCTTTTGAATAATGGCGTGGCATTGAGAGGGCTTCAATATAAGCATGCACTCGTAAAAGAACAAAAATTTTAAGAGAATGGAATTTAGAGTATTGCATGCTGTAGGTGTATGCTTGGGAGGAAATTATATTTTGTTTGAAAGTGTAACCATGGGAAGAAATCACATTTTGTTTAAAAAAGGAAGAAATTATATTTTGGTTAAAAATAGAAATAATTCAGACTGAGATGTACACGATTTGGAAAAAAGTCTTTTAAAAAAAATAAAGTTCCGGCAAGGATATGTGGTTATTTGCAATTTGGGGTTCAGCAGTAGTTCAGTTTTAAATCTGGTTTGAAGAGCAAATTAGATGGGTATCCCGGATCATGTTAATTAAACTTATATTAATTGGTAAGAACATTCCATATTTTATTTAGTCGCTCTATAAATTGAAGTTAGTCAAAGTTGTAAGAAATTAGTACATCATGAATTTTAACATTGAAAAGAACGTATTATTTTGTAACAAGAACCATTAATTTCAATTTGAAATCCTTTTTTTTACTGTAATTGAAATACAAGAATAATTTTATGTGAAGGTAACAAAATAACTTGTTGCTTGACCACATGTTGAGATAACAATTAAGTCAATGTGTTTAATTTGTACTATGTACCAGGATATTATTTAAAAGTTGAATTTCATTCTGAAAATAATTTAAAGTAAAGACAATTTCAAATCACTTGTAATAGTGGCTATTGTAAATTCGCTCACAGTACTGTAAACGAAGTAAAGACCTTCTTATGTGAAATAATTCATCAAATATTTGATATACTTTAAATAAATTCATTAATTTTGTTTGGTGCTGTAAAACGCCATGATTGATAATTAATGGATACTCTAATATCATAACTTGCTGTAAATACTTGTAACTATTTAAAAAATGTTTTACTTAAAGTCTTATTTCTTTATATCTTAAAAAGAAAAAGGTTCTATATATCATTACAGAAATTTGTGAAGCACTATCAGGTTATAGTTGTGTTACTTTGTAATTCTACCAATAGGTTTCCACAAGCTGAGTTAGTCGAGGCATATATAATTGAGACATAAACTTAGTCGAGGCATATATAATTGCGACATATATTTAATCGAGGCATATATAATTGAGGTTCATTTATCAGGACATATGGTAAGGTATTAAAGAGGTTTTAGGAAAAGAAACTACGAAGAACCAACGAGTAGCTCGAAATCACAGTAGAAGCAACGATCCAACGAGTGGCCCGATATCACAGCTGAAACGTCATACCAAAGAGGCCCGATAACACAGCAATATATATATATATATATATATCTGTGTGTGTGTGTGCGCGCGCGTGTTGTGTGTGTGTGTGTGTGTGTGTTTCTGCAGACACACAACGAAGACATCATGGACAGATAAAGTTAAGAACAATGAAGTTCTCGAAACGGTAGGAGAACAAAGAGATATGTGAAAAATGGTTAAAAATAGAAGAGAGGATGATAGAACTCATACTAAGTTATGAGGGAATATTGCGTAATATATTAAAAGCAGAGAAAGGAAAAAATGGAGGTAGCGGTAGACCTAGATCGGCACACAGATAGTGAAAGATGTAGACCGTGGGAATTTCAGGGAAATGCGTTGGTTAGCTCAGAATAGGAAACAATGGGGGTATGCGTCCAACTAGTTCTAGGACTAAAGACCTATTGATGATGACTAATTTAATTATATATTTTTCTAAAAATTAATAGGTAATATTTTTACTAATTTAATTATTTGTCGTTCAAAGAACTAATAAATAAAAAAATATAATACAGATAAAAAACAATAGAAGGTGACCAAACTGCATCTAACAAGAAAGAACGGCGCCTATGATGAAAGACAACAAACATAGAACAAAAAGTTGTTGAAAGCGTACGTGTGGAGCACAGCACAGACAGTATGCCTACGAAATACGAGCAGTCTGAAAAGCAGACAGAAAAACAGTAGCGGCCTTTGAAATGCCGTGCTTCAGATGTTTGGGGATGGACAGACAAAGATAATAACAAATAGGTTATAGAAACAGTAAGGGAACAAGGATATCTTTGGGAAAAAAATATGAGAAATAGAACGGCAGAAGACGTTCTAAGGCATTTTTGGGGAATAGCATGGGATATATGACAAGCAGAGATAGGAAAAAGAGGTGGATGTAGACCTAGATCAGATAGCGATAGATGCAGACTGTGCAAATTTCGGGGAAATCTGTAGGTTAGTTCAGAATAGGAAACAATGATGGTACGCGTCTAACCAGTTTCAGGACTGAAGACCCAATGATGATGATGAATACAGATAAATTTATAAAAAATACAACTAAACTATCTTATAGGTTAACCGCAACAAAACGTACCTGCTTATATAAATTTATTAGATAAAAGATATAAATTGTACTCAAATAACTTACATAACATACGTTGTCTTTGTAATAGTACGAAAAATAATACCACTTTTTGTTCAAAACTAGGGAAATTTATAGTATGCGTAGAATTGTTGATTAGATGCTTGTGCTCTTGTATAGTGCCCTGTTCTAAAGAAGTTACTGCAATACGTGTATAGCTATACAGACAGAAGATTGTGTTCGGCATGACTCCCAGCATACAATGCTTATCATCACTTGTATTTTATGAATATATCTATATTTATACTTTATTCGAGACGTGTAGATCGCTACCAATTTATTTATTGCTATTTATTTTAACTTTCATAATATGAAATGGGTCACAAATATTTTACTTTATATTAAGTCTTTAGCCCCACCCCCACTCCTGGGGTAATTTAAATTTGCCACATACGTCCTCGGTCACAAAGACTCGAAGAGTTCGTATGAACCACTTTAGGAACCACTGATCTAGAATTACGTTCCATAAATAAATAGAAATATGGTATGAACTTCTCTCTTCAAGGCCTATTCCTTATTTATAAAGTAACTTTTGTATTTTTTACGAAGCACTTCAAGCGGGTTATTTACCTTAACAGTATGTAAAAAGAATTGGTAAATTTTGAACATGTTATAATTTTAAATATTTTACATAAGTAGCTTTAAGAATGTTCGAATCTGCAATGCTAAAAAGATACAACCTTCAGTTCTTAAATAATGAGTAATACTTCGAGTTTATCATATGGGCGTTGTAAGCAATACATACCACACACGGTTTTATACAAATTTATTTAGTTATTTTAAGGATTTGGATTTAAGGAAGCGGAAATATATTTTTCAACCTTCAAATCATACAAAAATTTCAAAACGTAACTTGCGGTTATTAAATAATCTAGAGATCACTCAAATCTTTACTATATCTATGCAGCTCTTAAGTTCATCATTTTACCGGATACCCTATTATACCTTTAACTTTTATAAACTGATAGTTTTGAACTGATTGAGATAATAAGATGTAGTTTCTGAGTCTTCGTCTAATTTTGATCAGTTTTTTCTAAGTATCTGTCTTTTTATTCTTCCGGAAATGGCGTAGCATATTTTTGAGAATAGAACGACTTTGTAGTTTCAAATGGGATATATTTTTTTCACAGCTAAGAAGCCCATTCTTTCTTTTTTGCCAAGACGATATGTTTATAGTAGTTATTACACAGAATAATGGCTTTTAAAATTAAATTTAAAATTAAACGTTAGTTATAAAGGATGTTCAAAATGCAGTCATCGACTTATAAACGTTATATTCATTTACTCTTCAAAGTTGTGATGGCTTTTACGTAACTCTTCGGAGCTAATGCTACTAAAGGCATTTTTAATGTTGATTATTTTAAGTTGTATGACGCCATATTTCTTTCACACGTCCCTATTTTAATAAGTTCAAACTGTGAATTCAGGAGATCGAAAGTGCTATGCTGTAGGACATCTCCCCATATTCAAATATTTCCGAAGGTGACGTTCATGCGTTACTAGTTACCACAACATAATGTCCTCAATAATGTCCTTAACAAATTATCCTGTTCAAGTTGTGACTAAACGAAATTTTCTAAAGAGTCCAAATATAACAAGGTATTAACAATTGTATTGTTAAAGTAAAAGGGCTGTAAGTTCTTTTTTTTATAACGCACACTAAAGTACAATTCTTAGAGACTATCTGACGTACTGGTGAAAATATCTGGGATTTTTGAATGCACAAATTCTATAAAATGTTTATTTTTGGTGCCATTTGAGTCTGATATTATTAGATAATTAAAAATATGTATATTGCTTCTTGGTAAATTTTGAATTTCTTTACAAAATGGTACTCGTCTTGAAAAATCAGTTTCCTTTAATTCTTTCTGATTCTAAATTTTACAAGCATTCGATTGTTAGCATCTTTCCATAATAGTTCGAACAATTGCGGAATACCTGTTGCGGACAAAATTCTTCCTGTAGATCATTTTGTACTATTCTTAAAATTTCAATTGCACTCTTAAGCTTATTTTCATTATTTACAGTTTTTGACGATTAATACAACCCGAATTCCAAAAATGTTTGTATTATTCTCCTTAATAAACAATTCTAAATTAGTTGTTTTATAAGCTTTAGTTTCGACAAAAAATTTCGACTAAAAATGTTTTCATTAAGTTAACTTAATCACACGAGTCCGCTATAAAAGGAATTTAACGTTTACAAGTTATGTTGTCTTTAATTTCCATAGCCTATTCTGTCAATCATTGCCCTTTTTCCAAACAATTCGATAAAACGACGTATTCATTTTAAAAGCTTATGAACACACCTACTCTGTTTAACGGTTATCTCAGTATAGCATTTGCGTAAAAATAAAAAGATAGACTTACCAACTATAAACAATATACAGTACGTTTTATTGAAAATTATAACGTTACCCCATCCTTGAAGATGCACAATGCTATTTCCGGATAAACCGGAAGTGAGAATAAAAATGTGGATTCTCGTAAAGAAAACTTATCAAAATTAGAAGAAAATTGACGAAAACAGAATTTCATTAGCCCAACTAGATTAAAGTTGTCAAAATATAATGGGGACTTTGTATTGTATGTATTAAATTGAAAAGGGTAGCTACCGCCACACGCAATTAGTCCACAAAGTGGGTCCATTGCGCTACTTTCCTTGCACTAGATAGGTCCTCCTCGCTCAGTCACCGACTTTGCAGGTGGCGTTGATGATATCGGACCAAGAAGTGCAGCTGATTCTACCCGGGTCCGGCCAAAAGTAGCCCAACATGGAACCCTTGAATCTGGCGAGTGTTGAACAGGTGTACAGCATGTGCGCCGCCACCTTATCCTCCTGTTGACCTTTCCGGCAGGTAGCCATCTAACAGACCCAACCTGTGTACGTGCCTTTTTAGTTTGCAGTACCCAGACAAAATGCTGCTACTAACTGTAGTTTTCCTTTCGGCAGGCAAGCACAGATGTTTCAATTTTGTAAAGAAAAACTTGATAAACATTTTTGCTTGTCGGCAGCTTGTCGTACAATCCCACCTGCTCTTATGGCGATGGCGACAGTGGGTAGTGTTGAGGGTAAAAATAGCGTAGGTTATTAATTTTGAGTTGCCCAGAAGGGACGGGAACCCCGCAACAAATTTAAAGGTAACCGCCAAATTTTTGTTACGGGTAAAAAATAGCGTTAAGTTATCAATTTTTAATTACCCAGAGTGAGCAAGAATCCCGTAACAATGTCAAAAGTACACTGGCTGACGTTCAGTGGTGCGGGAGCGTGTTCCTTTTACAAAATGACAAAAATCTATAATAATGAAATCTAAAATGTAAAATGTAATATGCCTGAACTATAAAACTACATTACAAATACGACTTATCTTGAAAAGCTTTACTAAATGTCACAATTAAGATGCCAGACCGTAATATCCTATCAATATCGTTGATATATTGCAACCCGGAAGATGGTTATTTCGGATAACTGTCTTTGCCTTTGATTCCAAATTCTCATTACCTCAGCTGTAACTTTCAGTAAGCCTACTTATCCAGTTACAAAAATTCTCGAAATAACGGCCCCTTCCAAATATGACTTCTTCATTGAGGGTAACTGGATATCCTTTCACAATGATCTATCCTATCTTACCTATCTAATAACTAACTATAAGTAAAATTTCATCCGAATTTTGAGTCTGTTACAACAGTTAACTTCAAAACATATCATTGCGTGTCTATTAACCTTAAAAAAAAACAAAACCTAATCTAGCCTTTTCTGACCAGGTATTACTAACAGAACTCTTAAAGAATCCTTTATCTGAAAGTAATACTATCATCCCATTGCACTAAATTCCTAAATTGCCTTATACGATATTTTTTAAATTCCAATTACTTAGAAATGCACTTAACAACTGACTTAAAAATACGTAGCACAATCCCAATTTCTGTTTTATCACTTTGAGATCCATTAAAATTTATACACAAAAATTTACTAACAATATATCTTACAGTTAAAACGTTTCACTTAATACCCCGTTTAGCATTTGAAAGGTTTCAAATTTCTTTTCTAATAATCTTATCCTAAAATGTAAATAACTAATTCCATTGCTCTACGAACCAATTTAATTATATTTACAAGTTTGTATTTACATAATTTTCAAGCGTCACACAAAATACAATAAAAAAGCTCACAACAGTACTCACAAATTTGTAATTTAAGGATCTTCAGATTAACCCCACTTATAGACTAAGTATTTCCTCGGCACGTTGAAACACCTCATTTCCATGAATTATTCAATATAAGTCGATGGATGAGTGAAACTTCCACTGTTCATCCTTTTAATTTACCACCGAATCAAATTTTAACAATTTGCGATCGGCCACTGCGATCAATTGCCTTTGGCTGGCGCACGTGCGTTAGCTTTACACCATATTTTTGTTTTTCCTTTTGTCAAAAGCCTCTTGTACGTTGTCATTGACGCATAATTTTGTACTCGTTCATTTATTTGTATTAATTTGATTCAAACTTAATCCTTTTAAACTCAACTCCCGCACTTTATTAAAATTTCGCATTCCGTTTTTACGCATTATTCAACTAAAGCTTTCCTAAGGTTAGGTCAATGTCTTCAATTCCTGTGGACAATCGTTAATTTTATGACATTTTATTTACGAGTTTATGGTTTCTCGAACTCCATGTGAATTGAAACAACCATTATTGTGGAGAATCCCGTCCCTGATTTTTTATAGACGTTTTTTCTCATTTAATTGCGAGTAGTGTAAAACCTTTATCGTTGTTTAATATAAAAATGTACTATGTACTTTTTGCGATATTTACTTGTCTTAATTTAATGTCATATTGGAAGTCACTTTCTAAAGTGTAAATTACACAAACCTCCATGCAATTTTACAGAGATTTTTACTAAATCTCCTAAACTAGTTGAAATTGATAAATGCTTGTCTATTGGTGAATGTATGCTTAAATAGCGCGAGGGAATTACAGTACTTTGCTTTATTAAGACAAACATAACAATGGCACTATGGAAACCGACGATTCAAGATTTAGAAAACTCTGCACTGATCATTGTTTTGCCAATACACCAGTTTGCTCTTTGCCATGTACTCCTCAATGTCCTTTAATCCAGGCTAGCTCAAAAATATTAGTAGTAAAACATTAGTGCTCCCCCCTGTTGCTCAGCATACGTATAGTTTTAGTCAGAATTCTGCATTCTAGAATAGCAGTTGCACCGTGAATGATTGCCGTGACTTCTCCTCGAAACACAGTAGCCAGCTTGTCCAGTGTAACACTTTCCTAATGTCTGCCCTGTGCCTTCGTTTGTTTTCCCTCCACCTGTAAAGATGGATATCTCCGCTGGGCTGATGTCTTCAAGGTTAGTACAGACTCTGAAGGTTTCTTAAATATCATAACGGGAGTGATCGGATCCAGCAGTCTGCCCAATGGTGGCATAGTATGCACCGCCCCTTGTAGGATCTCGCGGTGTCTTCTCCCACAACACTTATTAATCTCCAGACTCTTAAACCACAACCTTAGTATCGCTTTGAGGTCCAATGAAATGAGGATAAAAATAGTTCCAAGGCTGCAGTGGGTATAGGTCGCATTGCATCTGTGATGCTTAGAAAGCCCAGCCTTTGAATATGCGTGAGTTCCTTAGCTACGTGAGCCAGTCTGGTTCTGGGACGCCAGACCACGGCACTATAGCAAAGCATTGATAAAACTACCGCAGTGTATAGCCACAGGACAGCCTTTGGCGGGAAACCACAAAGCCAGAATAGCGTGCTGGCTTTCACAGCTTTTACTTGGCCTCTTCCATAAGGAGTAGTGGAGTTTGCAAAAGTAATGGTAATATATTTACCATAATCTTCTTTTTGTTTGAGTTGATTGTCAGGGAATTATCCGCGCACCAGCGGTCGGTTAACTTTAGTGCTGTTGCATAGGTTGCACAGCACATGTTCGAATTTAGTGACGACCAGTGTGGCTATGTCGTCTGCATATCCCATCGTGTAAAAACCAACCTCGTTAAGACGATGGAGAAGGCAGTCGACTACCAGATTCCATAATTATGGAGACAAATCTACCGCTTTGAGGACAGCCTTTACCTACCGTCCTAATTATCGAGGTATTTGCAACACTAACATGTACTCGACGGCATCGTAGAAACTGCATGATTAACTGTTGAATAGTGTCATCCGCCCTACGCTTTCGCAGTACTTTGTCAATGCTTCCCCGGTGGGTTTCGCTAAACGCACTTTCGATGTCACTAAATACGCCTAAGGCCGACATCTTGTTGTTGAGGGATTTCTCAATCCGTCCAACACGGCGTAAAGGGCAGACTCTGTGGATTTTTCTGGTATGTAAGCACGTTGGTTTGAGTAAAGTGATCGAATGTATTATCCCCTCCCTCATATTGTTGTTGCACAATCTTTCCAAGGTCTTTAGCAGAAAAAATGTTAGGCTGATCGGATGATATTATTTGGGCTATGAGTAATCCTTCCGGTCTGGT
Organism: Platerodrilus igneus; assembly: GCA_036346225.1. Classification (NCBI taxonomy): domain Eukaryota; kingdom Metazoa; phylum Arthropoda; class Insecta; order Coleoptera; family Lycidae; genus Platerodrilus; species Platerodrilus igneus. The sequence goes on from JARFIW010000412.1 coordinate 2,655,790, forward strand.
TTGGGAATGAAAACCATCCTTACCTCTCTCTCTCCAACTTCTAAGGATGTATGTGAACGCAATACAGTCCCTGAAGTGTTCCATGAAGAATGGAAGCAGCCTCTCGAGACCCCACTATAGCAGAGCAGGAAAGATGCCGTCCAGTCTAGGAGACTTTAGGGATTGGAGAGTTGAGATGGCCTATTTTACTTTCTCTTCTTTTACCACCCCGTTCGATACTGGTCAGTCAACCCCATTTGAGGCTGAGAAAGATTTGTCTGTACTGTTTGTTGATAGTGAAGAAGCATTTCCTGAGAAATGTGCATCTGCGAGTAGTTCTGCGGTTTTCGTTTCGTTGTTGGTGTATGTACCATCCAAATTTTTCAGACAGCATGGTTGATAGAGGGAATCTTTGGACGAGATTCTGTTGATTCGAGAGCTTTCCTTGACTGAGTACTTAGTATTCATTTTAGTATAATAGTTATAACAATATGATATTTACGTAAAAATCAAAGAATAGGCTTCCCAATGAAAAATATACAGTGAGTTGTATTGGAAATTACAACGTTAATCCTAGAACATGACTGATTAAAATTAGAAGAAAACTGGCGAAAAAGCATTTCATTACCCCAACTATATTAAAAAGGTTAAAACTTAATGGGCACCCATTTATTGATCTATGAATGCAATATGAAGGAATTTGGTTCTAAAAGCTTCTAGATTAGACTATTAACAATTAGTGTGTTTAAAACGCAATAAACAATTGCCAATTATTTTATTAATAACAAAGTTTAGTTTTTAGAAAGAATAAGAAGTTACAGATATTACAAAGTGGTATTTGGTTAAATGCTAAAAACCCTTTTTTACATTGGTCTCCAACCTTCCCGTAAATTAAAATAGTAAAAAACATTGGCAAATCTTAGTTTGCACGGTCAGTCTCTGCTTTTGATATATTCAAGACAATCACCATGTGCTAAACAGTATTACACTTTTTAAACGCATTCAAAACTTAATTGGTGTGGTTTTTCAGTAACGACTAGTATTATACATGAATAATTTACTTTTGCAATAAATATCACATGTGGCATTGCTTGTTTCTTGGAAAAAAATTTAATTGTGTTTGCGAAAAAGAATTGGTTGTAAATCTATTGACACTATTTTCTCGAACCAAATAAGTAAAAGAGATTCCAATTCAATCCTAAAAAAACTGAACTCTTGTATACGGTTGTAGCTGTTGGGGAAGATGATAGCATGCTTTAAAACTCTAGTTTTATATGAAAGTCACGCCACAAACTTCAAGATACACTTTTTAACAAACATATGGCAAAAATGATACAAGATGTGTCGAAAGTGATCATGTTCAACGCCGTATAGTAAAGCCTGTATTTATATTTTAAATAGAGCTCTAACCAGACCTTTAAAAATACTCTTAAAAAACGTCATTATTTTAGAATGAGTTTTTTTCGTTGTTGTTTTTCTTAGTATCTGCATATCTATGTAGTTAAAGGCATTGTTTATTTAAACCCTTTTCTGATATGAGATATTTTTAAGACATTTGTTGAATGTTTTTGATATTTCATGTATGTCTTTATGGTAAGCGAAGCAAATCCATTTGATTATTTGACATCTGTTACTAATCGAGTGCAGTCAATTTTCTTTAAAGTTTCAGCGAAAACTTTCCGAAGACACCCAACAAAACGGACTTGCCATGGACGGGCTATCACCTGTAAAATCCGAAGTTATTTTCCCAAATTTTGACTTTCAAATTACATCACACTTTTGGTATATTCGTTCTTTTCCCGTAATATTCTTAATCAGTAACGATTTTCATTTTCTTACTGTTTGTACATGATAAGTCATTCATATTTATTCGAAGGCTTTGTCAATAAAATTTATAAAAGATTTTTCTTGGCGGAAGTATCCAGGACCGGTTTCTTCGGTGAGGTAAGTGAGGTAGTGCCTCAACATAAAATGAGAACAGAAAAAATATAAATTCAAAACTAACTCATAAATATCAATTTAAAAAATGTTATTTTTTATTTAAAATCTAGTCACACTTTTATCTAGTCGCACGTTTACTAATTTCTGTTCTATTATAACTGACGATGGATTCTCATTCATAATGATCAACGTTCATTGCAGTTCAGAAACTTTAACCCATTTTTATACATAACTCTGGCCTCTGGCGTTTTAGTTCCGAGCTTTATAACTTATAAGTTGCCTTGAGAGGCAAACCGGTACCTGGCCTCAAGTGCACTTATATTCAACGGACAAAATAGTAGTCCATGTTTAATATAAGAACGATTTACAATTACAGGTTTAGCGGAGCATGTAAATTTATAAAATCAACTACTTAGGGCTAATTAATACAGGCTAACTTTTAAAGGAATCACTTTTAAATGAGTCAGAGATTATTATTTATTATACTATGTGATCCGAACCGTCAAGTATAACAAACATATAGAGCAAAGGGTTTTGATTTCGTTTTTTAAAATAATTATATGTCTATTCATTCGATATCAAATTCTAATACACAGTGTTATGAGATAAATACCTAATCTAATAATTATTTAGGAACAAGAACAGAAAGAAATGAAAATTAAGAATGAGTGTTTGTTTACTCCCAGACTTTCGTATTTGCTGTGTGAGGCAAGTATTTAAACTGCCTCTCGTGGTAGTTATAAGCGGATGCGATAAACCCATGCCAATGCCAACACAAAGCCTTATTGTACTTTTGGAGTCTGACTCATTTCTATGACAGATTCTTATATTGTGAATCAGTTGTTACCTACCTATTATTCTAACATTATCTAAAATTTTGAAAATATACTTATAATCATTTAAACGTTACCTTGATTTTCAACTGTACATACAGTGTTCGTTTTGACTTATGCGTTTTCCGTACGAGTATTCAGTTCAAATTTATCTAGTGTTTATTTTAAAAATTGCGATTGGAATGAGGTGCTTTGATTACCTTTTAGTTTAATTAATTTAGTGCGTAATTAGCGTTGGCGGTAACGGTAATAGTTATTAATTACCAGAAACATAGAAGAGTCAGCGTCTGCTGTATATTTTTGTATGTATGCATCTTTAGCGATGGTTGTAAAATGTCAAACCAAACTGAACTCGGAAAGTGTGACGACATTGTACATTTTATAATTCAAAACGGATTTACATCGTTAACCTACGAAAATAAAGTATACATTAAAAATTTGGGAAGACCTTGCCCAGATCATAGCAAATCCTTAATCAATACACGAAAACCAAATAGAACATTTGCTAATTTATGGTACCAAAAATGCCTGTGGTTGTGTGGTAGCACACAAATTAATAAATTGGTTTGCTGGTCGTGCGTTCTATTTTCTACGAGTAGTGAAGTAATATGGTATAAAACCGGTTACTCGGACTTGAGAAATTTATCACGGTCAATTTCTAAACATGAAAAATCTAAAGACCACATTTCTTCCAATTCCAAATTACATCTTTTGGGTAAACAAAACATTGTAAACGTTTTGGATAGTGCACGTGTTATTGAAATTAAAACATATAATGAACAAATGTCAGAAAACCAGGGTATACTTAAAAGATATTGGAGATAATCCTGTATTTGTGTTATCAAAAACTACCATTTCGTGGACATGATGAAAGTGAATCTTCATTAAATAAAGACAATTTCTTAGAACTTTTATCTGTTTTCGGTAAAAGAGATCCTCTTTTAAAAAATTTATAGAAGGCGATAGCGACACTAAATCGGTGTTTTTAGGTACTTCAAAAACAATTCAACACGAGTTAATAGAATCGCTTCATCATGTTTTAAACAAACATATTAGCTCTGAAATAAAATCCTGCGATTATTTTTCTTGGCAAATCGATGAAACCACAGACGTATCAACTTTATCCTAGTTATGAGTAATTATTAGGTATATCAAAGATGGAACCGTAGTGGTGCGTTTTATGGGAGTTTTTGATGTAAGCACCAGAAAAACTTCAGACTGCCTGTTTTAATTTCTAAATGCTAATTTTGCTAAGTTCGACTTTAAGAACAAACTTATTGCTCAAACGTATGATGGTGATGCAGTTATGGCTGGTCACCTTAACGGGCTACAATCACAAATTAAAGCAGTCACTCCACGAGCTTTGTTTACACATTGTATTGCACACGTATTACATATTGTGATAAATAATGCTTGTAATTCAAGAAAGAATGCCAGAATATTTTTTCAAGCGTTATCCGGATTTTCTTCGTTTTTTACTAAATCGTCTAAGCGCGCCGCTTTATTAGACGAAATCTGCCAACGTAGACTTCCAACTAACGCTGCAACGCGATGGAACTTTACATCAGGAGCTGTGCTAACCGTTTCTGCTAATAGAAGCAATTTAATAGAAGTTTTTAGTAACATCACTGTAAATGACAAGTTTGATAGTACTACTGTATGGGAAGCGTCAGGTTTGAAAAACTTTTTACAAGGTAATGAGTTTATATTTTGTTTAGAAGTATATAAATTAATTTTTGAACAAACTGACGTAATGTTTTCTATTTTGCAACACTGATATAACATACGCGAGAACCAGACTGCAATCGCTTTTAATAAAATTAAAAGAATTCAGATCAAATAGCGTATTCTTTGATCAAATTTATGATTCGCTAGAAACTGTTCGCGATAAAACGTCAACGGTTTCTACTAGCCATAGACAAAGACGGGAAGATTTAGCAGGCGGGCGTCAGAACTGTAGAGCACTATTTTTTTAAATTGTAGATGTTATAATGAATCAGATTGAAGTATGATTTAGTGATTTAGATAGACTTCGTTTTTTTGAATTGCTAAATGTAGCCAAATTTGAAGAGTATCTCTGCGTAAATTCCCTCATGAGCTACTTGAGTTGGAAAGTCAGTATCCATTTTTCGATAAAGTTCAACTTAAAAGTGAATTGCTGGTTATATATGGTGACAAAGAAATATTAGGTAATACAAGTTCAACTGTGGAGATGTTTAAGTTTATGTATAAAAATGAATTACGTGGTGGATGTATGCCAGAATTGTATAGACTTCTCAGTATTTATTTAACTATACCCATAACAGCTGTATCTGTAGAAAGAAGCTTTTCTGCCCTAAAACGTATAAAAACGTATTCTAGAAATACTTTACGACAATAACGGCTAAATTATGTATCACAAATTGCTATAGAAAAAGAATTAGTTAAAACTTTAAGTAGTGATAAATCAAAATCGCGAAACTAAAATATTTGCATTTACATTACGTTTTTTCTGGTATGATAAAACGTAAAGAAATCACTCACGATTGCATTTCTGAATTCTGTAGATTGGCAGTTTTAGGAACTTCTAAATTATAACTTATACTTTTACATGTTGCATAATGTACGTTAAAACCTCTCTTCAAAAATGTATAGCAACATTAAACATTTAAAAGTTTAAATAATTTTGGCGCCTCTGAAAAGCTATACAAGCACATATTAACGAAGTAATTACTTGTGGGGCTATTGAAAAGTCGAATCAAATGTATTAACTGATGAAAATTGATAATTCACATGTCATTTTTAAATAAAACTTCGAATTGTTTTTAAACCACAATGAAAATTCTGATAGCACGTTTTAAAAACTTGTTTATCGTTCCAATTGCTCCAATTCCATGTACATCTTAAAGCAGAAATAAAATTCTCAACCCCATACTGTGGGTGTACGTAAACTTCAAAAATGTTGAATTGCACGATTAAGAGTAGTTATGTTCCTTATTTTATTGCATTTTAAATTATTATTACGTTTCTTAATAAATAGATTTGCTTTATCGATTTATTTCCTTTTAGTATTGTCAACCATTTTTTAAAAATTATGTAAAATAACAAATAGTTTTTGATAACACTTTGGAACCATTTGACCAATAAGAGGTGTTAAATGTTGAATACAAACTTTCATTACATTTTATTTTTACTCGTTAATTTTCTAAATCATAGTTGTTCTTTAATTTTTATTAAAATTTGAAAAAGACAAGAACACTTTTTGCTACCACATCTACTTAAAATTTAAATAATATTTCAAATAAAGTATGTATCTGAAGAGCAATACCGCTTGTTATAACGTATCCTAAGGAAGATGCTGTTGATGCATTATTGGTAATGGCATCAATTTCGTAACGCTATTTATATAATGCACTAGAAATGTTGCAATCTAAAGGTTAAACAATAATTCACCTGAACCTATGATGCGACACACACCAAGGGCTACTTATCTGCAAGGCGTTTAGGAACTGATCTAGTTGTATAATTTTTTGTTTGTTACAGAACGTATAAATATAATTAAGAGTTTTCTGATATACTTAATAACGTAAAAAACAACCTGCTTACTTTAAGCATTGTTTAAACAAAATTATACTTACTTATTTTAAAACTATCAACGTCAATTTCCATTATCCTAATAGCGACACATATTTATCACTTTCATTTACGTTGTCACTCGAAAAGTTTAATAATCACATCGCGTAATTAAGGTACTACTTTGCGTATTTACGTGGTTGGTTTTCCTTGGCATGCTAACCGTTCGCGCGACTTGCAGTAGTTAAATAAAGATTATTTATATGAAAGTATGTTATGAATTGTTCTTCGGTTTTTATCGGATACAATCGTATGGCAAATTTTTTAATGAGTGTTTTTGGTACTTCGTTATTTGGTTACCTAAACTGCAATGTCAATTCTGCAATAGTTCGAATAAGATATCTGCCCTTCCTTCCGAATGGTGACATAAGGCTCGAATTATGTTTCGTAAGTATTAGCTAATAATTTATTGGTGTGAAAATGTATGGTTTAAATTTCTGACTAACCCATTTTTTGTATCAAAATAGTTGTATCGACTACCTTTATTAATATTAAAACAACTTTTACTTGTGAGAGGTGCTTGATCGCGTATGGTACTGCTGTGGGAAGGGATTAAATTGCATTCGTGAAAGAAATATAGCTGTAGGGCTGCAAAAATATATCAAACTGAACCTATTTATTTTCCTGTCTACAGTGAACTGGATTTTTGAACGCTTATTACCAATGACGGTTTATGGCCGCCTTGTGCATTAAAGAAATAAAAAGGTTTGGAACAGGAAATGTAGCATAAGCGGAATAAGTGTATTAACCTGCAAGTTATACTTACTAGAAAATCATATTTTAATGCACATAATAAAATTTTTAAGCCAAAGCTGTGATAAACCCGACTTAACAATTACAAGAGAAAGAGATGATAAAAAATTAACGCACGTACAGTAGATAGTTTCAGATGCAGCCCATGGGCATCTTGAAACCTGTAGGAGATACGATTTAGGTTAAATGGGACGAAAGTAGCACAATAATGAGGGCGTCTTAGATCGGTTTTCATAGGTTATTAGATATAGGCAAAGAATACCAAATTGCGTATTTCTTTAGTTACTCGTAACTAGGCTGCTAAGTAAAATACAATGTTCAAATTTTGTACATCATGATAAATCACCATTGCGCCGCACATTGTGAACATAGATTTTGTTAAAGGCACATAGATTTTGCGTGCCAATGTTTAACTTTTTGTTTCCTTATAGTCGCCATTTTAGATTTTTACAGTTTTGAAATGCTGACAATAAAACCTTTCCAAAAAAGTATAACACTGCTATGTTTTGATTGAATCAAAATATTAAAAATTACGAAACTATGCTTTGATAGCAGTAAGTTTTAATTTCCATTATGATAAAAAGAAACAATTCCTCTAAAAACTTTAAACTCAATTTACATTGATAATGAAAGCAATTACAAATTAACACCAATGAAAAACCATAACAATATTCAGACACACAGAATTCATTGATTAATTCAAATGTTTAAATAACCCTCCATCATGTTGAACACACAACTGACACCTTCTAGATACAGCTTCACAAGACCTTCTTATAATATCGGGAGTTATTTTATTTACCTCTTGAGTTGCTTGTCGTAATTGCGCTACATTTTCGTGCGTTCTCCAGTACACACGATTTTTTAAATGGCCCCATATAAAGAAACCAAGATGAGTCTTGTCTGGTGATCTCGTCGGCCACTTGATTGGTGCCCGATTTCCAATCCAGTTTTCGTTATACTCATAATTTTAAAACTTTGTTATAATCTGAGCATTGTGTAGTGAAGCGCCATCATTTTGAAAGAACATATTTTGCAATGTAGCAAGTGGAAGCTCCTTTAACCTATCACACACGCTTCCCTGCAATAAATCTAAGCATCCTGCACAGTTTAAATTTGAATCATAAAAAAACGGACATATGAAACACCTTCCACTAATATCAATCCAAATGTTAAATCCCTATTTGATTTGATATCTGACGAAGAAACTATGTTTTTACGATTGAACATTCCACGATTCGTAAATCGACTTTCGTCAGGCCACAAAATTTTATAGTCAAAAATTAGATTTTGCTTGTGCTTTCTGGTATATACCAATCGACTTTATCCTTCGAATTTGATCTTCACTACGTAATCCGTGATATGATCGTTCATGGTATGGACGGTTCTTGAAACGCTTTAAAGTAATTCTTACTGTAGAGTGAGCAACACCTGTTGCATTATGAATTTGTTTGATAGAAATACGAGGATTTCCGACAGCTGTTTGTAAAACGCTGTTTTCGTTATCCTGTTTATTTGCCTACTTCTCTTAGACAGAACAAAACTTCCGTAATTTATTAAGTTATTCTGTAATCAATCGCAGAAACAAAATATATGTTTGGTTGGTGTCCTTTTGGGTATTTATTTAAATACAGTTCAGCTGCCTTAGAATCATTCCTTCCAGAAAGACTAAATTATTTGTTGCGTACAGTTTTGACCCCAGAAAATCTAGCCGCTAATCTACAGAAAAACTGGGCGAAATACTACGCTAAAAATCCTGTTTTGGTAAAATACCGAAAATCTCGATTGTACTAATAAAAATGATTGCCGCCTAACTCGTAAGTACGGATGGTGCAAGTGTTTGAGAACTAGATGGATATTGAGCTTATGCAAAAACCGCACCTGTATAGCCATAAAATAGCAGGCGGGGTAGAGGGAATGCCGAATTAAACACGGATAGCGAACAATTGCGAAGCAAAAAAATTGTAAATAATGGTGCATGCGCAAGAATAACACTAAATAATTTGTCGAACCAGTTTTTAACAACGGCCGAAATAAAAATACTTTTTGTGTAATAAGCACGTATCTTACGCCGGTCCACTACCGGTGGGAAAATCCCCAAACCGAGAACTTGATAAATCAAATCCAGAACAATATTCGCAAAATTGGCGGGAATAAAAACTAATCATCGGGGGAGACTTCAATTCCAAGTCACCATTATGACGTAGCTCAATCGAAGACGATAGGGGCTCTCAGGTCGCTCATCATTTGACGGAATGGGATTTTAGCGTGATTAATAACAATGATTGGCCTACGTTTGAGGGGCATAGAGGTAGCACGTTTATAGATGTCACTGCAACCGCGCACGAGATGTTGGAGGCATGCCTGTTGATCCTGCGTGTGTTTGCCGAGTTGTTTAATCTCTGCTTGGAAAAGGGCGTTTTCCACGTTTTAATAATAGGCAATTTGGATTTGCGAAAAGTAAGTCGTCTATCGACGCGCTAGAGTTTGTAGTCCGAGATATAAAGCATGTGACACAAGCGTCGTCGTGGCGTTGGACATCTCAGGAAGGTACACCGGTTAAACATTCCATTCTTCTTAAATTTGGCTCGTCCTCCAGATTATTTTTTGTAAAAAATTCTCGTTTTTCTGAGTTTTAATCAGGATAAATTCACAAAAATCAGTTCTTTTTTTGATTGTCATCAGTCTTAAATTGTGTACTAATTCGATGGAATACGGATGGAACTTATGTTTTCTTAGAATCCTGTGAATACTTCCCTGAGATATTCCTAAATCTATTTCCGTACATATTAAGGAATCTTCAGGATACGCTCTAAAGTATCCCAACACTGTAACTTCATTGTCTTCTTTATCTACGATAGGGATAATTCTTTTAGGCTTTCCGACAAACTGCCTGTAATAGCCAGAATTTGGCATAAATTCAGGAAAACACTCACCGGGATTCGCATCCTTTATAACATATCAAACAATAAACGATAATTGCTCGATGTGCGAAATATCGGGTGTAGAGTCACTTGTTGAATAATACGATCATATAAAGTATTTTTACAAGTTCGTTGCATATTTGAAAGGAAAAGAAAGGTGTTGAACCCTGCTTTTATTTCCTTAAGTTTCAATATGTTTGCTAAGAAGGATCAAATTCAGCTATCAATTTTAAAAGATTATGTAGGTACCATTTTTTTGAGCCAAAACGCATGTGAACCACGAAATGAGAAGCCTCGACTTGCAAGAGACTTTGTGGTTGCAGCTCCGCGTTTAAAGCTTTACGCCAGTACTATATCTCCGTCTAAGTTTGTACGACTAACTATTTATCTATACTCCCAGAGTTTCTTTTCTGGTTAAAAGAGTGGTCATGCAAGTTCTATACTAAGATGAACTTTCATGTTTAGTGAAAAGATGTTGCGAATGTTTCCAGTCATCAGAAGCTTCTTTAGATGAAGTGCAAGTTTTAGTATTCAATATTCTGCAAGGAGTACAGTATACCATTTTTACTACTAAAAAAACCAAGTACGCAAAATGTTTCAAAAATTGCAGACGTTAAAGAATCTCGATTTATCGGGATTAAATTCTTTTAGAATCACTGAAATCCTTATTCATATTTTGTCATGCCGATCTTTATGTAAATGAATAGCCACAAATTTTTCGTCTAAATTTTCCCAAGTTGTGGGGTCATCATCAATTTCAAAAACATCATCTTTAACATTTTCCCAAACAAATTTGATTTGCAATTGATAAGTTTATTGTAGCACAGGTATCGCTTTTTCTAGACAGAGAATTAGAACGTTCATAATTTTCTTCTTGAAAAGTGATATCACTATCTAAATACACTAAGTTTGTAAAAAAAAATTGACGCTGTGCCTGCATTACAGAAAAACGAATTTAATTTTGAAACTTTTCAAAAATTAGTTATCACATTTGGCGCTTTGATTTGACCTTTTGCAATACTCTGAACCGCTTACCACTTAGTTTTAGATATTAGTGTTTAAATAAATGAAAAAGCAAAAATGTACACATAAGCACAATGAATAAGTTCACCCACTTATTTTTGTGTTGACCCAAGGGGGTAAATTTTTTTTAAAACAATTTTGGAAAAATTGATAATATAATTAGGTAGTAAATAAAATGCAACATATTTAAACAGTACGCACTTGTTAACCAAATAATAATAAAACGGCGAGGTGTTTGACCATTTCAAGCAAAATCCTTTTGAAAGCTTTCCATCGATAATTCATTCATAAACTGAAACGGTAAAGATTTTAAAAATATCTGCTTCAAACGCAGACTTGCAGCCGAATTCTGAGATGACACTTAAGTCATACTCACACCCAGGTATTGTTTCACCTCATCTGTTGGTATTCAGAAAAATAACCTAATTATCTCTCCTATACAGTGTGTCTCAATTTCGATGCTCACCATTGGTGTTGTTGCATCATATTATTTGTGTTTTATCTGACTCCCTTCAAGTTGTTAGAATTGACTTCTATTTTAATGCTTATTACTTTCAAGCAAAACTAAAACTATTTCCTTCAGATTAGATTAATTTATTTTCATCACATCAAAAACTGACAATTTTAGAAATCATTCATATTTTTACAACTACTATGGTTACTATAAACTTTTAATACCAAGTCAAAGGACTTTACACTGAAACATGCACTATTTTGCTTATTTGAGCAGTAAATTTCCTCCTTCCTAGTGTTCTTCAGACACAATTCTTTCACCAATAGGAATGATCTTCATAACTGAACGTATATAAACCTTAAAAAATTTCCTTTCGCCACTTTTGCTATAGCGACTCGCACATCAACCGTCCGAACTTGTTTATGTTTTCCAGGAAATGTCTGTATGATCATCCCTTTTTTCCAGGAACTTCTTGGTACTAAGTTGATTTTCACAATGACTACATCATTCACTTTTATAGATTCTGTTCTGTCCCTCTATTTTGGCTTTGGAATCAAAACTGGAAGACATTCGTCGGTCCAACGTTTCTAAAATTCATTTGCTAAATGTTGACAGTATCTCTGTGATGATATATACTTATCTTTATCGAAATACACTCCAGGTATAGTTGGGGTTTTAGACAACTCATTCTCAAAAAAGTTAGCCAAGAGCGAGTCGAGCCCGCACTATTAGGGATCCGTATCTATACTACAGTGAGCAATCAATAAACCAAATTAAGCTGTTTTTATTTTTTATGTATATTTAAATCTTATCCAAATTTGATTGTGATAACTGAAAAATGAATATATTGTCCCACATTGTACTGGTACATTAGTAAATACGTTGTCTATTACTGTGTTTAAAAAAAAATTTCCCAGCAACTATTACACTGTCTAAAAAACCTGCCGCTTCCGGTAATCTATGACTCAATAGCTACTACCCCTATTAAAATCAAAATTTTAGCCTTGGAAATGTAGGAGAACAGGAGGGGTGGTCATTTTTGGCTTATTTTAAGCTATATCATGAAGACTACTGGACCGAAAATTATAACAAAAATATTTTTAGACGCCTTCTAGAATCCTCTTTCAAATGATATCGCACACGATATATTTATTAAAACTTTTTTCTCTTGACTGAATTAACCTCTGCCATTTTAACCTAAAAATATTTTTTCTATTTTCTGACTATCGATATATGTACGTGCCATAAATACCTAGCATTGTGCCAAATTTCAATTTCCTACGTTACATAGTTTTCGAGAAAAACTTCTGTAGTGACGGACGGACACAAGAGTGATCTTATAAAGGTTTGGTTATACCTTATAAGGTACGGAACGCCAAAAATGGTTTGGTGTAAAACAGTTGCTATCATTTGAATCAGTTGAAGTATATGTTAGTGACCTGCTATTCATTATGTCCATGGCTTCATATAGTGAAGTACGTAAAACACTTTCTTTTGGTGTTCGATTCTTTAATTGGCTTGAGAGTATCTTATTAGCACTACCAATCAAGGGCTCGGAGCATCTACCTATGTGACGACTAACCAGTCGGTTGAAATGCCAAGAAATGCTTTTTACACACATATTGCGCTGTATTTCGTCTCAATTCAATTTCTTCAATTCCGTACGAAGTTCGTTGTTTGCACCAATGTAATTAGTTCCATTTTAACTCCAAATATTTCCCGGAAATCCTCTTACACATATACATCGGCTTAGAACATATATCATTCCATTGGTGTCTAACATTTCTGTCAGTTCAAAATGCACCGCCAGCGTTTAACAGTATTCCTTCCAAGCTTTACATATAAAGGGCCCCAAAAATTAACTCCTGTATTGAAGAAAGGGATATGGCTGTCTCCAAGTCTGCAACTAGGTAGTTGTCTCATTTTGGTAGGGGTTGGTAGAAGTTTTCTAAGCTTACATTGTTGACAATGAGCCCAACATGAACGTACTGCTTTTCTACAATCAATCACGAATTTTATTTTTCTCACTTCTGAGATTACTCTTTGTTGGCTCTGATGGCCAGATTTTTCATGTATCCACTTTATCATTAGTTTGGTGTAGGGATGGGGAGGATCAAGAATAAGTGGACGTTTTACAACTCCTGTCACACCCGGAGCAAAATCGATGCGTCTCTCACTATTAATATATCATCTTCATTGATGAAAGGAGAAAGAAAACTTAAACTACTTCCTTTTGGTAACAACTTTCCATTTTTTGTAGATAATTGTAGATAATTCGCGAAAATAAGAATCTGTTGTGAGTTTTTTATCCACATCTTTTCTGCTCTTTTCATATCTTCAACTGTAATTTTTCTTAATCTTTTTTGGGAATTAAACCACTCAGAGTTTTTAAAATCGTCTTTATTTACGTTTCGATCCATGACTTAGATTCGTTGTCAAAATAATAAAAAATTTTAAGTTTGACATTTATAACATAAATTGAAGGTGACTTTGATTTATTAATTTTTAAAAATTTTAAAGTTTAGAAGAATGAGTGCCTGTGTTGCGCCTCTTAAAATTTTTACCTAATGTATTAAAATCAAAGATTAATAAATCGATGTCACCTTCAATTTATGTCGCAAATGTCAAACTTAAAATTTTTTATTATTTTGACAACGATCCTAGGTCATGGATCGAAACGTAAATAAAGACGATTTGAAAAACTCTGAGTAGTTTAATTCCCAAAGAAGATTAGGAAAAATTCAAAACAAACCTCAACAAACATACAGGGAGTATTCAACTGTAATATTATATGGTTTGAAGGACTTTATCCGACGTATGAAATAGTTAACTGCAGCTATGGCTCTAATTAATCTCATCCATGATGAAAAACGATTGATATCTGGCAAAGCGTTTTCTTGATTTATTTCAGTCAGTACATAAGTATATAGTTTATTTAAGCTCCTCGTTTTTCCCTTCACAGAGGCTGCTTTCTGGTTCTTTTGGTCATTTAAGTAGATATAAAAGAAAAAACTTGCTCCTGTGAGCCATCTACAAGATGCTGAAAATTTATCATTTGTTTTCAGTCGTGTAGCATCATCTGAAATATTTAGTTTGGAAAGAACCCAATTCCATTGACAAGAATTGGTTAGTTCTAAAATTTCTTTTACACGACTCTGAATAAAGGTTCTAAATCTTTCTGTCTCAGACCTGACTCAATATAATACTGTTTTGGAATCACTCCAATAAAGCTGCGTGTAACTCTGCCCTTGGTATTGTACACCCTTTCAGAGGTCACTCGTGCCGTTCCCATTACAAATGTAATCTCAACTGCATCGTTTGATAAGACAGAAATAAGATGATACAACAACATAATGGTGACCCCGACGTGATCTATACGTTAAAGCAGCAGTTAAATGTGGAGTGGTTTGCAGAATTCAATACTCGTGACTATTTCAAATTTGACAAACCTTTTAATTTTTAAAATATTTTGAAAAATCAAAAATTTGCCGATGCCATTATTCCGCAATAACTCGATAACGCTTAATCTGACCTCTTTTAAAGTTTTACATTGTTCAGACACTATTTTAATACAAATTATTTTATATAAACAGCAACCCCCAATTATTTGTTTTTAAGTTATTAGCGCTATCTTCTGTTTTTCATTTGGCGGGTATATTGGATTTTTGGTTTGTTAGATAGTGCTTAAAGTTGCTTTTCAATGTTAACACTTGACCTGAAAAATCCTTCTATGTCAAAATCAACGGGCTCCAAACAGTCGTCACGACAATTCTTTTGATGACATTTCTATATAGAAGGTTGTTATTCCGCATAAAACTCCTTGCTTTGGTATCCTAAAGTTGGTCATAATTAAATTTTTCAAAATAAAAAGGCTCTTTCCCAATTCAACTATCATTAGGGTAGCTGGATATCGTTTACAATTCGCTGGCTCTAACTATTTCCTAAATAAATTACTTCCACGAAGAAGAGCAAAATTATATTTAAAGAATACTACGGTTGAGGAAAGAATTGTAACAATTTTATTTCTTGGTTATTAAATCCATCCATAAAAGTGCAAAGTTATAAAACGCTTTTACTAAAATTATAAGTAAAATACATTTAACAACTTTGGTAATACGCTAAAGCTGTATCTATATGTAGCATTCTATGTATAGTCAAATATCTGTGCCTTCGATAACTGTTCGCAGGCGCGTTTTGGTTGAAAGCCCCCACCTGGGACACGCCGTCGTCCGAGCGAGCGTGATAACCGGTCGGCTATGCGAGATTGTAGAGTCAAGATGAACGAACGAACGCATGCCGCCAATCTACGTATAAATTTTGAGTAGTCGAGACACATCTTTAAATAGCGCGCAAATAACCACAATAAAAGCAACTTTGAAAACAACTATTCCAACCACTGATGTTAAAACCACTTTGTATTACAGTCTGTAGAAAGCAACTTTGATGATGGAAAATTTGAATAATTTATAGAAGACCATTTTAGTACACAACGTTAGGATGTTATTTGATAAGGCAGCGGGGTTCAACATATTGCAGCAGCTGACGGATGTATGGTGATTAGGTTTGATATTACAACACCTCTTCACAGCTACAAAACGCAGCTTTGGTTCGTAGATAACTTTAGTAATTTTCGTGTTTCAAGTTAGAAACACGCTATTTTGTTTAGTGCATAAAAGCACGAATAATATAAAATTTAGATTATTTGTTGAACTGGAAGTTTCCAGTGTTAAAATTATAATTCACCATTTTAATGGTTTAAGAAACCATACACGTGGTTCATTTTGTACTGTTGGTAACAGCGACAGGTGTTATTGACGTCACTTGTTTGTCTGCGATATATTGCTGATACATGTGTTCTAGTAAACTTATGCTTTGAACAGCGTTTGCCCATGTTGAGTAAACAAGAATATTTTTGTGATCTGCCTTTTATATTAGAAATTGAAACTAACACAAATAATTTAGATAAGGAAACTTGAGTAACTATGTTTTAATTTGTAACCCACTCGAACAGATCTGCACGGGTCGGACCTTTTTTTTGTAACAAGTTCACACTAAGTTTTAAAATGTTTGATTATCAACTATTTTGATAAACCTTAATAATCTATAGGAACACTGTGGCACGATTTAAATAAAATTAAATAAAAACCCTTAACCACAAAAAATATTTAAATTACTAGATACGTATTTCAACCACTATGTGGTCATCATCAGTAAAAAAAAAAAAAAAATTAGCTGTATAATTTACTATATTGTTGCTTTAAACACTATCGAGGATATTCTCCTCACCCGCAGGCTGGTGTTCTCAACAACAAACAAGTGAATTGTGACATTATAACTTAAATCTACCTAATTTATACTAATTCTAAATCTACTGAAGCGGAACCAGTTTAATCTTGCTTTCTCATTGGTTGTTGACCAATAGGGAAAGCAAAGCAGATGACTCTATCGGCCCTTTATCGGTGTTTAAGAAGGGTCCTTTATGTTTAACAATTTTAATTGATTCATAGGCATTTAAGGAGGAAAACGTTGGTACCGCTTTTAACAATTTAACATTTTCTAGTTTAACGGGGTGGCTGGTTTCAAATATATGTTTGGCGACCTGAGACCTTTCATATTTACCATATTTGAAGTGAGCAATGTGTTCTTTAAATCTTGTTGTTATATTCCTCTTGGTCTGACCAATATATTTTGAAAACACCCTGGCCCTGCACAACTAATTTCATAAATCCCCGACTTTTGCAATTTTTCCACCTTGTCTTTTGGATTACCTAGCAAATCTTTAATTTTATTAGTATTAGTGAAAGCAATTTTGAAATTACACTGTTTGAATATTTTATCAAGACCCTTTGTGGTTTTGTGAAACGGAAGTTTAACATATTTAACATTATCGTTAGAGGTGGTTGATTGCAAAGTCGTTGATTTACGGATGTTGATCCTATTTTACACTTTCTAAAAATATTATCTATAATATCAGAAGAGAAACCATTGTAATTCGCTATTTGTTTAATAAGAGCAAATTCCTTATTAAATCTGTTTTTATTTAAAGGAAATTCAATAATCTATTAATTAAAAGTTAAATGAAGCCAACTTATGTTGTATGCTATGATTAGAGGAAGACAAAATAAAGCGATTTACATTGGTTTCTTTTCTATAAATGTCAAATTCTAATTTATTACCATTTCTAATTACTAATGTATCTAAAAGGGTAATTGCGCATTATTCTCTAGTTCATACGTAAATTTTATGCTTTGAAATTTTGAATTCATTTCTTTAAGAAAATCATCAACATTTGATTTAGAAGTGTCAAAAACTGCAAAATATCATCCACGTACCTTAACCATATTCTTGGGAAGTATTTGGAGTTTTCTTTTAACTCGGTTTCAAAACGAGACATAAATAAATTTGCTATGAAGGTGATAAGCTATTTCCCATTGCTGTGCCTTCATGTTGTTCGTACAACTTGTTGTTGAATTGAAAACAGTTCTGGGACATGCAATGCGAAACAAGCTTGATATAGTCCTCAACTTAATCATCATCAATATCACTATCTATAAGAACATCCTTTAAATATGTTAAAGTACGTGGTATTGGAACACTAGGGAATAATGAACTGACATCAAATGAAATTAAGATTTCGTTCTCTTCTAATGTGATATTTTTAATTTTATTAATGAACTCTAAAGAGTTTTGTACAGACAAACTATTAAACTTTAAATTCTTAAATTCATTTGACAGCCATCGTGATAAATAGTAAGTCGGTGAGTTGATACCTGAAACTATTGGTCTCATCGATTTATTATTTTGTGAATCTTTGGTAAACAGTAAAGCTTTGGCATTTCAGGATTCGAAATTTTAATTTTAATTTTAGTGTGGGCGAAATTAGGTTTGGACATTCTTTCAAAACAGACTCTGTTGATTTAATCATTTTATTTAAAGGAACTTCATTTTTACGTTTTTTGACTATTGGTCTGTAAGGACCCTCAGACAGCAAAGTCTCTACTCTATCAACATAGTCTTGTTTATCCAGAATAACCAACCTATTCCCCTTATCAGCCTTTAAATAATAACAATTCTTTTGTCATAAATCTTTAATAATCAGATGATCTTTCCTTGTTTGTTCTGAGGCATTCCTTGCGCAAGTGCGTAAGTTGTTCGAAAGTTGAATTTTGCACGCGTTTCTAATAAAGTTTTTTGAATTGTCATCTAATTTTGAAATAGATTTTTCAATGCCAGCAATAATGTCTTCCAAAGGAGTTTTCAAATGATATACTCCAAATTTTAGGCCTCGATCAAGGAAAGTCAACTCTTCATTATTAAAGATTTTCGACGATTCGTTAACAACTATTGACTCTAATTGAGGTGAAGTAATTTCCAGTTTTTTAGGAGGTACATTGACATTGTGTTTCTTTAAAAGAAACTTCAACTTAGTGTTTTGCCTATTAATTTTGTCTAACAATTTATGATTGTTGACTTCAAAAACAAATCTCTGGAAATTATTCCATTCCTGAAAACCGGACTCGGATAAATTGCACGTTAGTGCTAGGTGGAACTTCATTTTTACGTTTTTTGACTATTGGTCTGTAAGGACCCTCAGGAATGGAATAATTTCCAGAGATTTGTTTTTGAAGTCAACAATCATAAATTGTTAGACAAAATTAATAGGCAAAACACTAAGTTGAAGTTTCTTTAAAGAAACACAATGTCAATGTACCTCCTAAAAACTGGAAATTACTCACCTCAATTAGAGTCAATAGTTGTTAACGAATCGTCGAAAATCTTTAATAATGAAGAGTTGACTTTCCTTGATCGAGGCCTAAAATTTGAGTAGATCATTTGAAAACTCCTTTGAAGACATTATTGCTGGCATTGAAAATCCATTTCAAAATTAGATGACAATTCAAAAACTTTATTAGAAACGCGTGCAAAATTCAACTTTCGAACAACTTACGCACTTGCGCAAGGAATGCCTCAGAACAAACAAGGAAAGATCATCTGATTATTAAAGATTTATGACAAAAGAATTGTTATTATTTAAAGGCTGATAAGGGAATAGGTTGGTTATTCTGGATAAACAAGACTATGTTGATAGAGTAGAGACTTTGCTGTCTGAGGGTCCTTACAGACCAATAGTCAAAAACGTAAAATGAAGTTCCTTTAAATAAAATGATTAAATCAACAGAGTCTGTTTTGAAAGAATGTCCAAACCTAATTTCGCCCACACTAAAATTAAAATTAAAAATTTCGAATCCTGAAATGCCAAAGCTTTACTGTTTACCAAAGATTCACAAAATAATAAATCGATGAGACCAATAGTTTCAGGTATCAACTCACCGACTTACTATTTATCACGATGGCTGTCAAATGAATTTAAGAATTTAAAGTTTAATAGTTTCTCTGTACAAAACTCTTTAGAGTTCATTAATAAAATTAAAATATCACATTAGAAGAGAACGAAATCTTAATTTCATTTGATGTCAGTTCATTATTCCCTAGTGTTCCAATACCACGTACTTTAACATATTTAAAGGATGTTCTTATAGATAGTGATATTGATGATGATAAAGTTGAGGACTATATCGCTTGTTTCGCATTGCATGTCCCAGAACTGTTTTCAATTCAACAACAAGTTGTACGAACAACATGAAGGCACAGCAATGGGAAATAGCTTATCACCTTTCATAGCAAATTTATTTATGTCTCGTTTTGAAACCGAGTTAAAAGAAAACCCAAATACTTCCCAAGAATATGGTTAAGGTACGTGGATGATATTTTTGCAGTTTTTGACACTTCTCAATCAAATGTTGATGATTTTCTTAAAGAAATGAATTCAAAATTTCAAAGCATAAAATTTACGTATGAACTAGAGAATAATGGACAATTACCCTTTTAGATACATTAGTAATTAGAAATGGTAATAAATTAGAATTTGACATTTATAGAAAAGAAACCAATGTAAATCGCTTTATTTTGTCTTCTCTAATCATAGCATACAACATAAGTTGGTTTATTTAACTTTTAATTAATAGATTATTGAATTTCCTTTAAATAAAAACAGATTTAATAAGGAATTTGTTCTTATTAAACAAATAGCGAATTACAATGGTTTCTCTTCTGATATTATAGATAATATTTTTAGAAAGTGTAAAAATAGGATCAACATCCGTAAATCAACGACTTTGCAATCAACCACCCTAACGATAATGTTAAATATGTTAAACTTCCGTTTCACAAAACCACAAAGGGTCTTGATAAAATATTCAAACAGTGTAATTTCAAAATTGTTTTCACTAATACTAATAAAATTAAAGATTTGCTAGGTAATCCAAAAGACAAGGTGGAAAATTGCAAAAGTCGGGGATTTATGAAATTAGTTGTGCAGGGCCAGGGTGTTTTCAAAATATATTGGTCAGACCAAGAGGAATATAACAACAAGATTTAAAGAACACATTGCTCACTTCAAATATGGTAAATATGAAAGGTCTCAGGTCGCCAAACATATATTTGAAACCAGCCACCCTGTTAAACTAGAAATGTTAAATTGTTAAAAGCGGTACCAACGTTTTCCTCCTTAAATGCCTATGAATCAATTAAAATTGTTAAACATAAAGGACCCTCTTAAACACCGATAAAGGGCCAATAGAGTCATTGTTTGCTTTCCTATTGGTCAACAACCAATGAGAAAGCAAGATTAAACTGGTTCCGCTTCAGTAAATTTAGAATTAGTATAAATTAGGTAGATTTAAGTTATAATGTCACAATCCACTTGTTTGTTGTTGAGAACACTAGCCTGCGGGTGAGGAGAATATCCTCGATAGTGTTTAAAGCAACAATATAGTAAATTATACAGCTAATTTTTTTTTTTTACTGATGATGACCACATAGTGGTCGAAATACGTATCTAGTAATTTAAATATTTTTTGTGGTTAAGGATTTTTATTTAATTTTATTTGATAAACCTTAATTTAAAACCCATGAACTCATTTAATTATTTATGAAATTTTGTTGCATTGAATTTTGTTTTAAAAGAGAATCTTTTGAGTAAATTATTGGTTCAAGATTAAAGTTTTTTTATTTTGATCAAATATGGTCAAACCTAACTACAGGAAACTAATATCCTTAAGAGTGGAATTTTGATGTCAACTTATATAGGAGATTTTTTTTTTAATATTTCTTTAGGTATGTTTGTGGGACACAAATAGTGTTCCACCCTTCTATTAAGCTAATTATTGCAATTTCTTACAGGAGCAGCGTCTTATTCAGTTAAGACGGGTTTCTGTCATCGAAGGCGATTTTTTTCTTTGGGTTTCCACGTCCGCCCTAGAAATATACCACGCAATGATCATAAATAAGTCAGGACTTGGTGGCGCCTATTTGTTTTGGATTAAGTTCAACTTACAATCAGAATTCGACTTACCCCCCCATTTCTCATAGCTCTACCCAAGGAATAGACCCCTAGTTATGTCGGAAGACTTCGTTACACTTGCTCATAACGTGAGGCCAGCTATATATAAGAAGAATTAGTTTCACTGGCTTCCAATAAACGTAGGGCAGGTGCCTCAAAAAACAAAATACGTTTCACTGGCTCTGGCAACGGCTAGGCACTGTGAAAAAATACGTTTCAGAATGATACCCTCTTAACACAGTAAGGAAGTCCCAAAACTTTCTAAAGTATTCTACCCCAAGTCACCTATAGAATAGTCTAAAAAGTTTAAATACCATCTTCCACGAAGAAGAATTATTAAGTTTAATTTAGTAAGAGAATATGAACCACAACAATAATAACAAAATTTCGCTCATTAGTTTATAATACTACATAAATAATAAACGTTATAGGTACGCTTTAATTTCTTAATAATAAAAACACTTTCAAAATTAGTTTTAATTTCTTGGTATAAATTTAACAGTGACAGCTTTTACACCAATTATATTAAATAATTCTTATGGCCTACATTTTTAGTTAGTTTATATAATCTATATTGCATTACATTGCTTTTAGTAGAACTCTCAGTATTTCAATTGATTTGATTAAATGTAAAATTTGTTTGAATATTTATGAACAACTCAAGGTCTTTCTGCATCGGATTAAATCTTTTAAATGGCTACGACTCAATTTATAATCAGCAAAACTCTGAAACGTAAGCAATTGAAATTACAGCAGCGTATCTGTGTCCGAGTAGCAAAGGAAAGCAATTCCAAAACAATAATTTTCTAGAAGAGTGTTTTGGGTTTTATCACCTCACTCGTCTTATAATTTAAATATTGTAATATAATTTATTAGGATATACTTTCAGTTGTATGCTTATTGAATAAAACACCAAAATTATTATGGATACCCTCATGATAGTGTTTGCGAATAATAAATTGACCACCAGTTATCAACACGGGATTTTATTAATAATTTAGTTGAAAATATGAATCTGTGTAAATTAGTATAACTATCCTATAGGCATTAAATTGCAAAGGTAGCTATATTTATTTGCTGATATTTAACTTGCTGTCTATTATCAACAATATTATATGTGAATTATAAACAGTAGACCCATTTCGAATGGACCTCCACCTTGCCGAAGTTCTAGATTACTAAAACAGGTGAAATGGCTTGCGTGTTTTAATGAGCTAAAGAGCCAAACTACAGATCCAACCAAAGTAGTAGGGTCGTTAGTGAGGAACCAGACTAATACAGGTCCCCGAAAGAGGGCAGCGGCTCTTTCGGTACTTAGATTGGCAGAGACCATAAGGGTCGGTATGGCAGTCTAAGACACGCTACCGCGATGTGGAAGACAACGGGAAACCACCACATTACCTCCCAAGTACACAGAGTACTTAAATTGTATTTAAGATTATGGCATCCTCTGCGGTAAAAAATTCGGGAGTTAAAATAGTTTCCCATTCGAATCTCTGGGAGGGAACTACTTCCAAGGATGCGATTAGAAAGTTCAGAATAAGAGTCGGGAACGTTTTGCGAGTCGGAGCGTGGAATGTTAGAAGTATGAAACAAGTAGGTAAGCTAGAGAACCTGAAAATTGAAATGAATAAGTTAGCACTAAACATAGTAAGCATTAGCGAAGTTCGGTGGCCAGACTCGGGGGATTTTTGGAGTTGGGACTTGAGAGTAATTCATACAGGAGCAGAGAAATGAAATTCGGATGTGGGGATAGTTATGCGAAAAAAGAAAGGGTACTCATGGTTAGATTAGGATCTAAAAGGGTAAACACAGTAATAATACAAGTATATATGTCCACCCCTAGCTACAGTGATGACGAGGTGGAAGCGATCTACAAAAATATCAAAGACATACTAAGATACGTAAAAGGGCATGACAATTTAATAATTACGGGGATTTTAATGCAGTGGAAGATCAGGGTAGGGAAGGATCGGTAGTAAGTTTATTTGGTTTACGCACGAGAAACGACAGGGGAAATAGGCTGATAGAATTTTGCGACAAGAACAATTTAATCATTACAAACACATTATTTCAACATCATCCTAGCAGACAATATACGTGGAAGATACCAGGAGTTATAGGAAGATATCAAATAGATTACATTCTTGTTAGACAACGGTTTAGGAATCAAGTAAAAGACTGTAGAAGCTACCCAGAAGCAGATATAGACACTGACCACAACATCGTAATTATAAAGGCCTCACTTAAATTTAAAAATTTGAAAAAAGAAACGGAAAAAGGCACTTTGACTTTGAGAAACTATAAGATAAAGATATTCAAGAAAGATTCGAAAAAAGTCAAATGAATTGCTGAAAGGGAGAATATCTGATACTAAGGAAGTAGAAACAGAATGGAATAATATTAAATCCAGCTTAGACATGGCGGTCAGAGATATTCTGGGGTATACACAAAAGGAAAATAAGAAACCATGGATAACAAAGGATATCCTGAATTTAATAGACGAAAGACGAAATTACAAGAATAAATGAGACGAAACAGAAAACAGAGATACAACGCCATAAAATGGGAACTTATTCGCAAATGCAGGAAAGCTAAGGAACAAAGGATTGATGAAAAGAGCAAAGAGGTGCAAACTAAGATGGAAATAGGAAAGACAGATGAAGCATACAAACTAATTAGAATCAATTATAGAGATATAAAACCGTATAGCAAAAATATGAAGGACGCGGGAGGAAATGTCATTATAGAAAATGTAGAGAAAGTGGGTAGATGGCAAGAATATATAGGGAATTTATATGCAGGAGAGGAACTAACTGCATTAGAACAGGAATCAGACATTGAAAATGATGACTTGGGATATCATATACTTAGGGATGAGTTTGAATTAGCATTAAAGGGTCTGAAAAATGGTAAGGCGCCGGGTACAGATAAGGTACAAGCAGAAACTCTAAAAGCCGCTGGACAGCAGTAACAGAACGTTTCTTCCAACTTGTAAGCAATATGTATGAGACAGGCGAGATACCCAAAGATTTCAAACGTAATATCATAGTAACTATAGCAAAAAAGAAAAGCGCGGATAGATGTGAAGATTTTCGAACAATGGGTTTGACAGCACACGTGTCAAAAATATTAACTAGAATTGTACAAAGACGAATGGAAAAACGAACTGAAGAAATACTAGGAGAAGATCAATTTGGGTTTAGGCAAAACAGGGGAACACGGGAGGCTATTTTAGCTCTGAGAATGATAATGGAGAAAACAATAGAAAAATGGCAAAGCGTGTATATAGGGTTTATGGATCTGGAAAAAGCATTCGACAATGTAATAGAATAGAATTAGAGCAGGAACATAGAGAAGTAAACATTAGGAAAAGGGTGAGATAGGGATGTGCCCCATCCCCATTAATTTTTAACTTGTACATTGAAGAGGCAATGAATAGCAAGACATTTGGAATTACTATGTGTTTAGATTTGCAGATGATATAGCGGTATTAGCATCTAGCAAGGAAGAGTTAGAAGCTACTCTTACAGAGAGATATGGTATAAAAATTAACAGAAATAAAACGAAAGTACTAGTATGCAAAGGAGGGGAAAATAAATCAAAAACAAGAGTACAAATACGTAATAAGAACTTACAAGAGGTTAAAGATTTCTGCTACCTAGGAAGCCAAATAACGCAAAACGGAAAAAGCGCAAAAGATATAAAACAAAGATTAGCACAAGGTCGTGCTACGTTTAACAAGAAAAAGCAACTACTGTGTTCAAAGACAACAAACATAGAAACAAGGAAAAGCCTTTGGAATGTGGTGCTACAGACGAATGATGAAGATATCATAGATCGACAAAGTTAAGAACTAAAAATGGTAGGGGAAGAAAGATATATGTGGAAAACGGTAAAAAATAGGAGAGATAAGATGATAGGCCATATACTACGGCATGAGGGAATAGTGCGGAATATATTAGAAGTAGAGATACGAAAAAAGAGAAGTAGAGGTTGGCCTAAGTTAGACTATCGAACACAGATAGTGAAATTTCAGGGAAATGTGTAGGCTAGGTCCGAATAAAAGTCAATGGAGGTATGCATCCAACCAGTCCCAAGATGGGTAAACTAATGACGTAAAAAATAACTGTACTTAAACATGATGATTATTATAAGAAACTACATGTTTTGGTTGTGCAATATTCTCGAATAATGTTAATTGTGTGAAAGGATTTACTGAAAAACTATTAATTCGGCAAATGTCTAGGTGTTGGGAGATCTTGGCAGCCACAGGCTGCTTAATCCCGTTCACATATTAATGAATTTTGGTGAAATGGGGCATATAATTAGAAAACACTAGAAGGGGATCCAAGCTATATTTGGCTGTTAGCGCATACGGCGCTCAAGTTTCGACGTTTAAAGTTCTGTTGAGTTAGGTCGCATGATAGGGCTGACGAATTAGCTAAAGAGGTCGCGACGGGCGACTTTCAGATATCACGTTCGTCGATACCGAGGTCTCAAATTAAAAGAAAACTACGCGAAAAGTCTATTCGACAATGGGAAGAGAAGTGGAACAACGCTGCCACGGGCAGGTTGACCCACAAATTCATACCTAGCATAGAAGCTAGAGGTAAGATCGAGGTGAAGCTCGATCATAAAATGGTGCAACTGTTAGCAGGGCACGGCGCCCTGAAAGCGTATTTACAAAGATTCGGTTTAACCGATAATGACCGCTGGGAGTGTGGTGAGGGGGCAGAAAGTGCAGAGCACGTGCTCTTCGATTGTCCACTAGAGGTGGCAAATCGGGGGTTAGCTGATATGAAATTAGCTATCGCAGGGCTAGCATGGCCAAAGAGCCTAGAGGAAGTCGTGGAAGTGGCTAACCAGAAGGCGTTTTGGACCGCCTTCAAAGAATTTTCGGGAAAGGTCGAGAGATTGGACGGTGATAACCGCGCGTAAATCGGAAGGTGTAGGGAGGGCGGAGGGAGGATTGGAAAACTTTAGCTTTAACTTTGCGTGAGAAATGATATGGGCATGATAACCATAACCTATAAGAAAAGAAGATAAAAAAAATATAAAAAGAAAATAATAATATAAAAATAATAATCAAAAATCTAATATGCACGGCGAACCCCCCACATCACTAAAGCAATCGCTATCCCACTATCTACACGCGGAAAACCGGTAATAAACGAAAACGAATAAATAATAACAAACTAAATCAGAAAACCTTATTAATTTAAATCAGTGTAATAAATAAAGAAATAAAATAGGGTGAAACCGCGCATCCCCCCCCCAGACTTTTAAAGTGATAGTGATTGTGGAACCCCCCCCCCCCCCTCGAGCGTTTAGTGCATACCCTCCAGGACTGTAACAGTGCATAACCATCCCCCTAGAAGTAAGAAACAAATAGACGTATGCAGACGACCAGTTCCTCGGATGCTGGGAAAATTTATAATTAAGGTAAGAATAAAACTGTGGCGGCTGTACTCGCATAAGAATTGATTTGTATTAATAATTTAACGCGCACGTTTTGTGTGTAATGAAGCTAGCCGACATAATGCCTATGCGAGTGCACCTGATAATTTATTTGGGTGATGCTTCTGCTAAATGCACTTTTACATGCTTATGCTTCTAGATGTTAATTTGTTTATATATATATATATATATATATATATATATATATCTTATATTTATATTTATATGTATTTGCGTGTATTATATCACTTTGGGGAATGAATTATTTTTTTCTGATGTTCTGCCGCCATTTTTAGGAAGAAGAATGTACTAGAGAAGATTGTAATTATAATATAAATTAGTTAGGGCATGATAGGGAAAGCTAGGGACTGATTTAGGCTAAACTACTTAGACCAGGGAGGACGAATTTGTAAATATATAGAGCAGGCAAAATAGCTGGATTCAATATTAAAATATTTGCCGAATGCTTAGAAATTTGAATCTATTTTTAATTAGTTAGCTAGTTTTGGATAGTTTTAAGTCGACCCTTGAGGTCGCACTGGTAAGCAGAGCTGGCGACTGCTACCCGGTATTACGGATCCCTCCTCTTTTACTTTCGCGTGTGTCTTGTTGATCAGACACACTCCAAAATCAACGCTAGGGATACCTTTATTCTAACTTTATTTTTAGTTTTTGTTTCAGGTTGTTAGATTTTTATTTAGGACGGATTAATTTTGAAGTTAGGTTTAATTTAAAGCACGTTATATTTTCGCGTTTAAACCCAATGTAGTACTTTCGAGTGGAGCATTGGAGACGTGGCCGTAAGTATAGCGGCCCTTATTCAAATTAAAATGTATATAGGCTGTGTGGGAATTTCAGGAAACTGTGTAGATTAGCTCAGAATATAAATAAGTGGAGGTACGTGTCCAACCAATTTTGAAACAGAAAACCTAATGACAAAAAAATAAGCGCAGACAAATCTGATGATTATTATAAACAACTACAGGGGTTGGTGGTAAAATATCTGCAACTAATGTTGACTGTGCGAAAAGATATATTGGAAAAATATTAAATCAGCATATGTTAAAGTGCTGGTGGAACTTGGCAGCCACAGGCTGCTTACCCACCTTTACAACCATTGAATGCCGGAGAAATAGGGTATATAATTGTAAAACAATAGCAGGGAATCAAACTGCATCTAACAAGAAAGAACAGCGCATGATCAAAGACGTCAAACATAGAAACAAGAAGAAAATTCTTGAAAGCATATGTGTGGAGCACAGCACAGTATGCCTATGAAATACGGGCAGTAGGAAAAGCAGAGAGAAAAACGGTAGCAGGCTTTTGGAATGTTGTGTTTCAAATATATGAAAATGATAGCATGGACAGGCAAAGTTAGTAACAAATAGGTTATAGAAATAGTAGAGGAATAAAGATATCTGTGGATAAAAAAATAGGAGAAATAGAAGGGCAGAATTCGTTCTAAGCCATTTTTGGGTAATAGTATGGGATATATTACAAGCATACACAGAAAAAAGGAGGTAGATGTAAACCTAGATCAGATAGTGCTAGTTACAGACTGTGCAAATTTCAGGGAAATGTGTAGGTTAGTTCAGAATAGGAAACAATGAGGGTACGCGTCTAACCAGCTCCAGGACTGAAGACCTAATGACTGTTATAGTTTGAAAACAAATAAGTACCTTATTTTTTTTTTGTTGGCGTTTTTTTTTGTGTTGATATTGTGTCGCTGTATTTTATTTTAAGCTGTATATACGCTAAAGCATGCCTATTATAAAAAGAAAGAGAATTTATCATACCTGTGTAATACAAATAGGCACAAGGAAATTTTTACATCGACTTAATTTTGTATGCTGATGACGGTGTCCCCTTAGATACAATTTGTGAGAATTTTAATAAAAATCTTTCTCCTGGATTTGCTAAATGTGTTAGAACATTATCTGTTGTAGATTCTACATTTTGTATAGTCAACTGGGGTTTTAAATACTAGCTTTAAAGTTTTGGGTCCAACATAGATGAACAACGCCGTGTAAGATTTGTCTGTAGTCTATATAAATTTATCTGTGGAAAAAAATAGGACAAATAGAAGGGCAGAGTATGTTCTAAGACATTTTTGGGGGATAGTATGGGATATATTACAAGCAGAGATAGGAAAAAGTAGGTAGATGTAAATCTAGATCAGATAGTGATAGATGCAGACTGTGAAAATTTCAGAGAAATATGTAGGTTAGCTCAGAATAGGAAATAATGAGTGTACACGTCTAACCAGTTCCAGGACTGAAGACCTAATGATGATGAAACAATAAACAGACGTGAACTTGAAAATATCGATACTGCATTTATTATAAATTCAAATTTTAGAAACAAAAATAGGATGAAGTGTGCAAATTGTAAGCTAAGCGAAAACGAATCTGTTGTAAACTGTGACAGCTATGATAGAAAGTTTCGTAAATGATGTTCAAGACTTAATGCGAACGTGAAGTTATGGATTTGAAAACTGCACAACTGATTAATCGTTATTGTGAAGATAGTTTAAAAGGAACTAAATTGATTCCAAAATTTAAGATTCAATACAGTCTGAGAGGAACTGAAATAAACAATTAAAAATGTTGTAACATTAAATATTGTAAAAGTTGAAATAAGTTAAGTAAGTTCTGATGTAAATTCTTTAATGTCTGTTGCTGACAAAGAGAGAAAATGTGAAAATGTTAAATCGACAGGCTCGTTCTAAGGATATAATAATATACTCCTTATACGTTAAAGAGCCACAAGCATCTCATGCAAAATGTAAAACTCTGAACTACGAAACAGCTGCAAATATTTTCGGGTCTTTTAGTATTGATAGAAAGAGAATCGATATTTAGATCGACACGATTTGCTTCAAATTAGAACCGTGTTAATGGTAATCCGTGCGGACGAGAGAAAAATATAGTATACTAAGCAAAGTGACAATAAGCAGACACCGAGTACCGTAACAAAAACGAGGGAAATCTAAAGAATTAATGCCGTGCTAGCTAAAAACGTCGTAGTGTGGGGTAAATCGCACAGTAGGAAAAGGAAACCTCAAGAAATAAATTTTATTTACAAACCTCTAGTTAAAACCATAATACAAAAAGAACATTTACAAAACTTATAATTAGAAAACATGTTACAAAAGAAAAGAAAACCCAGCCCGCGACGAAAACGATATTTTTACAAACCATCCCGAAGAATTTTTAATACAAAAAATGTTCACAAAATAATATTGATAATTTTAGAAAGTATCCCGAAGGATTTTCATTGTACCAAAAAAAATTGAAGCAAAAATGATGAATACCTTCCTGATATTTTACAAATTATCCCGAAGGGTTTTCACAGTACAAAAAAAAATTGAAACCAAAATAATTATTAAAGTAATTTAAATGTAAACGTCTCACATGCACATTAAACAGGAAAAATTTAAACAAAATCTAGAATGAATTGCTTTTAGTACTGTTATATTTACAAGTATTAAATCTTTGTTATTAAAATAGTTTAACTGTTAATGGATAAGAAAATGGGTTTACTTATTTATTTATCGTAATTTCAAGCAATTTTTTGCTGTTAGAATGTATTCCTTCAACCGACCTTTGTGGTAACATTATACCTGAATCGTACGATATCTCTAAAAAAATCATATAAGAAAAAAGGTTTATAGGTAGTAAGGATTAAACTTAATTGCTATAATCATTACTTATAAGACCTGTCATCATACTGTATTCCTACGGTCTTGAGCGAAGTAAAATCCATTTCAATACCAAAACAAAATCTTATAAAGGAATAAAAAATCCAACCCAAATTTAATGCTTGTGAAGTCATTGGTCACTGGAGAAAATTTTACAACCGGGGATGACGTTTCGTATCTCTTTATACATAAGGCTGCAGCTAGCAACGCGTCAAATTCCAACACAGTACATCCAAGATGGTAAAAATAACTTTAACATTTTAGTATTTCGTAGCTACACCATTTTCAAAGTCCCATATTAGGGATGTGATTCACTTTCAGGATAGAGACAACGAATTATCATAACCGTATAGCATTTATACTGCAAAGTTATCAAAACGAAGCACGATTCTTGAAAAGCAAGGAAGCGTCACAATATAAAGGCCTTGCGCTCATATTCACGCAGTATTTGTTTCGCCCGAGGCCATTGTTTTGACTACAATAACCTCACCCGCGGAAAATCAGCACAATAATAATTCTTATTTCTGTCGTCGTTCCGCTTGAAACCCGTTATATTTCGATAAAAATGACCAGAAATCGTGTTTTCCCAAAAACATCTTCTGTTGACCAAAGCACCCACATTATTTGTTGACAAGACGGAGTGAACTGCCTTGCTAAGTTAATCTCTTAGCCGTCAACACGTGTCTAAAACTGTCTGCAACTAGATTTGCAGATTCATGGCGTTAGGTGTAATATTGGTTGCCTATATCCCGCATGAGGCAATTAAAATTTTCTATTTTTGAAGTTTGTTCGTAATACATCTTGTAGAAAACACGTTATAACATTGTAGTTTCTGGGTGAAAACAAATGCTTTGATAGTCAAACCTACTGAAGAAACGCATATATTCAACCTTTTCTGAAACATCTTACAATCTTTGAGAACAAATGTTTTGACACTAAATACCAGATTTTAAACGCTATTATAATATTTTTGAATCACAGGTTTTTGATAAGCAAATTCCAGCTTTCGCTATATACAAAATAAAATAAATTTCCGTACTTAGTTACAATAAAGTCCCAGGTTTTCCACGTTATCAGAATAGGACAGATTCAAAATATTCAAATTTGTTACTAATAACGTTAAAGCCAAATTTTACGACTAACTCAAAATAAGCGAATATTCAATAAAATTTTACAGGATGTTAAATAAGCGACCGCTTTGATTGACCAAAGGCTGCCGGATTCGTTAATACACGCAAGTAAGTCTAAATACCATGCGGAATATGAAATTTTAAATTATATACAAGTCAAATTATTTAGGTACAGGAATGGAACATAACAACCGTACACTTAAAGTTATTCTAAATACTCCCAAAGATTTTAAATATGCACTTAAAAATAAACAACTTCTATATATTCCTTCTATTAAGATTTGTTTCTGATCAAATCAAAGCACAGAAGTATCACTTTCCAGTTTAAGCAACGTTTACATGTTCTCCGGTTTATTATTAAACTTTGTTTAAGAGTAATTCTGTTGTAGAACTACTAATCTAATAAAGTATTGTGTCTGTTAATTAAACGTTGTGATCATATAAATATAAATAGGTATGGCCACAGAAAATGTATTACAAAAACGTTGTTATGAAAACGGACAATGATGATGGTCCTGTTATGAATACATATTAATATAATTATTATACGGTGTTAATAAAGGACACATAAAGTGGTATCAGGTTTTGGATTTTCGACCACACAATGAGTGAAGTGTCACCTGACCTATCGTTAACCCAATTAAGGCAGCAGCAGCTAACACAGTACCAGCAGCAATACCAAACAATGCAAACCCCAGCTTATCCAGCACGTCAATAAAATCCCCGGTCTTTTCATAAATGAGTACCGCTCCACAGAGAAATCAACTGTAGTAGATTACTTCGTAAGATTTGATTGGGCCCCGCAATTGTCTAAAATTTCATGGGTTGAGTAGGTTGATTACGCCAGGGTTTACATAGGCGCGGAACTAAATAACGCTTTGAAATGCCCAGTCAGTCCACGTACTCCTAAAGATCTTTCGTACGCAAAGATAAGAAACGCCGTTATCGAGCATTTTCTTCGAAGCAAAATTAAGTTGGGCTGTAAGTATAAGATTTCGACAAACAACCCAACAAGAACGCGAAAAGATGACACAATTTGTTCTGCGTCTGTAGCGATGCACTCTATTGCGAATATGGCGAATATTTAGATAGAATTCTTGTCAAACAACTGCTGCATGGACTTCGATCTCGCGAAATGTGCTATAAAGTAATCGTGAGAAACCCCACCAGTTCTAGGGCAGCTTATAAAATTGTTCACAAGCTCCAATAACTCACCAGACGATAACCGAAGTAAAATTCTACCGCTACATCGGGTCCGTAACTCACTAACAAGTTAGGATATACAGCACCCAAGACCAAACGTGATTTAAAGCCGCCGTTCGTAAATCCATTCTCGAATGGCCGAACACCACAACAATCGAAAAATCCAGGTAGCAACACTACAAGGCACAGTAGGAGCGCTTCTAAACGAAATGGCGACAATCGACCCACTTGTAATGGCTGCGGCGGTTCACACTCACGCAGCCAATGTTTCTTTTTTGACGAACGCTGTAGAACGCGTGAAAAGAAAACATATACTTACTTTAGAAGAATCAACATAGTCGGGGGCATAATTGAACTTCTAATTGACGACACTGGTGCACCATGTACGATAATCAGCGAAAACTTACTGTGCTCTATGTAACCAAAAGTTTCATTGCTGATATGCCACAAAATCAACTGTCTTGGCCGGCAGGCAATAATCGGAAATAAAACACGAAAACTTAACCTATTCGTTGTTGAAGGAGTCTTTGATGCTGTGCTTGGACGAAAATGGATCACCCATTTTACTTTCGAAATCGATTTTCTTAAACTTTTGCCGGTGCTCTAACAGATTCGTGCTATATCAACCACAACAACGTGTTTCGCGTAAAAACGTTGTTGGCCTCTTGCTCGCAAAACATGAAGGTGTCTTAAGCGAAATAGCCGGAAATACTCAAAGACCTACCTGCAGTACTACACTTAGAACACGGATCAACGCCGGTGTTTGCAAAAGCTAGAGAAATCCCCCTAGTACTATGTGATACCTACGCCGAAACAATTGAGGTAAAATGTAGCAGCAGCACTTTACAAAAAGTCGATTACTTGAAATGGTTGTCTACAACGCACGTAGTTGTAAATAGAAATGGAAAACTACATATTACAAGCAATTACTAACCCACACTTAATCGTCGAATGATAGTTGACGAATACCAAATCCCAAAAATCGAACATATTTTTGACCAGATTAAAGGAAGCAAATTGTTTGTCCCAGACACATACTCACATCTCCCAACAAACAAAAAATTTGCTGCAACACTAACTCTTAGCACTTTAACGCACGGACTACTCTGGTCCATGCGAGCAGTCTACGGTGCAGCAAACAATCCCAAAAGTCAAAAAAATTTTTGACGATTTATTGTTATACACAGAAACTTTTGAATGTCTATTGGAAACAATGGACCAGGTTCTAGATCAGCACAATACCCACAGGCTTCGTCTTAATCGTAAAAAGATGCATATTTGGAACGACGTCGATCGAGTGCTTGGGTTACAAAATTGATGGTTAAGGTATTCATAAATCATACAAACACATTCAAGTTTGTCATGCACTTTAACCAGCTTTGCCAAAGGATATACAGTTTTTTCTGGGTAAAACCGTTTATTACAGCTAATTACAGCACTATGCACAAAAAATCGCACTTTGCGGAAATGCACTCAAAGACCGGTTCGAGTAGAAACAAAAAGCATACGATGACATTAAGAACGTGCTGATCTCGCCCTAAGTACTTTTGCAGAACTACCCAGCTCTCACTCTTCTACTAGTAACGGATGCGAGCAAAAAAGGACTTCACATCAACTCAGGGATGGCCAGAACGGCCAATCGCCTACGCAAGCCGAACTATGAGCTCAATGGAAGGAAAAAATCCTCAAATTGACAAAATTGCACTGACTAAAATGTGGGCAGTACAAAAGTCTTCTATTTGAAGAATTTTTACAGTATAGCGGCGTAAAGTACCACAAACGCTTGGCCCTTTAACACCCATTCATCAGCATCCAAGTGGAAAGAAAAGTGCAAACCGCAAGCCGTCTAAAAATTATGTCCACCACAGCAGGTTCCTTACAACGCAACTTGAACTAGTTTTTGTGACAGTACAGGAAGACCCCTCAATCTGCTATCGTACAATAACCTGTTCAACTCCTTAACGGTCCTTGTGTACGCGCCTTGATTTAGTCAAGCTTAAGACCTCTACCTTACCGAAAGACAGCAAGCAATGATTGACCCTTCGTTTTAAATATTTTATTTTTAGATAACAGTCTATTTGTTCTCTGGAAACTCAAGAATGGACAAATGGATTCTAGATACGATTCTTTATTGCCAAGGCGATCTCCACTTCGAGATTGATTACTTTGGCAAGCACGTCGACAAGATCAGAGCGCATCAATAAAGCGCTTCCTTAAAAGGTATTTCCCCGAATATCTGTTCTTTGAATTCATTTTTGAATTGATGTGAATAGAAATTATAGTATAAGTAAAATTTTGAAATCAATAATTACAAATTTTTCCTATGAATTATTAGTTTACCTCAAAATTTCAGTTGTCGTGAGCAATTTAAGTAATCTATGGCAACCTAGAACTACAATACCACTATGCACGTATTTGATATGCCTAAAAATTATAACCACCACAGCAGGTTCCTTACAACTCAACTTGAACTAGTTTTTGTGACAGTACAGGAAGACCCCTCAATCTGCTAGCGGACAATAACCTGTTCAACTCCTCCTTAACGGTCCTTGTGTACGTGCCTCGATTTAGTCAAGCCTTAAGACCTCTACCTTACCGAGAGATAGCAAGCAATGATTGACCCCTCTTTTCAAATATTTTATCCTTAGATAACAGTTTACCTTTTCTCTGGAAACTCAAGAATAAACAAATGGATTCCAGATACGATTCTTTATTGCCAAGGTGATCTCCACTTCGAGATTAATTATTTTGGCAAGCACGTCGACAAGATCAGAGCGCATCAATAAAGCCGAAATTTTTAATAAGCAAAATAGAAGGCATTGCCATCAAAATAACCCCCATTTGCCATTCAAGCGACAACGACAAAGAATATTTGAATTTACGATGGAGTGCTTTATATTCGGCGCCCAAATACGATTTTATATATTTGAGGAGAAACTAACGGCAGAAAAATCCCTACCTACAGATTTTACAAAATATCGTACCACAAATGCTAGTTCAAGGTCCTCTTCCAATTTGAATGGAATTTATTTTCCTTACATGTGATTTTCCAATGCTTTACCTGAAAATATTACTTTGGCCAGGAAGCGATTTTTTTTACCTGAAAAATTTTGAAATTTTGCCGAACCCTTGCTGTTCCAAGCAAGGTAGAGATCTTTAACGTGCGTGGCAACACACATACGGGACCTCCATTTTACCTCTCATTCGGACGAGGGCGTATTTTTGTAAAAAATGCTCGCCTAACATTTTTCAAGGGGACCGTGTCGGGATTCGAACCCAGGACCTTGGGCGTAGTAGTCACACACATACAACTATGCCACGGAGCCGCCGGAATTTATTTTCCGTGCATTTATATTTCCAATGCTCCACCAGATGGTACTACATTGGCCAGGAGGCGAGTTTTTTGTTGCCTGGAAATTTAGAATTTTGCCGAACCCTTGCCGTTCCAGGCAAGGTAGGGATCTTTAACGTGCGTGACAACACTCACACACGGGACCTGCATTTAACCTCTCATCCGAACGAGGGCGTAATTTTTGTGAAAAATGTTCACCTGTCATGTTTCAAGCAGTCGGCCGTGTCGGGATTTGAGCCCAGGACCTTGGGATCCGTAGTCTTACGCTTACTACAGGAATTTATTTTCCGCAGGACGATTCCCGTCACGTAACTCGCATATTGTGACAAACTTCTTAGAAAATTTATTTGGATAGCGCTGGATCGGAACATACGGACCTGTTAGGTGGCCCCTGAGGTCTCCTGATCTGTCGATTTTGGATTTTGTGGAGGGGAGGGGAGGTTGAAGAGTATAATTTATTCAAAACAACATAAACATTGGAACTAGCATTTTTAAATTTGTAGAGACAACCACTAATAGTTCATAATGCTTACAGAAGAATACAAACAGTATGCAAATTATGTGGTAAGGAAAATGGCAATCAATTCGTGCAGTTTCTCTGATTTGTAAAATATTCTGTATTACATCTTTAAACCTGATAATTTCTTGAATTTGTTTTTATATTATTTGGAATGTTGTATCTGGTAACAATCATATTATTGTTACGTTGAATTAAGAGTTGTTCTTGTTCTGGTAAATAGTTGCTCATTAAAATATTTGAAAGTACTATTTATTAATCAAACTTATTTAATTTTTCATATTCTAAACATAAATGTAATTACTATTATATGTCATTAAAATGAGAAGTGTTGGAGCTATTCATTGGTGCAAGAAAATACAGAGCGGCCCATTAAAGAAATCATATGTTTGCGTCATATTTCAAAATTATCCCCTAAAACAATTTTTAGGTACGCCACTGAGTTCTACGTAAAAGTATTTATCAAACACAGTTTTTACTTTTCCACAATCTTAAACGGTTAATGAGATATAATGGTTCTCTGAAAAACGCAAAATTTAGATTTCATCCTGTAACTCAAAACGTTGAAACCTATGAAAACTCTGTTAATGGTATCGTAGTTTCACAAAACAGTAGCAACAGTTCGCGAAAACAGCAAGTATTTAGCTACGATAACAACCGACATAACCCGGTTTTGCAACGAATTTAAGACATATCGTACTATTGCAAACATGAATTTTTTGTTCTTTTATGTTTTAGTAGTTTCTTTTTAGAACGGGCTCGTCGCGCCAATATAGTAAATAATTAGGTAAGATTCTGGCGATATTTATACGTACGTTTATGTCGCTGCATAAATGTGATTACTTAGTTGTTTGCCGTGCCAATGTAGAATGTTATTTATTGTAGTGGATAAATGCCGATAAGTTTGTTATCCTCAAGCGTGAGGCGATATTTATGAGATGTATAATGAAGTAGTTCTTTTATTTACAAAACCCCTTCAGTTTGACTGTTACTTAGATATAATTAATATTTAATATTAGTACATGAGTAGTAAAGAATTGAGATGTTCATCCTTACACCAAAGATTAAATATTGTTTTCCCATCTAAATTAATAGATGTTACTTATTAGACTTATACTTTACATGTATTTTTGTGTTTAATTATCATTTCAGACACAGAAGTTCTTTAGATCCCCCCCCCCCCAATCTTCGATTGTGTTTCTTTTCCTTCAACCTTTGTTATCATAATTCGGACAAGTTAACTCCTTATTACTGATTTCATTCCTTTCTTACTGGCCTACTCGTCTTATGGGTAACAAAGTTTAGAAATGCTTCTTTTAGCGTTTTTAAAAATACGCCCTTTCTTGAATTTTAATACGTTTACACTTTTAAAAGATATAAAGCATTAAGCAGATATATTATTCAAGGTACGCAAATTATAGGTAGCGTTTTATGAATAGCAGAAAGCGAGATATGAAATGTCAGAAAATATATGAAGTATGAACAGAATTGTAAGTAGTAGTAGTTACATCGGTTCCAGATCATTTACTAAACTGAGAAGAAAACGGAAAACGCATTTTTACAGAAATTATAGCAAACTCGGTATCTTGCTGATGTACTATTGGCACGTTCTTTTTGCTTATGATTTAATGAATAATTTTAAGCTGTAATTAGTTTCAGATGTAAATAATTAGATTTAACAAGAAATAGTAATGGGTGAATAGTGTTTGATATTTTTTTCTTAAATTTTTTATATTCTAAGCAAGTGCTTAACAACAAGATATTATTACCAGATGTTAGGGTTAAAACCGACTTAACGAATTTCTGCGTGTATGTAGTTTGCGTTGAAACCGGACCTCATATATTTTGTAACTCAACTACTTGTTTAACATCTTGCTTGAGCAAACTACTGCGAAGTTAGAACAGCTCAACTTTTTGCTACCCACATATCACGAGGGTACTCGCTATTTGGCTTGCAAGCGGCATAATGCATTCAACATGTACATACTTTGGCCTGAGACCGCCAAAATGTATTTTTGCATATACACACTTTAGCCTGAAAGCAACACAATAAATTTTTGAATCTACGCATTTTGACCTGAATTTTTATATGTGGTGAGTGGTTAGGTCTGAAAGCAGCCTCGCCCTACTACTTACTTATTATTGATTGTTGTGCTTTATAATGTGTGGTGTATGATTTGTTGTAGAAACTGTAAGTTGCTTTATGTATAACTTTCAAAACGCGCATGTGTTTTTGACATTTAACTGATACAATAGCTTTACTATCAAGCGTAATCTACTACTTCAAGACAATTTATTTCTAAAAAAAGACTTACTCCACAAAGTACAAATTTATTGTATATAGAGGATGTAAATTTCAGGTGGTTTATACCCAGCTAAACCCCTTCTCGACTACGACTTTAAACAGAATATCGCAGAACCAAATTAAAATACGTTATAAATAATATTTATACATCAAATGAGTACTGTGTCACCATTTCAAGGAATAAACAGTTATCGCATTGTTTGCATTGGTGTTGATCTATTTTCCCAGCAAACTCTTCAAAAGGCGTTTCTACATAAAATTTATTATACTGTT
Source organism: Platerodrilus igneus (assembly GCA_036346225.1). Classification (NCBI taxonomy): domain Eukaryota; kingdom Metazoa; phylum Arthropoda; class Insecta; order Coleoptera; family Lycidae; genus Platerodrilus; species Platerodrilus igneus. Next base: position 2,695,651 of record JARFIW010000412.1, read on the forward strand.
GTATGTAATGCACACCTATTACAGGAAGTATTTATTCATAAACTTACTGTTATGGGTAGTAAGCTGTGAAATCTAAATCGGTAATAAACAGCAATCTAACAGCGATTAGCAACCACTTTATCTTTCAAGTGATGAAGTTAAAGCCACCTGAATAGATTAAACAACTGAATTATTAATACATTTTTCCATTATTCATTTGTTTTATTATGTGTATCACCCTGAAATTTAAAGTTATTGCATTCTTCTTTGTGTTTTATTGCTCTAACTGAATCATAGTATACACAAAGAATATTTATATAAAAAATATGCAGAAATATAAAACTTAGGTTTATATTGTGTTGAATTAATCTACTACATGAAAAGAAAATTCCAACCACTCCTTGGAACATTGTCTTTTATTATATTGTAAATCTCTTTGTTTTTGGAATAGACGGACAAAGAAATTCTCCGTGACCTCAACGTACAGTAACTACCCTAAAATAACGATCAAACAAATCCCAAGAAAAAGTTTCTTGCTGGTTAGTTAGAACTTGACTTATGAAAAGAGCTCAGAGTAAATACCTACTTTGATTCTTTTCCTTCTGTATCTTTTTATTCGAATTTGAGCGCCACTATATTTATCAAATTTACTCACAAAAACCCAATAAGATAAAGAGGGAAGGGTTAAAAAACACATTTTTCTTTGGACTGGGGTTATAAATTATATCACGTGTACTTCCACTAATAAAGGAACTATATAAAACAGAAACCAATTACACGAAATTATCATAGTGATCATTTTGATCACGCTATAACATGTTACATCAAGTTCTTTCCTCTGTAAACAAGATGTAAACATGATAGTTGTGTATTTAATTCGCACTAAATTTTAGTAAAGAAAAGCTTAGAATAATTTAGAAAGTTTACCAAATTTTTTTTAGGTATTAGTGGTGAAACATTTTCTACAAATTTATTTATTAAACGTATTTCGTCCCACAACTCTTGATAACATTCAACTTCAATTGAGCATTTTATCATATAGGCCAGTCGGTAGATCGTTTTTTGAGTGCGACTGCGGAAATAAATGGGGGCAAGCTGCAATATACTGTAATCTCTTTATTTTGATGTTTTTAGTGACAAAGTAAATTTGTACGGTTCGTCGATCCCCGATTTGGCAGCCATATTGAAAAACGACAACAAAAGTTTTATTTTTACGATTTTTGTAAATAACTCGGTCGGGGTACACTTTTAAAGAAATTTCTAAATAATCGAAAATAAAGCTCATAAAATTCTCTACAAAAAATGTTCTATTCGTTTATTTCATAAACGCATTTGTTGCGGAGTTATAATTATTAGAACCCATTGCATTTGCTTAAGCAATTCCAGATAGCCAGCCAGGCAGCGCGACCGGCCAGCAAAACTTTTTTTCTTAACCGTCCTCCGGAGTCTTTACGTTCGAACGAGTCCGGCGATAGACTTTTTGAGGTTAGGTTACTGTTATAAATATATATTATTATTAAAAAACACAAATCCCTTAACGCGCATATCAGAACAGTTGTTGCTAAAACTATTGCAGACTGTTCTGATATGCGTGTTAAGTGATTTGTGATTTTAATCATAATATCTATTTCTAACAGTATCCTAACTGAGGACTCGTTCGAGCGTAAAGACTCGGGAGGATGGTTAAGAAAAAAATTACTGCAACCGTCCACTGGGCGGTACCGCGCCGCGCTGACGGTCCCGTGTACTTACAAGATTAATGATAAAGGTCGTCTTTGCTCTTCTTTTGGTTTAGTACAATAAAATACGTCCTATATCAAATATTTACACCAGTTTCAGAAAACATTCCTTTTACAGACCAATTATATGTAATAGACGGAGGGTTTATTATTCATAGAGTTGTTTGGCATCAACAAAAATTATATTCAGCTATTCTAGATAAATTTGTTGAGTATGTTGAAACGCATTACACGACAAACGAAATCGTTTTTGACGGATATCCAGTCACGAGCAACGTAAAATCGACAAAATGTGCTGAACGCTTACGCCGAATGACAAATTGTTCTACAGCTGAAGTAGTTTTTGATGAGACTATGAAAACCACTACAACACAAGCTAAAGTTGTCTAAAAGGTTTGAAAACAAAGGGATTTTAGTTAAGCAGGCTTCTGAGGATGCTGACACTTTAATAATTAATACGGCACTTGAGATGTCAAACACATTAAAATCAGTAATTGTAGTAGGTGAAGACATTGATTTATTGGTTATTTTTACTGCCATATGTGAATCACACAACAATATCTACTTCTTGAAGCGAGGAAAAGGAAAATCTGAAAACACACTATACTTGCCCGAGACAACAAAGTTAGAAAGGACTGTGACAGGAAACATTTTATTTTTACATGCATTTAGTGGGTGCGATACCACTTCGGCATTTTACAGATAAGGTAAGATAAAGTTTCTTAAAGTTTTAAAAAATCATGCAACCCTGCAGTCAGCCATTGAATGTTTTAAAGACCGTAATGCCAATCTAGAAGCCATTACTAAAGCTGGAATTTAATTTATAATGGCACTTTATGGGACGAAAGACAACGAGACATCATTACACAATTATATATACCAATCCTTTGTTCAATCTATAACAAAAAACTTATTCGATTTTGCATCTCTTCCTCCAACCGAAGATGCAGCTCGCATGCATTCCCTTCGTACCTGCCTACAAGTTCAATAGTGATACGGTAATGAAAAATCGCCTACTGATTGGGGTTGGAAAGAATCATCAAATGGCACTATTCAAATTCTCAGTAATAAATCATAAGAGCGTTAAACTTTCATTATAAACGCTCGTGTATATATGAGTACGTCATATGATATCTTTAAAAAACGATTTAATTGCGCCGAACAATAAAAAGTTTACTGGAATTAACAGTATAGTAATTTTGAACCTGAAAAGAGGGAGTGTTGTAGAGCAACATGCGAATCGAGTGTTGTTCAGCAACATGGATTTTTGATAGCATCAGGCTCAAGTAAGAATGTATAATGGGGATAGATCTAATAAATAAATTAAAAATAAAGTTTAAGGTCAAGCACAAAACTATTATAATTGAGAATTGCTTTATGGGGTGGTATAATCAATTAAGCATTAATGAAGCCATTGATGGCGTTCATGTTAATTATATTGAAAACGAAAGGGGGGGGGGGTAAATATAATTGGATCCATTAATTGCCCTGGTGAAGTTAAGGAACTAGTTATCATAACTCTACAACAGTATCCTGAATTAATTGGTTCAGAATGATAAATATGAAACCTTTTCGGTCTAAAGTGTATCCAATACCAGCGGCGTATAGAAAGCAGGTTAATCTTTAAATAGAAAATATGTTAGAGGTGGGTATCAAATATATCGGACCATTAACAAACAAAAATTTTTGTTTACATAGCAAAAGCTCTTAATATTTCTTTCTACAAGCATTTTATCAAGAGTGTCTTGAAAAAACAAATTTCAGCATTATTTGAGTCTTTTAAGTTATTATGTTGTTATGAACTTGTCAGAGTGGTTCGCGGAAAGTCGATATTTAAGGATATACGAAATTCTATTGTTGCTGCTCATAAAAATAGACTTTTTTTACATAAAATTGCAAAAATTTAAGTATTCTTCAAGAAACAGTAAGAAACATAATTTCGAAGTTTAGAAAAAAAACAGAATATTCAAACAGAAGTAAAAATTGGGCATGCTTAAAAGGTTAAGAAAAGACGTGACCGAATTCTCCGGAACTTTATCAACCAAGACCGTTGTGTTCCATCTCGAAAATTACCTGTAAAATAGGCAGATGCGATTGACAGACTAATAACAATAACGAAAGATACTTGTTTGAGGAGAATGAAAAAATGGATATAGGTTGAGGTAAGTTTTACAGTCGTAAAAAAAACTTCCAAACGTATATTATTTAATTATAGGCTAAGGAAAAGTCACTCTTCACATACAGAAACAAAAACGAATCCGATGTTTATGGGCAAAGGAGCACCAAAACTGAGCTAATTATCAGTGGGATTCAGTTTATCTGACAAATCTAAGTTTGAAATATGCGTTGGCGATACACGAAGTAGAGTTATTCGAAATTCGAATGCAAGGAGAAGATTGTCACAGAGATTGTCTCAAAAGAAAGATTAAGTTTCCCACATCTCTGATGGTGTGAGCATGCATGTCATCACAAGGAATTACCCTCTTTTTATTGACGGAACTGTCAATGCTGCAAACTTCAAAATAATTTTGCAAAGAAGATTACTTGAAGTCTATTCATAAAATTAAACTGCTGAAGCGGAATTTATATTTCAACAAGATGGTGCAGCCTGAGTAATGTTATTCAGATCCGGGTTGTATACATAAAAAACTGTATTCCTATTATTATAATCTCATTATTACTAATTTTGTTAATCACAAGTAAATAGGAGAAAGGTCCGAATGTAACAATCACTTTGACTTTTAGTCAGATAAATTTATATAGAAGCAGATATTAAATAATAACAATTAACTAGTCATCGCTGAACGTTGTAGCTGAATTACCGAACTTTGATTGTAATAATAGTTATACGAATTGTAATACTAGTTTACCTTTCAATAAAAAAATCTTTTTATTGGAGTTTTCGCATTTGAAAACGTAGTTCCTGCCATACAGCAAAATCAGTAACGTGGTGATTGCAAGAAATGAATGTGACTATTTTAAAGTGGCCTTCAAACAGTTCTGATGTGTTCCTTATTGGGACCTTTGGCATCAGAAAGGAACACTTCGAACCACACCAGTTTGCACCATTCCAGAATTAAAGAATACAATTCAGGAAATTTCGAATATTTCAACCAGGGTACTACAAAACATTGGTTGATACAATGCTAAAGAGAATTGATGACACTTTAAAACGAAAATGTGATTATAGGCCACCGACTAATTGTTTAAAACAATTTGGTCAACTAATTAAGCATCACACACCTTTTCCCCTTGTTTATATTTTATGATTTCTGTTGCTGATATACGTATTAGATATTGTTGATCAATTGTTCAAAACACATAGTACCAAATAAGCTATCATTACGTTGCATATTTCCTTTGGTCCAATTCATATGCGACAGGTCTTGTATATTTAATAATTCAGCAGGAATGTCATCTGTTCTCACTGCTGTAGCGATATTTATTGTTATTAATGCTTTGTAAAATCTGATTTCAAAATTGAGTTTCCTTTTTCATTCATCTCAACGTCTTATTTTTTGTAGTATAACCTTTAACTCATTTCCTCTACGTAGCTCTTATTGTTGATATAAGAAAATGAAACTACTAGCTTTTTAAACATTTATTCCAAGTATAAATAATTATGTTGCTAAAACTGATTAAAGAAGACATTTTCACTTATATGTAAGTATGTTTTATTCCAATTCCTGGGTTATCGTTTGAGCTGTGTAACATGAAAAAATAATAAATATTTTTTCAATTATTTATTTACTAAAATCAAAAATCCGAGCCCATTGAAGCCCTCATTTTTCTCAGTTGCTAGTTGTGATTAAAAGATTTAAAGATGAGTTAATAACAAAAGGCAAGATGCGAAACAAACTAGCCGAGTTTCCCAACAGCTCTTTAATACATTATGTCAGCTTATTTACCTTTTCTTCATGTGTTTGCAACATGAAGTTTTAATAACTGCAGAGGAAGCTTAATTTTAAGGAAACCGTACTAGTGTTACTAATAAATTAAAAATTCTGTAATATTTAGGCGTAAACTGTTATTATTAATGTTTCCTTACTAATTTTAATATAATTTATGCACATAAGTTGCAAGTGAAAGTCAGAAGAATTGAACAAATTGTTTTCTACATATTTTATTGCCTACTTAAATAGCGAACATAATTGTGATAGATCTGAGTGTTATATCTGCACACCTACTAATTGTAGGAGGAATATATTACGCAACTTAATAATTTTAGAACAAAAATTATTTTTTGATTATAGCAATGTCGTGTTCCTTGTTAATAAATTGGCGAGTAACGTCTTGGTAATAATTTGTAAACTACAGATATAATAAATATTAATTTAACTTGCCGCTTTGCATATAATATTAGTACTAAACATGTTAGTATTAAAAGAAGCTGTTTTGACTGTGTTTCGATAGTTTTTCAATTGCGTGAGACCAAGTGGTGTAACAAAACAGCCTAGAGCCCCAGAGTAAGATAATCGTATAGGCCTCTTCTTTATCCGATTTCTTTCGAAGGAAAGTTACTATCGTATAAGCAGGAAAACATATATTTTATTTAAAACATAAAAGATAAAAAGCATTTCTTTGTTAAAACCACAAATAAACTAATGTATTATACTGTTTGTTCAATTCAAAATATTTTGATATATATGTATGTTAAGTAAGTTAGTATACATCACATAACACATTAACAGTTATAGCGTATAGTAAACAATTTGGTCATAAACCTAAGCGTAAGTTTATTAGGTAAGAAAAACAGTCCTTCAAATTTTAAAATAAAAACAATTAAAATGTTTTAAAACAAATAAACTAAATATGACATTTATAAATATTATAGGTGTGTATACAATAAAAAAAAATTTTAAAAAGTATTTTAAAGAAAAAAGCGCATTGTTATTGATTTTTCAGAAATCCCTCTTTCTGGCTTTTCTGTTCGCATATTCATTTATAACGACGGTTAGATTAATGTTTGAGGCTTCTTCCGCTTCAATTGCCAATAGGTATAAGCTGCTCAGTCGACTTTGCCCCATTTGAGATCTTAGGTAGTTTTTAATCATTTTTAATGTACTAAAAGATCTTTCTAAGCTAGCCACCGCTACAGTAATGTTAAAAATAATAGAAAGGTCTCTAATATACCATATCCTTGATTATTGACTAAAAAATCGTTTGCTGTCGTATTACCATTTAAGTCATTGTGAGCAAGTGTTGGCAGATGTTGGTATTCGAGTAAAATAGAAGTTTCAATTATTTTCGAATATTTTTTTTTTAATTTGGTGCATTTTCCTAGAAAAACTATTTCAGATGAACTTTTAATTATTTTAAGATTGAGAAAATTAAAACAATTGTAAACTGTTTTCATCCCTATAAATCGTTGCTACGTTTGAACTGCAATCTTATCTATCACATAAACAAAAACATTTATTCTGAAGAATTCTTCGGAGTTATTATTCCTACAATCTCTTGATATTTCATCATGTTTTTTATGACATTCTGGCGTTTTTCCTTTAAAATTTTTATTTATTTTCAATTTTGCTAACTTTTGTCCTTCAGCTTTTATTTCCTCAAAGGAATTTTTTCAATGTTCGAAATTATTTTTTGCTCGTCACAGAATTTTTACAGATTCACTTCAATCGAATTCTTTTCGTCATAGCACCTTAGATGCCAAATTCATTTCACTTAACACTTTATACATTTGAATTGTAATAAAGATAAGTTCGAAGTTTTCCATCCTTTTTAATAGGTAATGATTCAGTTCTTTCCTTCCCGCTACCAGATTTTAAATTAACTTTTGTTAATGCTTTTAAAATATCTAAAAGGAAGATTTGACTACACAAATTGAAGAAAATTTGCAGCCCATCGAGTTGAATTTAACTTCTTAATATCACTTCTGATTCGGAAATAAATAATGGTATAATGTCCCTTAGTTTAATGCTTAACTTAAAGAAAGTATATATGTTTTGCATGATGTTAATAAAATTGGAAATTTCAGAGTAATAATTTACAACTTCGTTAATAACTTGCAGTATGCTGAATATTTCTAATTTTGGTTTTCGCCCCATTATAAGTACCACTCATTACGCTGGCTGAACATAACATTTTTTTATTGAAAGATTCAAGGAATATAATATAGTCAATCTTTTATCGGTCATGCTTTGAACTAAATAATCTTTAAGGTGATAAAAAGCTTAAAAGTTTTCTTTTATAACAAAATTTATTAGAATGAGTTTCACATGTCGTATAATCTTCGCAGATCTTATGACAATTCTTAATTGATCCTCTCTAGATATATCTTGTGTTGTATCTTTAAACAATTTTTACTTTCTCCGGATTGTTGTCAAGCCACATTATGTAGCGACAAAAAAACATATTTCTAACAAAAGTCGTGCAGAAGATGTTAATTTATCCGCATTAACATAAACTGACTATTGTAGACTTCCGTACTAGCTCTGAACTCTAACTTCAGCGGTTTCATAGAGACTATCAGGGGGGTCGTTAAATAAATACGGATGGATCAGGCGCCACTGTACTTATGTAATATATGAGAACAAGGAATATCGCCAAGAAAAATACAGGAACCTCAACGAATATATTCTGTTATTGGAACACAAGATTTTGTATTCATAGATGGTACAAACGTTTATCCTGAAATAAAATAAAATACATAAAAATGCATTGGAGACAGCGGTTTGCGTCTAAAATACTAAAATCAATAAATCAGATAACCTATATGTACTTATAAAATTTGCTACTGGTCAATGGTGCATGGACACTCTACTTATTAATTTTATACACCCTTGGTTCATATAAGATTTATAGAATCCAAAAATATGTATGTGGTAAAATAAATACAACTTCTTAAGTTTCTCTTAAAATGTGATTAACCACTTCTAAATTTATAAAAAAATTATACTTGTTAGAAACCAAGACATATATTAATTGAAAATAATTTTGCTTCAAAATGACAGGAATTTACAATAAATGTTGTAAGTGTGTAGTTACTCATTGCTATTTCTGTAATAAACTTGACTGTATCGGAGCCTCTAACGTAAATAGGCATTATATATTTCATTAACAAAATTATTAGCTTTTGTCATTTTTCCAGTGCTGATCAAACGACGTACATTGCTATTAAAGTACTTAAGAAATAGGATCTTTTAGTTAGTAATTTTAAGCCTTGTTAAAAAAGTATCATGTGTAAGAAACTACTCAACTGTATTAAAAAAATCAACGTGAATAAGCAAATTCTAATAACGACATCCATTTAGTCTGAATCACAATCTAAGTTCTTGAACAGATCGTTTTGGTAAACAATCCTATATAGCAAGAGTTTAATTTAGTGTAATGTTCAAAGATCAAAATTTTAAATATAATTATTAAGATATTAATTTTCAATAGTTTAAACTTCAAGGTTTACAGCTTAACCTTGGATATCTTCTAATTAGAGAAAAATAACCACTAAACGTTGTACATCAAACAGATGGTTTTCATAACAAAGGAAAATCGACTTACCGACCTCGAACGTAGAGTGCAATTTGTTACAAAGCCTTTAGTAGATAAACTCGAAGCATGTGTGCGCCTCTAATACTGCATAGTGACAGCAAAAACTTGTCCACTTAGTTACGGCAATATCCTGAAGATCAGAACCATAAAAATAAAAACGTGGAATCCACCTTAGGGGAGAGCCATTGTTGAGATCTCTAACTGTAGGTTTCCATTCGCATACAATTTAAACGCTATCGATTAGCTGTTACGCATAGCCATTATTAGATGAAAATTTCAGTGTAAACTAAAAATTTCCATGTTGGCCAAAAATCTCCGTGTTAACTAAAAACTTCAGTGTTGCGCTAAGGAAAACCAATTAAAATTAGTTTTAATCATACAGATCAAAAATACAAACCATGATGAACTGTCTAACACATTTAGATCGATTTACTGCACAAAATGAATTGCTAGTCGCAAGTCGCCCTTTAATATTAACTTCTGCATCTTATCGCTAGGACGATAAAAGGTCGACTGTGGTAGTCCGTGAACAAACGAGGCCTCAACACTTGAGTGTTCAAAACAACAGGTGCGCACAATCGCTCTAAAGTACATTACCTTGAAGATAATTTATGGAAATTCTAACTAGCATGTACGAGTTGTATCATAATGTTAAACACAAAACTGGAGTACTTTTAACGATAAATTTGTTTACTACATAATTAGAATAAAAGGATAATAAATAGAGTGTTTCAAAATAATGATAACTTTCTTTTAATTATATATAAGTTCTAGATATACGAATTATATTGCATTAAAAAGGGATTTTAAAATTTTTGTAGCACAATAAAGAATTTATATGCGTTATTGCTGAAGAGGAAAAACAAAACGTTACAATCTAATAAATAAAAAGAATAGATAAGAATTAATATTTTTTGTAGAGTCAGATAATAGTTTTTCAGTAAAAGTACTATATAATTTCGTTTTGAATTTTCGAACTTAAACATGGAATAGGCCCTAAGAGAATTTCTAAAACTTGTGCCAAAATTGTCACGGGTTGCTAAAAATTTAACATGCGATAGGAAATTTGCACAATATTCATCGTAAGAGCCCTCCTGGTAACCGCGAAATAGTAAAGAGTTTTTTGACAACAATAAAATGATTCTGCACATTCTCTCTAATAGAAGACTTTAAACTGAATATTATCTCCAAAAACTATCTATTATTTAGTTCTATTCCATAGTTCAAAAATTGCACACGTTTCTACGGTATGTATAGTCTTACTACGTTCAGCAATTCTGGGTGATAGTTGCTTCCAGTTCCTGATTTCACTTCTACTATTATTTTCGAAATTAAAAATAACCAACATGACTCAAAATATGTTGCATCAAGAATTTTAAAATAGCACAGCCAGAGGCTAAGAACCGGATCATATCTTGTCATTGCTTTGTAATAATGTTTACTAATGAGTCTATTCTCTTGGGACGCATCCTTCAAGAATGGGTCTTTTGCTCTGTTTGAAGATAAACCTGTATTTAATTTTTTTATCAACATCAGATATCTCCTTCTTGTCTGTGGAGTCCCTTGAAAATTTTCAGGGACTTTATCTTTCTTAATTTCTTGCATATGAACTTCTGATAGTTTCTGTGCCCGTGTTGGTGCCTGCGTCGCTTGCGAACTGGTTGTAGCTTGAGACTCTGACTCTACTTTATTAAAAAAAGTATTTATTTTTGTAAGTTTTTGCGGCGTCCTAGCGCTCTTTTTCTAGTTTTCTTTTTTGAGGACCACTTTTGTATGTTTGTTTTTCTCCATATTTCAAGATCTAGGAAAAAACAAATCTTACAAATATATTGGGTATCATATCAGAACATAAGAATACGTTCTGCATACATACCTTAACTTGTATTTTATCGTATAGCTATCTATTCTTGGAAAAATAAAAGGTATATCAATAGATGTAAATTTACAACCAAAAACAAAGCAATGCAATACAAATTGCTCGCCAAAATACACCTAAAGTTATTTATGACAAAATGAAATAGAGGATTGAAGTATGAAGCCTTAAGTTTACTTTTTCTATTTGGATAATGAAGTAAGAAGTATATTAATATAAGAATTATTGCTTTTTGATTAAAAGCTAGGAGTCATTAACTTATTGTATTCAAAGGAAATTCGAAATTACAAAATCTCAGAGGATGTGTAGTGTCATTCGCTACGTCATACGTATCACGGTAAACAAAAATGTATAATAAATACTTTAAGTGTTAATTCGAGAAAGTTTGGCAATGTGTGGTATATATTGTTTTTTTAATAATGAACAATTTAATGAATTGGATAGCAACCGCCAGCTCTGCTTATCGGTGCAACCTGAAGGATCGACTTAAAACTATTCAAATCTACTCAGCCAATATTTACCAATGGATTCGAATTTCTAAGCATACGCCAAATTTATTATAGCGAATCCAGTTATTTGTTCCTACTCTATAAATTTACAATATCGTCCTCTCTAGTCTAAATATTTTATTCTAATTTCAGCCTACATTCGTCCTTAATATTTGCTATCGTTCCCTAACTGACATATTCTAATTTCAATCTTTCTTCCTATGTATACTACGACCAAACGAATAGACACAGCGCCAAACAAAACAAATCCAGCAGCAAAACAAAACAATAAAATATAAAGATGTACGATATAGGCATAGAATATAAATATATAAATAAAGCATTAAGCAGATGACAGTACATAAATAGCAAAACCTAACACTAAAATTATCAGGTGCACTTGCATAGGCATTATATTGGCTAGAGCCATCTCACTGAAACGTGTTGTTAAAAACTAATTATAAAATATATTTATTAATACAAATCAATGCTTATGCTAGTACAGCCGCCACAATATTTATAAATACCTCGAGCAAAAAATTTCTTCAGGATTCGAAGATCCGATCGTCAGCTTACATCTAACTATTTTACTGCTATCGGAAGATGAGTATGGACTGCTAAAGTCCAGGTGAGTATGCACTAAATGTCTTGAGAGGTTACAATCACTATCACTTTTAAACGCCGGAGGGGGAGGGGCGGATGCGCGGTATCACTTTAGTTTAGTTTCTTAGTTTAGTTAGTTTATTTGATTAGTTTAAGTTAATTAGGTTTCTGGATTTAGCTTTGTTATTTATTAGCCCATGCTTAAAGTTTGAATTTAATACCGGGTGCTTTCTTCCACGCTTTTAGGTATGACAGTGATTGATTTACTGTAAATTCCATCGTGCATGTGCAGATGTTTAGGTGTTTTATTTTTTGGGTTCCGCTTTTGTATTTTTTTATTGTTAATTTTTGCAAATTAAGTTATATCGTGCCATAAAGTAAATTTATGCCATTTCTTTTAAACCAAACTACCTCCTACCTCAAAATGCAGGCGCGCGCGCACACACTCACACACACACCTACACACACACACACAGACACCCACATACACGTCCCCACGCTTTACGCCCGGTTTTCGGCGTCCAGTCTCGCGACCCTTTCCGCAAACCCCTTCAAGGTTACCAAGAACGCCTTCTGGTCAGCCACTTCTTAGACTTTATCATAACAACATTAATCCCAAATTAATTATGATTATATGCTCAATACTAACAATAAATCCCCGGCAAACGAATTAAGGTTATTAAAGCACTTTCCCTGGGTTTATCGTGATGTTATACTTCTCAGGGTGGCCCGGTCCATTCTGCTTGGTCCTGTTATTACGAGTTGCAGTTGCTTCTGACGGTATGGCTTCCCTTGCGAGACGTTAAAGGAAGGTAAGGTTGGTTGGGTGACAACACTCGCGTCAGCACTGCCAGTACGATAGGTTATAAATGCGGTAGATGTAGCAGTACAATTGAGAGTTATGCGAATAATTCGTGGTCCTTGCTTTTTAAGTCTTCTCCACCACCGAGGTCGATGCACTTGCGCTGGTGTTCGTGGCAAAGTAACGCTTTCTCATGCCGGAATCCTGCGTCAGTGCTTACGTTTGCAATGATAAGCCTGGCGCCGGGGTCCGTGTGAATCTTTTATCCCAGGGTTTCACAACATCATCGGAGTTGCACTAATTAAATGAGAATTTTTATAACTATTAAAGTAAAGTCTCTAACTTTTAAATTAAAAAATTTTACTTTCTAAATGCTTTAAAATATAACGTTACAACTTCTTCCACACTCTTGGACAGTTCTAGACCCTCGACAGCTAGTTCATTGTCCGCCAACCCTCTGTTATTCATCTCTAGGGGTAGTCAAATGGCACGTGCTCGACGCTTTGTACGCCCTCATCGCATTCGCAACGGTTGTTCTCGGTCAATCCGAATCTTCGTAGGTAGGTTTTTACAACCCTGTATCCTGTTGCTAGTTGCACCATCTTAGGATCGAACTTTACCTTCATCCTACCTTTAGTTTGTGTGCTCGATATAAATTTGTGTGTCAACCTGTTTTCTTAATTAGCGACCTTGGTACTGACGAATACGATGTAAGAAACTCTCCTGTTGCTGCCTCTTTGGCCGACTCATATGTTTTGTCGCTTCCTGACTGCCGTAATGCACTCTAATCCAATAAAACTTTCAAATCCCCAAATCCAAGTGTTGTGTGCGTTATCCTCCAGACGTCACCTTGAAGATCTGTTGATGTGTTCATTATTGCCAGAGCAATCAGAGCCGATTTGCTATCGCTAATGATATAGTACACACTTGTACCCGAGTGGTTGATGAGCAATTGACATCAACTGTTTTTATCCTTTGTATATAATTTCATTCCTTGCTATAAAACAGTTCTCTTTAGAACTAACTCACGCCGTTTTGTTATTGTTTGCGGGAGTATTTATTAAACGTACTCCTTAACATCACAGTAGTAACTCAATTACGCCACTGTTACTACATTTCTGAGCAATTTGTAAAATGTCCTATGCTTTTTTCAAAGCGATTTGCCACTGTGAGATGTCAATACTAGTGCGCTTATGTATAGTAAATATATTGTATTATATATCTTTATCGTTTAAATAGCATTTATACAAATAGCTATTAATCGGTTAAAGTTAATTGAGATCTAAAGCAATTAATTCTCTGTGAGGAAATATGTGTGTTTCTAAAGGTTTTAACTTTTCAAAAGTGTGTGCAGATAGTGTCGTGATTTAGTGTCAAATTTAATTTTTATGAAATGAATGTGTTAGCCTACACTGTAAATTTTAAAATCACCGATGGTGCTAGTGTAAATACTGGCGATGCGTTTTAGGAAACTTTTTAAGGTTAAGTTGTTTATAAACGAACTTCGTATTTATAAAACTAACAATAGTTGCTGAACTTCGTTTCAAGAAAATGTCTTCAACTATTTCGTTTGTAAAAAGTTTATCTCAATCATGCGCTCAATATATTGGACATAAAAACCTACATGTTAGGTTCCTCGGCATGTATAAAGCAGCCGTTGTAAAGAAAAGCGATGAAGGATTATCTTTAGAAGATATAAAGCGTGCAGAGCTGGGTGTGAATGATGTTCGAATTCAGGTACACTATTGTAGCGTTAATTCGGGGGACCTACTGTCGTTCAAAAACAGAAAAGTATTTCCATATACACCTGGCTATGAACTTGCAGGAGAAGTTTTAGAAGTAGGAAAACAGGTTACAAAAGAACAAATAATGTTGGGAGAAAAGGTAGCAGCACTTAGTTTAGAAAAATTTGGTGGTTTTGCACAGGAATGTGTTGTAAGTGAATAATGCACATGCTTAATATGGTAGATTAATTGCTATTAATGTTAAACAACAGTTAAATGTGAACGATGTTTTTCGATTACCCAGTGATGTTCAATTAAACGAAGCAGCTGTGTTAACAAGCGGTCATGCAACGGCTTTACTAGCATTTTCCAAAATGTGTGAGTTAAATAAAGATGATCAAATTTTAATTAGTTCAGGACCTGCCGGATTAGGACTAGCTGCAGTAGATGTAGCAGCCAATGTCTATAAAGCAAAAGTTTGTATTATGTTATTACGTGATTTTTATACCTAGCTAGTTTTTTTTAGGTAATTGGAGTTGTTGATTCTTCTGATAGAGCGCAGTTGTTGCGTGATAGAGGTGCATTTAAAACTATTCATTATGGTAAAAATTTATATAAAGAGGTGTTAGCTGCAACAAATAAGAAAGGGCCAAGTATCGTTTATGATGCTGTAGGTGAACACATGTCTGACAATTTAGCATCTTGGTAAGTTGGTCTTTATAAATTAAAAGTATTTAACTGTATCAAATCGCCAGCTTTTAACAAGTTATATGTTAGATATATCCCTATAGTAGTGGATAAAGAATACTACTATAGTAAGCCTGCTTATCGTAAAAGGCGATTAAAAGGCGCAGCAAGGGGCAGCAGCCTTGCTGGTTAAAAGATATTGGAGGAGGGTCGGTTGGTCTCGGGCGATCCTCAATAATTTACAAGCTTGTTGGGGGTTGGCTGTGACGGATACGGCTTTTTGCTAAAATCTTTAAAAACTGCGTTGTGAAAAGATATGGGAGCCTACCACAATATTTCCCAGGTGTGCATGGCCTAAAACACGAAATACATATGATGGAGAGCTCACAAGTAAAATTCTTGTCCGGAGGTAAAGTATTCCCTCATTCGGATCTCCGCGAGGGGGTACTTGGGGCTCGTCATCGTAAGAATATAAAACAACAGTTCGATTTAGTGATAGGGACTTGGAATGTAAGGTCATTACTTAGAGTAGATAAGTTAACGAATTTATTAGTCGAAATGAGAAAGGAAAAGCTGGACATTTTAGGTATTAGTGAGGTGAAATGGCCAGATAATAATGACTTTTGGAAAGATAATTATAGAATAATTACAACTTCTTCAACTAATGGACAGGCAGGCGTAGGAATAGTGTTAGGTAAAAGATTAGGGCATAAAGTTAAAGAGTACTTACAATTTAGTGGTAGAATAATTATGGTTAGATTGAGTACAAAACCCACAGACACTGTTTTAGTACAGGTTTACATGCCAACAACTCAGTACGAGGATGAGGAAGTAGAAAAGGTATACGAGGATATAAATAGTATAGTGAGAAAAGTAAAAGGAGATGAGAATTTATTAGTTATGGGCGATTTTAATGTGTCAGTGGGAGAAGGTAGTGAGGGAAAAATGGTAGGAAAATTTGGGTATGGCAGACGAAATGATAGAGGAGAAAGATTAGTTGAGTTTTGCCAGGAACATAGATTAGTAACTGTAAACACCCTATTCGAACAACATGTTAGAAGAAGATATACCTGGAAAGCGCCAGGTGATAGGACTAGATACCAAATAGATTATATTTTAGTTAAACAAAGATTTAGAAACCAAGTTAAAAACTGTCGTAGTTATCCAGGGGCTGACATAGATAGCGATCATAACTCAGTTAAAATGAAGTGTAAACTATAATTCAAAAAATTGAGAAAGGTTAAAAGAGAGGGATGGGATCTAGATAAGCTTAATGATAGTAGGGTAAAAGAGGAATATAAACAAGTATTAGATATTAAGAGCAAAGAGATAGCTGTAGGAGGGAACATAGAAAATAGATGGAAAGAAATAAAACTGACTGTACATGATACAGCAACACAGACTATAGGTAAGAAAAAAATAGAAGCGAGAAAACCGTGGGTAACAAAGGAGATATTAGATTTAATAAAGAATAGAAGAAAGCTTAAACCTTTCAGAGAAGTGGATAGTGAAAGTAAGCAAAAATATAATACAGTTAGAAATACGATAGTACATGAGTGTAGAAAAGCTAGAAATAAATGGATGGAGGAGAATTGTAAGGGAATACAAGATGATTTGAGAGTAGGTAAGACAGACAGGACTTACAGGGCAGTTAAAAAGTTTTTTGGGGAAGATAGGAAAAAATATAATGGTATTAGAGACGAGAATAATGAGCTTCTAATAAATAAAGTTGAGATAGCAGATAGATGGAAAAGATATTTAGAAGATTTATATAAGGGAGACGATATGGATGAGTTAGAGAACGGCCAAGAAGAGGATGTAGAAATAGGGTTCTCAATATTAAGAGAGGAATTTGATAGAGCTGTTAGGGATCTTAAACTAAATAAAGCGCCAGGTATAGGCGATATTCTCGCAGAATTAATAAAATATGCAAGTCAGAAAACTTTAGACAGATTATATGAACTAGTAAAAGTAATATATGACACAGGTGAGGTTCCAATAGATTTCGAAAAAAATATTATTATCCCAATGCCAAAAAAGTCAGGTGCTGATAGGTGTGAGAATTTTAGAACGGTTAGTTTAACTTCTCATGCTTCCAAAATACTAACAATAATAATTAAAAATAGAGTAGAAGCTTTAACTGAGAATTATTTAGGCGAAGATCAATATGGTTTTCGTAAAGACAGAGGGACTAGAGAACCGATACTAATGATTAGGCTAATTATCGAAAAAGGTTACAAAAATAAAAGACTCATTTCGCTTTGTAGATTTAGAAAAGCATTTGATAGGGTTAATTGGATTGTTATGTTCAGGGTTTTGCAAAAATAGGAATCTCTCATAGGGATAGAAAAATTATTTACAGTCTATATAAAAACCAAAGCGTAGTAATTAGATTTGATGAAATAGAAAAGGAAGCTAAGATTAGAAATGGTGTTAGACAGGGTTGTATACTGTCTCCTTGATTTTTAATGTTTATATTGAGGAAGCTTTAAACTTAGCTAGAGAGAGAAAGAGATAGGTATTAGTGTACAGGGACAGAAAATAGACATGTTACGTTTGCAGATGATATAGCCATTATAGCAGAGTCTAGAAAAGAGTTAGGAGAGTTTTTAAATATTTAAGATGAGATACTACGGAGTAACTATAGTATGAGAATTAACTCAGTAAAGACAAAGATAATGACAAGTGAGTTACAGCCTAGTTCTAAACCAAAATTAAAAATAGGTAATACCGAGTTAGAGAAGGTAGATGAATTTTGCTATTTAGGTAGTATAATTACAAAGGATGGACATAGCAAAAGGGATATAGTAGCTAGAAAAGCTCAAGCTAGAAAAATGTTTTTAAAAAAGAAAAACTTACTAATAGCTAATAGTATTAGTTTAGATAATAGAAAAAGTTTCTTAAAGTCGCACGATGGAGCGTTCTACTATACGGTAGTGAGAATTGGACAATTAAAGAAGTAGATAAGAAAAAGATAGAAGCTTTTGAAACTTGGTGTTATAGGAGAATGTTAAAGATTAGTTGGACAGATAGAGTAACAAACGAGGAAGTTTATAGAAGGATAGGTGAGGATCCCTGTATGTGGAAACAATTGAAGGTCAGGAGAGATAGAATGATAGGGCACCAGTTATGACATGAGGGACTATCTAGTAAAGTTTTAGATTATAGACTACCAAATAAAAATAGAGTAGGAAGGCCTAGACAAAGCTATATTAGTCAAATTATTAGAGATTTAGGTTGTGAAGGGTATGTGGACCTTTTTAGACTAGCTCAGAATAGAAAAGAATTTAGAGCTGCGTCAAACCGACTTTAAGTAAGTTTGAAAACAAAACAAAAAAAATAAAAATCAGTTAACTAAATGTCATCAGGACATAACTCACAATTAGTTAGCGGTCTGGCATGTTGGTAGCGTTTCGTTGCTTAAGCCTCACCATAACATATAATTTAATAAACGTCACCATGACATAACTCACAATTAGGTAGCGGTCTGGCATGTTGGCAGCGATTCGTTGCTTAAGCCTTACCATAACATATAATTTAACACTTTTCTTTTTTGAAGCGGATAACCAGGTTATATTTCATTTCCCTAGAAATGGTAATCATGTAAACATGTTAGAGTTCTTTAACAACCATCAGGTTGCTAATATCTATGTAGAGCCAGCTGGATAGGAAAAAGATTGAAGGATATAGGAAGACCTAGACCAAACTATATTGGTCAAATTATTAGAAATTTAGGTTGTGAAGGGTATGTAGAGCTTTTTAGATTAGCACAGAATAGAAAAGAAGTTAGATCTGCGTCAAACCGACCTTAAGTAAGGTCGAAAACAAAATGATGATGATGTTACACTAAATATTTGCTAGCATCGAATAAACGACTGATGCTGTCTTTTTTTATTAATAACTGTTATTATACATCAAGCCATATCCATATAAACCCCTAGGTGTTCAGAACATGAATTAATATATCATATGGTAGGTAAAGCCTAGAAATTATGCTATTTTGTAGAATAAATATCAAATATCATTAGACTACTGAACTATAAACATGAAAAACTCAAAATAATATCAGGTTATAGATAATTTTAATGGTATGTACGATAACTCCTAAAGGACTAATTAAACTCATTATGCTTTTGATTAATCATCTATAATGTAATAAATTAGTTTTAGGTAATAATTTATTACAGGGATTCATAAACACATTATGTCCACAGATTTTTTTGTTAAAAAGAACCTTATCATTAATGCCCACGCGAATTAACTTTTAGGAGATAACTTCCTACATAATATGCAAATTTATAAATTTGAGTGTGATCTCTTGAATGATAACAGAAGAACAACACATAAATGTGGCATTTCAAAATGCAATAAAAATAGTAAAATTTGTTACAGATTTGCTTTAAAATTTTTTGTTTAAATGGAATACTTAAGGATACGAAAAACAATAAACTATTAAAAAATAAAATCAGTGAATTTGATGGATCAATATCAGTTCTTCTATTTAACTTCATTTTTGTCAGGACCATTCGTATACCTTCATGAGCACTACTCTGTAATTTTCTTTATTTCTTTGTGATTACTGAAAAACAATCAACTTTTTCTGCACAGTGGCAAATAATTTAGGCTATAAAATTGGTGTTGGCTTTTGTAATCAACATTGCTGATATCTTTGTTCAGGCAGTTGTTGTATCTCCTCATTTGTGGATACCTCGATTAGTTGCTCTTGTGTGAGTGTGTACTCATTTGAGATTCAAGGCTTATTTTGGAACAGGTTGCAACACCTAACTAGGGATGTTAATGTTAAGAATGTCTTTAAATCTCTGGCCAAAGTCAAAATGAAACAGTTGTATCAAGCATTCAAACTATGTTACAAAACATATACAGCACATAATACTTTTGCACCCTTTTAAATGAGCAATTGAACGTAAGGACACACATCAAAGTAGGTACACAATTTAAAATAGCTGACAGAGTTTTAAAACAAGGAAGCCATTAATGCTAACCTTATAAGCCACTGCACAAATAGCAAGAATTCAATTCATTACAATTGTGGAAAATTCGAATCCTGGAAACTGGGCTGACTGTGTCGTACTTGCACTTTGGAATTGCCTTGATTTTTTATGGTCAAAAACTAATAAGTTGTTATGTCACGAATACAGCTGACAGTTTATTAGCTTAGATTTTTAGCTTATAATTGTTGTCAAAATCAGAAGAACGCACTGAAGAAGTGAGGTGTTGAAATGTTGTAAGTTATATAATAAATGTAATTTGTATTTGTAGATAATAAACGTTAAACCACGACTAGCCGAATCATCTTGCCTGATGTCACCTCCGTGGTAGTTCTATTATTCGAAGTGTAACCTGTTACCCTATTTGACAAATTTTATTATTTCTTCACAGAGATAAAGAATGCCCATTAGAAAAACCCGCCGATCAGGACAGTCACAGTCACAAACAGAATGTGATCAATCTCAAGCCAAAAGGAAGGTGAGAAAAGTAGTCTATAAAAGTGGGTCAATCGAAGACAACTTGGAAAATCATTCACCACAGAGATCGCCCAAAGAAAATATGTGAACAGTTTAGAACAGACGATGCTTTCTATGTTTAATCGGATGTCTTTCGTGCATTCCGAAGTCGTAAGAACCGTGAAAGAGAGTGACTGGATAGCAAGGTCCAGGAAAATTTATTTATATATTTATAGTTCATCTACAGGACAATAAATCCTAATTGGCACAAAAAACAATATAACACAAAAAATATTGGTTATAGTACCAATCGCAGCTTAACCTAATTGATACAGACTTCACCAGAAAATTGTATTTTTAAAGCTAATCATGCTGATACCAAAAATATCACTGCTATTGCTCGTATTAGATATTCTTGTTATTTGATCAACAAAGGCAGAACGACCATAATTAGTTCTATGAGAGCGCTCTTTAAACAGGTTACTGTTACGTGTATCTTTATCTTTGACATGGAGAAAGATCATATCTAATAAAGATGGACGATCAATTTGACTATTTACCAATTTATATAAATACACTGCCATGGCAACATTCCTTCTAAAGGCGAGATCTTTCATGCCAACCAGCAACATTGTCGAGTGGGTCTAGGCACATCCTTATAACGGAAGTGATGTTTCCATAGGACATATTTAACAAAACTGTCTTGAACTCTTTGCAACTTAGCGTTATAGTAGTTACACCTTGATGTCCATATAGTACTATTATATTCTAGTTCACTAAGAACTAAATTGTTGACTAAAAATATGATTGCAAGAATGTTTTTAAAATGTTTGGTACACCTAGGTAGGAAACCCATCATCTTGTATCTTTTAAGCACAACATTATTCGCTTGTTTAGCAAAAACCATACCTGAGTTAAAAATAACTCCTAAATCAGTAATACTGTCTATGGTCTGAATTACATCCGTAATGGTGTAATTAAACTTCACTGTTTTTGCATTTACTGAAATTCATGACTCTTCACTTATTTTCATTAACTTTCAGTAAATTATTATCACAGTATCATACGACGTTATTTAAGTCAACTTGAATCTTGGAGCAGTCCTCTGGGGATTTGACGCAGGCAAAGAATTTTATATCATCAGCATTCATTAGAAATTTACTATGAGCGATACATGAAGCCACATCACTTATAAATAGCAAAAATAATACTGGGTCAATGTGAGACCCTTGCGGTACACCAGAAGTAACAAAACTCTTGAGACGTCGAGTTACACAACTTAACAAACTGATGTCGATTTGTTAGGAATGAAGCAATCCATAATCTACTTGATATGCATTCTCCATAGAGTTCATTATAAAATCTTGAAATACAGCTAAATTTGTAGCAGTTGACCGACCCTTGATAAAACCATGTTGTTCTTCTAGAAAGGTTAACCAAAATACCTGTAGTAAAATTAAAGCAAGTCAATCAAGCACATGCTATTGGTACGAAGAATACAAAGCCGCCATGTTCACCAGTTGAGAAACCAATGCAGTCTGTAGCACAAGCCGCTGAGGACAACGACTTAAAAGGTGCTACTTTGTTCAATACGGAACATTTGTTAACGTCTACTGATAGACAATTAGATCAAGTAACACTCTGTCACATGCCATCATGCCTTCATATTCTGGTAACTCAGAACTACTAGTAAAATCACAAATACAAAGGTTCAAAGGTGTCCTACAACACAGGAGGAAGATTTGAAACAGTTAATTGTATTGTCGACGCAGGTAAGAAACCTTATAGCATATCTACAAAGTGCTAAAACCACTCCACATTTAATGAACACCTCCCTGTTGGAAGTACTAATAAACAAATTGCCTATTTTTAGGAAGCTGCAATGAACCGATCAGGTAGCTAAAATAGACTTCACCTCGTCTATCACAGAATTCTTGTTATGGCTAAGCCATAGGACTAGACTTGCCAATTTGGTCGAACCTGGTATTAGTAGTATTGGGAACAAGTCAGCGGTATCTAAAATTTTTGTTGCATACAGAGAAGCTTGTAACGGTAAATGCTTAAAACAATGTTGTTTGCTCTTATTGTAAAGGCATCCACCAAATTGAAGTATGTTCTGAATCTTTGAATCTTTCTATAGCTGAAAGGTGGGAATGGGTAATGAAGAGCATTATTTGATTTTCTTACTTACATGCCGGGCATCACATTACCATATATTGTAAGCATCAGGTGTGCAACATTGACAATTGTAAGTTGAGACATAACACTCTCCTACATGAAAAGGTAACCAAACAAGGCACATCTGTGGAGGCATTTGCAGTTTTAAGTTTGCACTGGACAACCCAACAAGTCTATTTTTGTGGTTGCAGTTACTCTTTATGAGCCTAGTACCAAAAAGGTTGAAACTTTTGCAATGTTCGGTGAAGGTTCAGCTATCACGGTGATGGAGAATAGCTTAGTGAAAGAGTTGCAGCTAACAGGAACACCCAAACAGGTTATGCAATGGTTGGACAGCCATACAACCACACAGGAGGTAGAAGTAGTGCACTGCCAGATCCAAGGAATGGGCTGTAAAAAACTTTTGTTAAACAATATATATGCCCTAAATAGCTTACATCTACCAGTCCAGTTAATAGACGTTGATAGCCTAATCAAAAAGTATCCACAATTGGCTAACATCCCAATTAGTAGTTATATAAATGCGAAGCCACAACTTCTTATTGGGATAGATAGTGCTAGGGTGGGGTACAGCAAATGCTGGGTAGACAGTCTGCCAGCTGGGCCTATTGCAGTGGCAACATCTCTAGGTTGGCTCCTATACGGGCCAAACCCTGCAACCAAAACACCAAGGGGATGCAATAGGATTTTGTTTATTCACAGTTCACCTCAAGAAGAGCTTACACAAAAATATGACGAACTAAAAACCTTTATAAGCAATTGCTACGAATTAGATAGTTTGGGGACTGAAAGGGATACTGTGAAATTAGAATTTAAAGAAAACCAACGTGTTCTTAGACTACCAAAGGAAACATCAGAATTTCTCGGATATCACTATCAGACTGGGTTGTTATGGAAAACATAACGTAAAACTACCCAACAGTTACTCTATGGCACTCAAACGCTTACAGATCCTAGAAAAGGAAGTGACTCGTGATCCCACATTTGCAGAAAATTACAAAGGTTCAATAGTGAAATTTGTTACTAAAGGTTATGCCCTCAAACTGTCGTATAGAGAAATTAAAATCACTTCAGATCACACTTGCTATTTACCTCATTTTGCTGTCTCCAAGAAGTCTGGTAAGTTGAGGTTGGTGTCTGACGCCGCAGCTAAAGTTAACAAGACATTATTAAATTCACACCTTCTAAAAGGTCCTGATCTGAGTATACGGGGATATAAAAGAAATATTCTGTCAAGTCAAAATAAGGCCTCAAGATAAAGATGCTCAGCGATTTTTGTGGAGATGTGCTAGCAGTCATGACATTTAAATTTACTGAATGAATTTCATGATCTTTGGAGCCACATGTTCTCAGTGTGCAGCACAATTCATTAAGAACACCAACGCCATGATATTCAAAATGCAATTACCGAGTACCACTATGTAAATGATTATGCAAAAAGTTTTAACTCCGAAGAGGAAGCCCTCGGTGTTACAGAGAGAGTTAGGCAGATTTAAGTCGGGTGCATTTCATTTGTGAAATTTTGTATTCAATTCAAAGAAGTTAGCGGAATGTTTGAACAACGATAGCATGGACTCTGTTCTAGGGAGTACCACGGAAACTGAAAAGAAAATGGAACGTTTCTTGATGTCCACAACTGACAAATTTTTGTGTATGTACTGGGAGAGCCAAAGGGACGAATTTGTCTTCATGATAGAGTTTGACAAGGTGCCCTTCAAAATTATCAATCTATGAAACGCGAAATGTTAAGCCTTGCTATGTCGATTTTTGATCTTATCGGTTTTTAGAAAACTGTATTATCTATGCCAAGATACTATTACCAAGTACCTGGAGTAGCGTACTTGATTGGGACACTCCAGTACCCGATCTCATTTTCCGAAAATGGTATTAGTGGCAACAAAATCTAGAAGCCGTAAATGAGCTTTGGAGACCGAGGTATTATACGTTGAATGTACCAAATATCTTATACATACACATGAATATGTTTGTAGATTCGAGTCAGTCAGCTTCTGCCGCCGTTGTCTATTGGCGATTTATATTTGAAGAGAACTTAACAGTGTCGTTCGTCTATGGAAAAACAAGAATAGCGCCTCGGAAGCAGCTAACAATACCTCTTTGAGTTACAAGATGAATTCCTCAAAGTGGTTCTTCTGGACAGATTCAAAAACAATCATACAATGGGTGAATTCCGATAACCGAAAATATAAACCGTTTGTCGTACATCATATAGCAGAAATTCTAGAATATTCAAAGGAGACTGAGTGGTTTTGGGTGCCAAGAGGTCTGAATGTAGCAGTTGACGCTACAAGAGGAAATTTTCCTCCAAAATTTGATTATAATAGTCGATGGATTAGAAGGCTCGAATTTCTGAGTCACAAACTCCACACTCTGCCACGACTACCCACAGATTTAGATCAATATGAGGTCGAGAACGAAATACGCACTGTTAATTATGGTTTAGTCGTTGTTGCCCCAAAGGATGTTAGTTTGCTGCCCGATATTGCTCGTTTCTCGAGCCATGGCTTGGTTCCTGCGAGCTATAGCAAAGTTCAATGGCAGTTAAAAAAAATGCTGCGTACAGAAACAAAGAGCTTACAACAATGGAAGTATCTGAAGCTGAAATGTTTTTGTGTAAACAGTATGTCCAGAGAGAAGCTTATCCTAAGGAATATCAAGATCTCTGGAATGGTAAAATTCGATAGTCCCATATATAAGTTATTACGCCCTTATTTACACGATGATGAGTTATTAAGGATAAGTGGTTACATTGATGCGGCATCTATCATCCCACTTAACATGCGCCTGATCTGTAATATTGCCAAAAAATCACGGGTACACTAGATTGTTAATAGCATCATTTCATAGAACACTACTACACGGAAACCAAGAAACTTATTTGCCAAATTAGAAAAAGGTTTTGGCTACCCTGCTTAAGATCTCAGGTACAGTCGATAAAATGGTCTTGTCAACAGTGTAAAGTTGTGTCTGTTAAACCAAAGCAACCAGAAATGGATTCTTTACTGTATGATCGTGTAGCTGCCTTTGTCCCTCCATTTACTTATACTAGCCTGGCTTATTTCGGTCCAGTAGATGTTTCAGTAGAGCGTCGTCGGTAAAAAGGTGGGTGGCTTTTTTATGCGCCTTACAGTTAGAACCGTACACCTAGAATTAGCGATGGATTTGTCAACCAATGCTTGCATTCTGTGCAAATGAAACCTTATAACATATGAGGATTTCCTAAACGCATAAGTAGCAATAACGGAATCAATTTTGTGGGTATTATTTATTTATTTATCAACTTATGGTATCTACAGATAAACTCCAAATGATACAAATTGTTATTAAAAAATTAATTCAATATGGGTGAAACTACATTGATTTCTTAATTATTGATTTGAACTTATTCAAATTTTGAACATTAAATAAATCGATATTTAGAAAACTGGTATTGTAATTCTTACACAGCCTGTTAATGCAATCCATTAAACCATAATTAGTTTTATGAGGAGATTCAACAAATAAAGCTTTATGTCTAGTAAATTTAGATGGGACTCGTAGTCCAATGTAATTTAGAAATTCCTCACAATCAATGTTATTGTTCATAATCTTATATAATAAACAAACCATACTGTTATTGCGTCTTTGATTTAAACTGGGCATGCCCACTAATTGACGTCTTACACTATGGTCTAAGTGATCATACCTATAATCTAGTTTATACAACAGATAATTTACAAATTTATCCTGAACCCCTTCTAGTCTATTAATATGACACTTGTACATAGGTACCCAAATAATGTTGTTATATTCTAAAATACTTAAAACTAATGCACTGTATAATCTCTTTAGGATAAGAATATGATTTATATCCTTTGTATTCCTTTTTAAAAAACCTAATAATCTGGATGCCTTAATAACAGTATAGTCCACGTGAGTAACGAAAGACAGATGTTTATCGAAAAAAACACCTAAATCGCTAAAGTGGGCCACACACTCTAATGGTTCTCGATTTATGAAATAAGTATGTGTAAGAGGATGTTTACACCTATAGAAGCTCATAGCTTTACATTTCGAAACATTAAGGCCAAGCTGATTTCTCATACAATAAGTTACTAAATTATCTAAATCCTGTTGAATGCATAGACAATCTTCAAAAGAGTTTACCCAAGCATAAAACTTGAGGTCATCAGCATACAACAAACATTGTGTTAATTTGAATTCATCAACAATGTCATTAAAGAAAAGATTAAATAAGACTGCACCTAGATGAGATCCCTGAGGAACCCCAGATGACGCATGTACAGCTTTTGAACGTTGATTATTTATGTACACATATTGTTTTCTATTTGTCAAATATGATATCCAGCTCAAATAAACACCTTGAACTCCAAATGATAATAGTTTTTCCAATAATAAGTCATGATCAACCTTGTCAAATGCTTTTGACATGTCGGTGTAGATTACATCTACTTGATTACCAGCTTCAACTGCATTTATCAAAAATTTCTGAAAGACTATTAAATTCGTCGTAGTAGATCTTTCTGTATTAAAACCATGTTGTTGCTTAGCAATTAAATATTTAAAAGTACGGAAGAGTTCGTCTGCGATAATTGCTTTAAATACCTTGGCTATCACTGACATCCAAGCAATGCCCCTGTAATTAGAAATTTCACACTTGTCACCACTTTTAAATATAGGATACAAGAGAGATCTCTTCCATATATCCGGGAAAATACCAGCATCAAAGGATTTTTGGAACACTGCACGTAGCGGTTCTGCCAACACTGTACCGCAATTTTTAAGAAAAACTGGAGGAACACCATCTGGACCAGCACCTTTGTTGATGTCTAGCAGATGCAACTTCTGAGATATCTCATCGCCAGAAAACTTATGGTGACACAATATTTTCATTGATGAAATATTCAAATTATTAGAGTTACTACTAGGATTCTGAAAAGATGAATAGCAGGAACTGAAATGATCGGCAAAACTAACAGCAATGACTTGAGGTGAATTAATAATTTTACCTTCGAATTTCATAGTTTGTGGAAATCCATTTTCCTTCTTTAATGTATTAATATATGACCAAACACTTTTGGTATTCCTACTAATTGTACTTTCAATATTGGCAATGAAAGTAGTATAACAAGAATGTATTGTGTTTTTAGTTCTTAGGCGAATTTCAGCATAACGATTGTAGTCTGTGTTTAACCCTGATTTTTTAAATTTACTGTGCAACATGTTCTTATAACGAATGAGTTTGATAAGCTCTTTAGAGTACCATTTTGGAAATTTATTCTGAGTTACATATTTAATTGGTACATATAAATCAATAGCACTAAAGATTGTAGTGTAAAACCTCTCGATTGTTTCATTGATGTCAAGATTGCCGTATATAAAGGTCCAGTTAACCTGTTCCAAATATCTCACAATATCACGATATGTTGCCTTCCTGAATAGATATAACTTTGATTTTTCATTGTGTCTAGTTACACCTTCATTTAAGCTGATTTGAAGTTCAAGAGGTGGATGATAAGCATCTTCTACAACCAGTGGATTAGTGGACATAAACAACTTAATGACATTACAATCCGTAAAAATCAAGTCTAATCGTCTGCCTTTATTGTTGTTAATGGTGTTAACTTGTTCAAGCTCAGCAAGCTGCATCCCTGTAACCAGTATTTCAGATGCTACTGATGTAAGACAAGCAGGAAGTAAACATCCATCTATCATTGACCATTCTAGCTCAGGTATATTAAAATCGCCACATACAACAAATTTGGATGTCAAATAAGTACTTCTCATAATATCTAGTTTATTGATAAAGGATTGATATAAGTCACTATGAGATTTAGGTGGAAAATACACAACTCCAACAATTAAGGAAATATTGTCTAGCATAATTCGTACTCACACTTCTTCGTACAGAACTACCACTGGATCAGCCGATAGTTTAAGACAACTAATATTAGACTTTGTAGCGATCAAAACACCACCACCACGTTGGCACTGTGAAGCTTGGTAATTACGGTCCATGCGATAAATATTGTAGTCATTAGGAAATATTTCACTATTAGATATTCCACTAGATAACCAGGTTTCACTAAAAATAATACAGTCGTAATCAGCCGAAATAATTTCAAATAATGTAGATCTAGTTTTAGTACGCAGCCCCCTTACATTTTCGTAGTAGATGGATATACCATGCTCCCATGAGGCTGTTTTCTTTACCTTATCATTAAGTTGCATTGACTGCTGTCTGTAGTCTCCGAAAAATATAAGGTCTAACCTCGGTTCCAACTGGCCAATTGTTAGGATTCTCAAGTATATTTTTATCGTCAAAATTTACTCCTACACGAAAGCATGCGTAAACACCTTTCGTGGCCAAAGGTTCACATGTATAGTTCTTATTAGGTAAAATTTCGTTCAAATGTGCAGCAACTGTTTCTACTGGTGTACCACTTTCAATCCGACCAATAACCATCCATGCTTTCTTTGCAACTGCCGAAAGATTTGACGAAAAGTTGGATTTATGGGCAGTACCATATATTGATTTCCTGTTCAAGTTTGTTTTATATAAAGACGAATTGAAGAACGTGCCCGATTTTTTTCTTTTTTATGTAGACGAAGTTCAGGCAAAGTTATCGCAGTTTGGTATCGATTGGTATTTTAATAGTCCTGCCGATCCTAGTACCGGTGGAAGTTGGAAAAAGTTAGTTGGGAGTATAAAGCAGGCTCTGTCTATAACATTAAGAGAAAGCGCTCCTAGAGTTGAAACCTTAAGGAGCATTTTAATAGAAGCCGCCAACATAGTTAATAGTAGACATCTAACTCATGTTCCAGTCACCCACGAAGAACAAGAACCATTAACGCCTAACCATTTCCTTATCATATTAACTCTACTCATACTCCAGGACCCGTCACCGAACGTCCGATTTATGTTAAGAAAACAGTGGCGAATATGCCAACAACTAAAATATCATTTTTATAAAAGATGGATAACTGAATATTTACCCACGTTAACCCGCCATTGCAAATGGTACGAGAAAGTACCTCCTATAAAAATTGGAGACTTTGTCATAGTTTGTGATACGAACTTGCCTTGAAGTAGGTGGCCGAGAGGCCGCATAGTTGACGTCATCAAAGGGAGAGATGGACAGACTAGAACAGCTGATGTTAAGACAGCTTCGGGTGTTTTGCAACATCTGGCAAATAAATTAGCGGTCTTGGATGTGAATCCGGTAGAAGATTTACAGGGGCGGTAATGTGAAAAAATCTCATCCTGGAAACTGGGTTAACTGTATCGTACTTGCACTTTGGGATTGTATTTTTAGCTTATTGTTGTAAAATCAGGAAAAACGCACTGAAGAAGTTAGTTGTTAAAATGTTGTAAGTTATATAATAAATGTAATTTGTATTTGTAAATAATAAATGTTAAACCACGACCAGCCGAATCATCCTGCATGACATCGCCTCTGTGGTAGTTCTATTATTCGAAGTGTAGCCCGTTACCCTATTTGACAACAATTGTCATTTACTATTGGTTGCTAATGCATTTGTGTGGGATTCGTCTCACTACAAAACCTAAAGTTCTGCTTGTAGGTGCAACCACACACATGGAAAGGCCTTATTGCTCATCCATAAATTGTTCACAATGTTGTTGTGATTAATTACCTTTAAAAATCTTAAGAATTTTGGTTTTATACAGATGACGATGTAAATTGTTTTGTACAATCTTTCTTACAGTTCTGCGGGGTGAAACTTGGGGGGGGGGATAATTAACGGATAAACCAGGGCGCCACTACACTTATAAAATAAACAACTAGTTGAGTCCATTAAAAAAAAATTTTTTTTGAGGCATGTAAAGTTTAAATATCATCGGATATTTCAGGAGAATTATTCTCAATTTTGTCAACGTGCTGGACTATTACAATTAGAAAATCATCGTTTTATGGCCGATGCGTGCTTCCTCTATAAGTTAGTAAATAATTATATTGACTGCCCTATTGCTCTACAGTTAATAAATTTCAATGTGCCCAGGTACCCTACTAGAGTCACACCAACCTTTCGTAAGCTAAAATATAACACTAACACTATGCAAAATTCGCCGGTAGCCATATGATTTGCACTTATAACACACGTTATAATAATTTAGACATTTTTCACATCTTTTTGTTAGCGTTTCGAAGCTCTATAAAATTAATCAAAACCTATATAGAATAATTTTTAATCTAATATTGTGCCAAGATAAATTGCTATCACACATATTTGTTATGTTACTTGTGTTGCCTATTTATTTATATAATTATATTTATACAAAAACTCTAGTTTAAGTTTAATATTTTTTTGTTAAATGCGCTTTTATATATTATTATATTATTTTTTATTTTTGTCAACTTGTAATCTTTAAGTTCACTATACTTCAATCAAGTGAGTTATTAAACTTATGTTTATAGATATTAGTGGATACGTTACTGGGACTTGTCCTGTTTGTATCTCATAGTTTTAATAAATAAATAAATAACTACAAGCAAATATCGACAAACAAAAGTGTAGAAACTTCAACGATCAAATTTCGTTTTAAAACCATGAATTTTGTCATTAAATTCGTACACACTCTGTACCTGTAATAAAACATGAGGTTAAATAAATAACATGAAACAGAAGTTTGCGTTTCTTTACCAAAAAATATACTAGAAGTATTAAAGAACTCACACCATCACACTACTTATGCGAATGTGCTCTTTTCTCAGTTTGTAGCAGAAATATATTCTAAAATTGATCACTCAGTAAACACGATGTCTTACTTTTAATAGGAGGTCCTAAAATGATAACGGAAATGAGAATTTGGTATAGCCAAATTTTATACGTGTATTGAAATCAAATATTATAGTCATATAAGAAAAACATAAATATTAACAAAAAGCGTTTAATTATTTGTTCAGTGAGACATTTAAATAACTTTAGTAAACTTAGTAAAGCACAAACATAGGTCAATTTTTTACCAATACCAGATCTAATATAAATTTACAATTCTTTAAGTACATATTTATCCAGTTAAATTTATAATTCTTATTCAAAATAACTAGTTGTATTTCGGAAACCAATTTGTGTTAAGCTTCAATTTCCAGAAAAACAAGAACATTTAAATTTTTATCAAGATCTACTTAACAACTCAACATCTTCGACAATTCACAATTCCATACGAGATGAGTAATTTAAATTTTTCCAATCACGGGGAAAAAACAAACAGCCTGTCGTTCAATAAAAATGACTTATAGATTTATAGCAAAAGTCATCTTCAAAATTACCAATAACATCCAACAGCGAAACGGCTTTGGAACACAAGCAGCAAGATGACCGGTAAATTTCCTCTAAAAAAAACTACTTTACCCCAGATGGTAGTTGACCAAACAGTACGAGATCTTCGACGGCAACAGGAATTATTCCTAGTCCATTTTCTAATAATGGCCTACACGGCATTTTAGGTGTGGTATCTTCAATTTAATATTCAACGAACGAACTCATTTCATTTACGTAATTATGGCAATTTTACATGAAGCAAAACCAGATCTTAAGTTTTTTTTTAAATTTTATTTTCAAGTAGTTGTTAAATCATTTTATAAATTTTGCTAGACTTTTTGTTTTTTATTTGGTTTTATCTTTGTTATGCTGGAAAAGTAGACAGGAATAAATTTTTATAACTCTAATTTTAACAATACGAACTATTGTTGAATCGACCAGATCGAGACACGTGTTGAAAGGCTAATATGGATCAAGTGTGACGTGAAGATCGCTGACATTCAAGACTTTCCACAACTTAACTGCATGAAGTTTTATCAGTTCTTTCAGTGAGGTATAAATTTCTTCATCAATTTCATGATTATTGTATAACTGATATTTCATATCCTTCAGTTGTTTTGAAAATTCTTTAGACATAAAATTGTAAGTTTATCTTTTATAGGAAAAGTAAAATAACCACTCTATTTTTCAGTAAGAAAGAAGGTTAAGTATTTCTTTATTGTGCTGAACTATTTCTGTTTATTTTCTTTTACATATCATGGATGTATTTTGTTTAAATAAATAGTACTAATTCAAAAATACAAAAACAGTTTCTAAATTTGTATCAACTCTGAAAAATTCTTCCGATTACTTACATTGATCAATCAGCAACTTCATGCTTTTTATTTATGAAAAGAGTTTAGCCATGTGGTAAATGTATAATATTATTTTGCAGTGTGGCTCATCAAGGTAGAATATTCTATGCAGCATCATACGATTATGAGAAGATTCCAGCTCCACGTCCTAATACCAACTTAATGGTTTTAAGTATGACTGAAATAAGACAACACAATCTTGAGTTATATAGGTCTATTATTAATGATACCCTTGATTTAGCTGATCAGGGTGTAATTAGTGCTTACGTTAGTGCTAAATTTAATTTTAAAGAAATAAATGAAGCTTTAAAGTTTATTGAAGATAAGAAGTGCAATGGAAAGGTCCTCATAAAGATTCAAGATTAATTAGAATTAAGTTATTATGTTATAATTACCAATGATTTTATATAATTATTATATTTTAGGTGTTTTAAAAATTATTTGTAATTTAGAGTATCCAACATAATATATAATAAATTGTTTAAGTTACAATCGAAGTGTATTTTAATATTTTTTATTTATACTTGCAGCATTTGCAATTTGTGATAGTTGAAATTTAGTGATAATGAGACCAAATCTTTTTTATTAGGGTTATTTCCTGAAAATTGATATCCATTTGTCAACATACCTGTATTAAGGGTTCCTCAATACCTGTAGTGTATATTAAATTTAAGTATTCTAGTTTCTGAGGTTACTAACATTGATAGAAAGCATTGTCACCATACATTATCAAATTACATGATCGGAGTCCCTAAAACGTTAATATACACCGTAGCAATAATTAGTAGTGTATTTAAATGAAAAACACATTTTTCAACATTTGGCAACGTAATCAACAGCTGACATATGACGTCATAGCCTTGATTCGCCGGATCAAGTATGGTTCATGGTACGAATCAGCATTTCTATACATAGTAGAAATCTGAAACATATTAAGATAGAAACGCTGAATCCACAGTAAAAATCGCTATTAATTTTAATTCTCGTATTATTATTTAGAGTGCAATAAAGGTTTTGGGGAAAAAAGGCGGACAGAGAAGGATGGATATACAAGGGTGTTGCAGACCAGATTTTCGAGGCCTATGGCTTAGCTATTTGTGAGCATAATTATAATAAATATATATATATATATATATATATATATATATATATATTATACTCATATTTAGACCAGGGTAGAAAATTAAATAATCACATCAAATAATTTTAATCACCGTGTATAAGGAATTTCATTAAATAATACGCGTTATTAAAACCATGAAGCATAAATAAACTCGGTTGTTTCAGTAAAAATAAGAAATTTAAATTATTTATAAGACGCTTTATATCAAAAGAAGCAGTATTGAAAAGCTCTGCGTGTAATGTAATTATTCTAAACAAAGAGAAATTACGTGCAAAGTTTATATTAATTAACCCTATTTTAAGTAACCGGTAGTAAAACAAAGTGTACATATAATAATTAATATTTAAGTTGTATTCGCTAAAAATGAAAAGGATAGAAATCAATTTTAATTGGAGTTAATTAAACCGTTAATAACATATAATACCTATAGAAACTTGTAAAAACCCAAGATTAAAATACCACGGAATAAGGCTCTGAGAATTAATAGTATGTTTAAACACCTGGGTTTATTTAAAAAGCTCATTCGGCGTAAATTTTGCAGATAATTAATGTTTCAAAGAATCTTGGGAAAACGTCGCATAATAGTTACGAGAATTGCTAAAGCTGGGTATTTCACACTCCATGTGGACTAAAATAATCGATAATAAAGAATATCAAGTTGCACCAATAAGAACACGGTAGAGAAGGAAAGAGAAAATGCGTCAAGCAAAGACACATATTGTAAAAGGCGGGATTTAAGCAACGTCACGGGGGTCACAATTGGTTAAAAATAGGATGCAAATATCAGAGGTAGAACAACGATTTCTGTACAAAATTAATTAGTTTTTCTCGGACATGCTTGCGTGCCGTGTGGAAATTTTCTGAGATTTAAATGGGGCGAGTGAAAATTCGTAAAAATCGACGCGTGAGCGACGGACTGGGAACAGAGCATGAGAAATTCTAGAAACTGGCCGTTTTAGAGACTCGACCGACAGACAGGCTTTTTGCTATATATACCGAGATGAATATAAACAAGCCCTCTTAGACTCTTAGACTTTTGACGATTCGATGCGTTAAAAGCTCATACATACGCGACTTGATTGAAGATGTTAAACCGTGCATTTTAGTTTGATTAAATAATTTAAAGTTTGCTAGTATATTTTAGTGATTCAAAATAGCTTATTATTTACGTGCTAACATGAATGTACTTCAGTGCACTTAGATACAAGGTAATAAAATTTAGTTTCACTGTACCAATTAGCAAAATTTACAACGACGAAGGTATACACAAAAGTAGGCAGTTTTGGCGTATATTGGTGACAGAAGCATGAATTTCTTTGCTATTTTTCGGGGTGTTAATAATTAAATGGTTCAAATACGTGTCTGGATCCATGAAACAAGGGTCAGATAAACACAGAGGAGTTCCGGAAAGGCCCTGAAACGACTTTGAATGGATGGTGATGGAGAAAATTTTAAAAGCGTAGAGAATCAGAAGCCGTAAATATAATCCTGTTGAATGGTGTGATTAACTAAAGAAACGATACTTTGAAGCTACGAGGACAGTAACCTTCAGGTAAATTATACTATTTTGTTTGACATTTTGTGTGTATTGAATGACTTTATAATTGATTTACTTTAAATGGACATTAGTGAAATTGTTCTAACCATAAAAGTTTAATTTTAAGATGAAATTTGCTTGTTTAAGTTAAAAGGGTATTTTGTTTTGATGTTCGGGAATATGATGAAAATTTGGGTATGTCTTTGAGCTCAATTAGACGAACCTGGTTAATTAACGTAAAGGGGTGGTAGATGCTCCTTTATACTCAGACTCGGTCTGCTTATATTGTTATATTAATTACTAGGCATCCAACAAGGACTTTAATTCTGGATGCACAGTAAAATGATAATAAAATTAATCTTGAAATTTTTTGAAAACTGAATTTTATGCTGAAATTTAATTTGAAAATTTAATGTATTCTGAATATTGATGTAAATAGAGTTAACGTTGATGTTTTTGGTAGGAATGTGTTGTTTTTGTTATGAATGAGGAGGTTTATAACATTAGGTGAGCAGCCGAGGCGAAAAGCGTAGTTCACGGATTTTAAAGGTATCACAGCATTCTTGACGCCCAAACTGTGGGGCTCGAATGTTTTTTTGAAAGGGCCAGTACCTGCAGATATGAGAGGAATCACAGCATTCTATATATATATATATATATATATATATATATATATATATATATATATATGGAAATGGGAAGCAATGCCTCTTTTTAAATATTACAATAAAATTTAAAAAATTATAACCATTGTTGGAACAAACCTCTAGACGATGATGGAAATACTATCTCTCTCTTCTATTAGAATATCTCTGGTGATGTTTAAACACTGCTCTTATTCAATTTGCTTTTTGTTTTACCTGCATTTGAATACTGTCTTAAAAATTTTGGATAGGGTATTTAAAGGGTCAGATTTATAAGACCTCTGATTTAAATGTGGAGGATATAAAAAACCGAATAAGCCAAAGTGTCTAAACATTATTGACATTTTATAAGAATCATCAAACCGGTCCAGGATGGCCAGAGGTGTGTTTGTGAAGATGCTCCTTTAATATATTATAAATGTTGCAAAACAAAAGTTTGTAGTTTACTGATTTGTGCCAATTGTAAGGGATTAGGGGTCGATTCTGTAACCATTCCCTTAACATTAAGAAAACATTTAAAATTTTGAGGCTACTATTCTTATTTCTTTATTCACTAACTCTTTGGTCTGTTAAAATTGTAACGTATTCTATTAAAATTGTCTGTTAAAATGATTTGTTTTAAAGGGTGGTTAAAACCTTTCTTTAGTTTTTAACAGATCAAATTGAATATATTGTTTTCCTTTGAAAGTGCAAAAATGGCATACCATGATGTTGCAGGTGAAATAGTCATTCAAGAAATAATGGAGAACGAAGGTAGGTAATAATAAATTGCTTGTCTAATGCACATATAAACATAAAATTTTGTAGAGCTGCATTTATGCTTCAACAAAGGATAATTCGGGATATGAGTAATCCTTTTGAAATACCTAATATTGCTTTTAAAATAATATTCCGCTTTAGTAAAGAAGTTGCAAGAACTATAATTGATTTAATAGTTGAACATATGTAGGAATCAGAACGAATTACAGCCATTCCAATAGAACTAAAAGTGCTTGCTTGCCTACACTTTTTTGCTACTGGAGGGTTTCAGACAACAACTGGGCTTAGTTATATTGCAATAAGTCAACCGAGTATGAGCCGATGCATCGATGAAGTCGTTAATATAATCAATACTTATTTGTTACAACACTGGATATCATTTCCTCGCAACGAACAAATAAGAAATAACATCATAACTGGATTTTTTGAGCGGTATAATTTCCCCAGGTGTGCGGGCGCTATAGATTGCACCCACATTGCTATTATATCACCTCCAGAAGAGTATCCAGCACTTCCTTACTATTCACGAAAAGGATACCATAGCATAAACTGCCAGATCATTACGGATAGTGCTTATAACATATTAAACATGAATGCCCGCTTCCTTGGTTCCACACATGACGCAGCAATTTGGCAAGCTTCCAATATACGAATGATCATGCAGCAAGAATATACTAGGGGTAATGATTCATTTCTTATTGGTGAGTCTGGTTATCCCATACAACCTTATTTACTTACTCCATTTGAGGATCCTCAAGAAAATACCCCTGAAAGTAATTATAATCATTACTTCAAAAGAGCAAGGAATATAATCGAACAGGCCAATGGTGTTTTAAAATCACGATTTCGGTGCCTATCGAAACACCACATTTTACATTATGATCCCATAAAAGAAGGAAAAATTATTTATAGCTGCGGTGTACTACACAATATTGCTCAATTTTATAAAGATGACCTGCCAGAAGAAGAAATTGAGTTATCAGATGATGATGATGATGATAATCATCCAGATGAGTTCGTAGTATACAACGATTTATGTAGAAGGGGTGAGGCCGTGCGAAATGAAGTTGTAGAGTAGTACTTTACTTAATAGTTAATTGTAGCGTATAGTATTTAAACATAAATATCGTTAACATGTTCTATACATATTATAAGAATATCTTAAAATTAAAAAATGTTAAAATAGGAATCAAAAGGTATCTTCCATGACATATGTCGTATAAATTCAATCTAAATAGAAAATTATATAAACTGAATATTGAAATAAATTAAAAACTATTTGCTTCGGTGATTATGACTTTTTATTGCCTGTGCTACCTTAGTTTATTGCTCTAGCTATTGCATAATTGGATTTAGTAAGGTATTCCAATTGTTTATCATGCTGTTCCAATGCAATTTCTGTGTGGTTTCCTAAACGTCTACCTCGTTTAATTGATCGTCTTTCTTGCAATCTTTTTACATTTTTCGTCGAAACCTGCACAGTCTGTGGTTCAATATTTTCTTTAGAAGTACCTTGTCTAGGAATTTCTACTATACTTTCCGTGATAAACTTTGATGCCTAAAAGTCAATAATAATTACTGGGATTCAGTAATAATTTATTAGAAACTTACTGTATTCATTACTATGGAAAGGTCCGGTATACCAAGATCGTCCTCGAGGACAATTTCATTAAATAATTCTGGAACCTCAGGAACTTTATCACACGTTCCAGCTTCAACTATGTTAGCTCACTCAATAGTAACCACTGATATAAGATCCAAAAGACTCTCTTCTAGATCAGAGAGCGGTTTCACAGGAGGCCCACCTCCGGTTCCGCAATGACCATATCGAATTTCTCTTGCACGCCTTCTCACGTTTGTTTTCACTTCACTAATTGTCTAAAATATTTACAGTTGAATAATTTACTAATAGCACTATGTAATACATACATCTTTCTATTGTCTTACAGTTTTCGAGGGGCCCAACTTATTCGCTTCCTTACATAAAGTTGCCCATAATTTATTTATTGCAGGCAGCTCAAGAGGATTTATTTTACCACCACAGAGCATTTTAGTATCACGCAGAAAACTTATTATAAACTCTTTTGCTTTTTTGTTGTTCTTGGAGCACGGGATTGAGACATTGTTAAAATAAATACTTAACAAACTAGAAGTTCCAGAATGCGTTTTTAAAAATAGGTTATGTGTGTTTGGTCAGTTCTCATATATATGTGGGTTACTAATATACAACCCGTGGTTTTCAAACGTTTTTTGGTCTATTTTTAAAGGATCCTCTAAAACGATATATTTTTAAACGAACTTTAAAATATGTGTTAGTAGAATAACATTTGTTTCATTACTTTTTAATCAGCTGTTAAAATTACAAATTTTAAAGGCTTTTAAAATTTAACGGATGGGTTATTGAATTGACCCCACTTTCATCAAAGTTGTGTGGAAACAAAAATATTAAAAACATTGGCAATAATAAGATAATGTATTAACACAAACTAACCTCACAAAATCAATATGATATAGTATATTGTGTCACAAGGGCAGAAAGTGAGCATTAGCAGCCAGCAGCTATTAGATGCCTGAGCGAGTGAAGCGAGCGAGAGCAGCTGATAGCTAAGGGCTGCTAATGCATTTTTGCCTGTGTGACACACAACTGTTTTTCGCCTAGCATTAAAGAAAAAAAATAGGAAAAATAACACAAAATAAAGAAGGTTAATAACATTTGACGTATTTATTTATTATAGTAATTGATATTAATTATCCCTTGAGCATTATTATGGATAGTAATACCAGAATTTGTTGGCACTTGATAAGTATTTGAAACGTCAAAGTCGCAATAAATGAATCTCAATGATAGTCATAGGTGTCTAGATTGTGAAAAACCTACAAAATCATGCTGTTATGAGTTTAGCGGCCCTAGGGCCGCAAAGGTTTACTTTCAGTCACATTTTTAGGGCAAATATGATTCATTTTCATATACTCTAGGCGAAAAACTATTTATATGAACAGGTTTTATTATTAAAGGAATTAAGTCAACAACAAGAAGTAATTTTTTAAAGATAAAGATATTATTAATAAACTTATGGAAGAAAAATTCAAAATTTAAAAACTCAAATAAATAAACAAGGTACAATTGCCACATTTGATAAGGTGTTGATAATGTGATCAAAACTGACCAGATTGCACCAGAATATAACTTCAAAACAAATAGGGGAATTTGGTATAGTGATGTTGTAAAACAAGAGGTTCTGTTACTGAAAAGTACTAATAGTGCATCTCATAATGATATTAGGAACAATCTACTTGAAAAAATATACTCCAAAGTGTTCAATGTAGTACAAGTTAGGGATGGGAGAAAATTCCCTGGTTTAGTAATAAAAGGTGATAACAAAGAATCTCTTACTCAGATACAAAAAATAATAACAAGATCTTGTGGTGATGATTTTAAGGTGCAAATTCAACAAAATTTGCATCCAAATATTAGGTTTAACGGTGTAAACGAGATACATTTTAGTGATACGAATTTAAAAAATATAATTCTGAAGCAAAGTGAAATTCAGAAAGATCAACAAGGTTTTATTTTTGATATTAAGTATAAAACTAAGGTGCGAAATAATTCCTTTGATATTATTGTTGAGACAGATGTGAATATATTTAAGAACATTATGAACAATAGCTTTTTGTATGTAGGCCTGAATAGATGTGGAGTTCAAGAAGCATTTAGCGAACCCTTGCTGTTCCAAGCAAGGTAGGGATCTTTAACGTGTGTGACAACACTCACGAGACCTCCATTTTACCTCTCATTCGAACAAGGGTGTATTTTTGTGAAAAATGCTCGCCTAACATTTTTCAAGTGGACCGTGTCGGAATTTGAACCCGGGACCTTGGGCGTAGCAGTCACACGTATACCAACTATGCCACGGAGCCGCCTAAATACGTTGCTACTGCTGTTGTCAAAGCTAAAGATTGTACTAACAATACAACTTGTTGAATATGCTTTGGAAATCATAATTTTACGGAGTGCATAGTGAGACATCAACAAAATACGTCCGAGTGGAAATGTATAAATTGCATTCTTAATAATAAAATACTTTTTTTTTAATTTCACTTTTATCCGCTTCCACCTTTACAGTTATTAGCGGAGGTTGGAAGTATTATTTATAATCTATGGTACAAATATGTATATATTTTATATACGATGTAGGATTTCTATGTCTTTAAGATAGTTCAGCAGTGGTTCAATATTTGGTGTGTCTCTCAGGATAGTTTGTACATCTTGTTGTATGTTGTATTTGAGCATGTTTTGTTGATATTTTTCACAATTCGTTAGGATATGCTCTACTGTTAGGTTTGTTTTACATTGTTCACATACAGGTTGAGCTTCTTTTGTCATCAAGTAGTTGTGTTAGTATATGCAGTGTGTCCTATTCTTAATCTTGTTAATATTATTTGTTGTCTTCTTGATTTTGAGATGTGTGCATACGGTTCGGTTTTTGGTTTTATTTGTCTAAGCTTGTTATTTTGGGTGTTCTTCCAGGTTTCTTCCCATTTTTTGTCTATTTTGCTTGAGATAATTGCATAGATGTCTGTTATTGGAGTTTTGAGTTGGGTGTTGGTATTAGTTATTCGTTGTTTAGCTAGTTTATCTACTGCTTTATTTCCTTGGATTCCAACGTGGGCTGGAGACCAAATCAGTATTATTTCAGTTCCAGTTTCTTCTGTTGTTTTGTGTAGAGCATCATGTATGTTGTTCGTTGTTGGATCTGTTGTGTACCATTTTTCGAGTGATTTAATAGTGCTTAAAGAGTCTGTGCATATTGCATATTTGGTGTGTGTTGGGTTTGATGTTATGTCTGGGATGGCTGTTAAAATTGCTACTTTTTCGGCTGTATAGCTGCTGCTATATGGATGTAGTGTTATTTGGATTTGTTTATCTTGACTGAGTACAGCTGCAGTTACTTGTTGGTAGTTTTTCGACCCATCTGTGTAGATAAATTCATGTCTCTTGTATTGTTCCTTTAGTTCTTTAAATCGTTGATGATACTGACCTTTGCTTGTATGTTTTTTTGAATAATTTGATAGTGATACATTTGTCGTTAATATGTTTTCTAGTCCATGGTGGGAATATAGGTAAATATTGTGGAAGGATTTCAGGTAGGGATAGTTTTATTTGTTTCATTATGTTTTTTATGTGTACGGCTGTTGGAGTACTGGTATCTAATCTTGTTTTACTTGGTTTAATTTTAAATATGTCCTGGTTTGCTTCTATTTTCTGGTTTGATGCTAGTTTTGCAATATATTTTAGGTTCAATTTATTTCTTCTTATACATAAAGGTGGTATATTTGCTATGCATTGTAGACTATTGACTGGGCTTATTCTGTAGGCACCTGTTGCTAATCTGAGAGCTGTGTTTTGACTTGTGTCTAATTGGTTTATATTAGAAGGTTTGGCTGTGCTGTATGTGATACAACTGTAATCAAGTCTTGATCTGATGGTAGTTGTGTATATCTTTAATAGCTGTGTTGTGTGCGCTTCCCAATCTGTATTCGAGAGCATTTTTAAGATATTGATCTTTTTGTTGCAGTCCTTTTTTAATTCTGTTATATGCTTTCTCCATGTTAATTTTTTATCAAAGTAGATGCCTAAAAATTTGATGTTATCTGTATATTCTATTTGGGATTTGTTTATTAGAAGTTTTGGATGCATATGTTGTTTTCTTTTTCTGCAGAAATGTATTGCTTTTGTTTTGTGGATGAGAATGTGAAACCTATTTTTTGCCCATTTTCTATTTCGGTTATGTTTTGTTGTAGATTTGTTTGTATTGTGTTGATGTTTTGCCTTTGTGGTATAATTCTATGTCATCAGCAAAAGCAGTATTTGTGTTGGTTTCTTGACAATTTTTGTTATTTTGTTTATTATTAACAGAAATAGTGTGGGGCTAAGTACTTCCCCTTGTGGAACTCCATTTTCTTGCTTTCTTGGTTCTGATAAGCATCCATTTGTTTTGACTTGGAAAGAACGGTTTTCCAGGAAGTTTTTTATGTAGTGTAGTATTTTTCCTTGTATGTTATGTTCTATTAGTGTTTGTATTATCGCATATTTCCATGTTGTGTCATATGCCTTATGTAAGTCTAAGAATATTGCTACTAGATGTTGTTTAAGTTCGAACGCTTTTTCTATTTTTAGTTTAAGTGTTTGATCTGTTGTTGTTGATTGGACAATGAAAACACAAGTGCAATAGCTCTCACAGAATTCTGTATTTATTGTACTGCCAAAGCAGTTAAAAAAGTTTATCAATGTGTTAAGTGCTATTGTAGGGTGCACATTTCATGTAGTGACAGAAAAGGGACATTAAAAATAGACACAAATGGTAAAAAG
The DNA here is from genome assembly GCA_036346225.1 of Platerodrilus igneus. Classification (NCBI taxonomy): domain Eukaryota; kingdom Metazoa; phylum Arthropoda; class Insecta; order Coleoptera; family Lycidae; genus Platerodrilus; species Platerodrilus igneus. The sequence continues at coordinate 2,739,276 of JARFIW010000412.1, forward strand.
GTATATAATTGTGATAAATGTTTGCTAATAATTGGAAATACTAAGAACACTATCAAAACTGTAAATAAGGAGGATTATAACTTAAAACTGGTTCAAAGTGATACTACATTTGTTCAAACATCTACAGATAAGCTGCTAAATAATAAGATTATTAGTTCAGAAATTAGTGAATTTCTAAAGAGCTCTGAGTTTTCTAGTATTGTTGATGCTATAGTAGCTGATAAAATATCAATCCTTCAAAAACAAGTTGATAAATTAAGTAAGCAGTTAAATACATTAATAACTTCAATACTTAGAGAAAACCTCACATACTAATTTAACAAATGACGAACTGAGGACACAGATGTTAGAAAATCAGCCAGAGAAACATTATTCAAAGATAGCTCCTACAAATAATGAAAAAAAGAGTCAAATTACAATTAAACTAAGTGAAAATAAACAGATACCTATTCCAAATCAGTCTCAGATAAGCAGAAATGGAAAACATAAGGTTTTGATTTTAGCAGATAATTATGGTAGACACCTGTATAATGTATTTTCAAATTATTTTGGTAAAATGTTTGATTTTCAATGTTTGTTTAAACCAAATGCTACATTCCAGGAGATTGTGTGTGATATTAAAAATTTGTCAAAAGATCTTACTAAAAATGATTTTATAGTTATTATTGGTGGTCATAATAATATATTAAATGGTTGTTCATTCGGTCATATAGATATTAGAAATGTATGTGAAATAATTAGTAATGTTAATGTCCTGTTTATGACTGTTCCTTATTCGTATGCAACTAACTCTAATAAACATAATGATTATATATTTTCAATTAATAGTAAATTGTGTAATGAAGTAAACAGGCTTAAGCGAATATATTCTCATATAGCGATAGCAGATATTAATTGTATTTTAAATCAAAAGTCATACAATGCTAATAGACGTTATCTTAATGATAAAGGCAGCTACGAATTATGTAATTTTATTGGAAGTTGTTTGTTAAAGAAAAATGCTTATTTTGGAAATTCCTGTGTAATTACTGAAATTAGTAGAACCAACTTAGAGTTAGATAGTAGCATTGTTAGTTTTAATTCTGATTCTATTCTAGACTTATCAACTAGTAGTTCAGTTACTGTTATCAATAAGTCGGGAAATTTTCCTCACAACCACCTTCAAATAGTAAATACATAGTAAAGCAGAACTGCTATTTAAATACACTTAAAATAGCTCATATCAATATTAGAAGTGCATTCAGTAAGATTAGTGAAATTGAATTGTTCATTAATGAACATGATATTGATATACTTTGCTTAACAGAGCACTGGTTACAAGAACGGACAATTTCTAATTTCACTCTTGAATGTTTTAAAATCACTAGTTACTTTGCTCGCAAATCTGGTAAACACGGTGGGTCTTTAATAATGACAAGAAAATCTATAGTTGTGATAAACACCAGAATTGTTGAAGACTTATCAGTGGAGGGCCACATAGAAATGGCTTGCCACTCTCTTTACATTAACAAACTTAAAGTTATATTGCTCTCTTCCTATCGTCCTCCAAGTGGTGATACAACATTATTCTTTAATAGATTGGTCTTGGCCCTACAGCGTATTTCAAGAAAAACCACAAATATTATTCTATGTGGGGATCTAAATATTAACTACTTTAATAATAATACCATCAAAAAATCACTTTTGGATATATTTGAGTCTTTCTCATTATTTTCCAATACCATTAATTTACCCACAAGGGTATGTGTCGATAAAAATGACATGATGAGTTCGACATGTATAGATTATATGGTAACCTCATTACCAGAAGAACTGTACAGTATACAGTTAGTCAATCCCCTACTGTCGGATCATTTTGCACACATAATATCTATAAAATATGAACAATCCAACACCAAAGAATACATTCAACAATATAACGTTAGGCTAACGTCTGACAAAAATCTAATTAAATTTAAGCATACTCTGAGTAATGTAACCTGGCCAGATTTTGAAAGACGTGATATTAATGAGGCTTTCGAAAATTTTATACAAATCCTTTTGCATCAATTAAATATCCATTTGCCACGTAAAGTGTTTTTTAAAAAAAGCAAAATATAAAATGTAGGAATAAGCAGTGGGTGACTCCAGAATTAACAGTAGAGAAAAAAAGAGTTTTATACCTGTTTTGGTTAAACAGAAGAATCAGCACTAATGAATCAAGGTTGCTTTATAAATCTAGACTTAAAGCATATAAACAAAAAGTTAAGGATACTAAAATAATAGTATATTATTCAACATACGGTAATGTAGGCAATAACTCACGCAGATGAAGTTTGCGGCACGAGCCGAAGGCTCGTGCCGTAATTCATCAAGTGAGTTATTGTCATTACCGTATGTTGAATACTATACTTTATCTACGACTATAAGCACAGTAACAAGTTTTAATAAACACATGTAATCAAGATTATTAAAAAAAAAATTATGTACAAATTTGTTTGACATTACGTAAATGTCAATGAGCATGGTTACTATGATATTTTTGGTAGGTAATTAAACAGAAATATAAGCTGGAAGCGTGAGTTATTATAACTCACGCTCATAACTCACGGTGTTTAATTATGAACACTATTACTTGTTCAAAAGTATATGAATAATGGTATTATAACTAAATAGGAGTAGATAAAATATTTTACTTCAATAATTAAAACTGCAAACAATATAACCAAGGCAACTTGGATGATTGTTAATACTAAACTAGGCAAACTTAAAAACAATGACATAAATTTAACCCTTAATGTTAAAGGTGTTGATCATAACAATGGAGAAATGATAGCCAATACATTTGCAAGATATTTTGCTGATATAGCAAATCTAACTGTTCTTAACGATCTTGGATCAAACCTTTCTCTTCCTCCGACAACTTTTGTTGGAAATGTTAGTACCTCATTCTTTCTTTATGAAACAGATGAGATAGAGTTAATTAATGTCATTCAAGAGTTAAAAAATACTAAAACTGCAGGTACTGATGACTTAACTAGCTTCATTGTAAAACACATTGTAATGGAAATAATTAACCCACTTAAAGTTTTAATAAATAGCTCATTTCAACATGGGGTATTTTCAAATTGCTTAAAAATTAGTAAGGTTACACCCATTTTTAAGAAGGGTAATGCTAAAGATGTAAGTAATTACCGTCCGATATCATCATTAGTGTTATTTCAAAAATCATGGAAAAAATAATCAGTAGACGCATTGTTACATTTCTTGATAAATATGGTATTATTCATAGTTCACAACATGGGTTTGTTAAAAGTAAATCAACAGCTACTGCTACTTTTCAGTTGGTTAAATACATTCACCAAGAATTAGATAAAGGCAATTTTGTCGTCACTTTATTATTTGACCTAACAAAAGCTTTTGACATAGTAGATAAAAATATTTTAGATGGTAAACTGGCCGCTATCGGTATCCGTGGTAAACTACAAAATTGGATATATTCCTACTTGAGTGATCGGAAACTTCAAGTTAAATATCAGCATCTATTGTCGTCTTCCTACAATGTGGATCTTGGAGTTGGACAAGGATCTATATTAGGGCCATTGCTGTTTGTACTATTTATCAATGACTTGCCTAATCATATTGCAAATGGACAAACTGTTTTGTATGCAGATGATACCACTATAACAGTCTCTGCTTCTACTATTAATGACTTGGAAATTAAAATTAAAGCAGTCATAGACGAAATGACCTCTTGGTGCCATAGAAACAGATTAGTCCTAAACAATTCAAAAACTACAATTATTAACTTTTACAATATAAGGTCAAATCACCATCAATTAAACACACATCAAACCATACCTTTTTAAAACAAAGTTAAGTTTTTAGGCTTTCATCTAGATAGCACTTTATCATGAACGGACCATATTGAATTTGTTTGCAAGCAATTAAATAAAGCATTTTATGTAATTTTACAGTTGCGTGATTGTCTTGACCGATCAGGTTTAATGAATATCGACTGTGGATTAGCTTACTCATTCATTGCTTATGGTGTTCTTATCTGGGGTAAGGCAGCAAAAACACATAGAATCTTTGTTTCTCAAAAGCGTATTTTAAGACTTATCTTTAACCTGAAAAGTAGAGAATCATGCAAGAGCACATTTATAAATAATCAGATTCTAACTTTTCCTTCGGTATATATCTTAGACAATCTATTATTTGTAAAGAAAAATCTCTCATTCTTTTCAACTGTTGGTAGCCTACATACACACAATACAAGACACAGAGGATGTCTACTTATTCCTTCACACAACACTAGTTTATTCAAAACTTCTCCATTTTATAATTGTATTATTTTATATAATGCATTACCGATAAAGCTGAAAAAAATAACTGAATATAAAGTGTTCAAGTCTAAAGTTAAAAGGTTTTTAATTGTTAATGCCTTCTATAAAGTTGTAGATTATTTAAATCACGATTTGGGAACTTTTCAGTAATTGCTATTTAAACTACAATAGATACATCTTTCTACTAATTTTAAGTGATATTAATAATATTATTTTTATATACTAAATACTCTATTATATAACTAAAATATATTATTTTTAAGTTTTAACAATAAATTTTAACTAGTCACAATGTGATCACATATTTAGCTTTAGATATATAAAACTGTATTACATATTATCCATTGACTTTCCATATTATATACAATGTTATGTACCATAATGGTGAATAAATTCTATTCTATTCTATTCTATTCTATTCTATTCTATTCTGCCTGTCCTAAAACCTGCTTGGGTATTGCTTAATATGTCATTATTTTCTATATACCACATTAGTCTTTTATTTACCATTTTTTGCATTATTTTTGATAATACATTTGACAGTGCTATAGGTCGATAATTTGCTGGGTTTGTCTTATCTTTTGATGGTTTTAATAATGGTATTGTAATGACTTTGTTCCATTCTATAGGGTATACATTGTTGTTCCATATGAAGTTATATATGTCTAGTAGGTGATTCTTATTTTTATCTGGTAGGTGTTTGATCATTTCTGGAATTATTTGGTCTGGCCCTGAACTTTTTTGTTGTGAAATATTGTTTTCTAGTTCGTCTATTGTAAAGGATTTGTTTAATGGGTTGTTTTGTTCTTCAATTTTGATAATTTGATTGTCTTCTGTATTTGTTTTTATTGTATTGAAGTCTTTATTATAATTTGAATTGCTAGATATTTTGGCAAATTCGTCTGCTATTTTTCTGCTATTTCTTGGGGTCTAAAATAATTTTGGTGGTTCCTATTAATATTACATCTGTTGCACGTGGGATGTTATTTATCCCTTAATTGCTTTTATTTTGTTCCAAATTTGGTTATCAGGTGTATCACAGGTTATGGAGGAAACATAGTTTTCCCATGCTTTTTGCTCTGTTTTATTGTACGTCTGCTAATAGTTTTGTTCTTTTACGTTCTATTTGGTTTTCTATGTTTTGTTTTTCCGATATTTGTATAAGCGCTCTTTTATTGTCTTTGCTTGCTTTTCGCATTCCTTATTCCACCATGGTACTTTTTTATTGTTTGTATTGGATAACTTGAATGTTTGTTTGGCTGTTTTTATTATGTCTTGGTTAAAAGATTCTATGATTTCGTTTATGTTTTGGTTTATGCTGGAATATTGTTTGTTTTTGGTATTGTTGGTTAGCAATGTTTGGAATTGGGGCCACTTATTCTCTTCTATTCTCCATTTTGAGTATGATGTATGGGGTTTGAGGTTTGTATGACTTTCTTGTGAGCTACTAAGTATAGGAAAATGGTCACTACCATATAGATTTTGAATTACTTTACATTCTAGATTTGGTGTAATTTTTGGGTCACAAATCGTTAGGTCTATATTTGAAAATGTACCTGATTTTGAGCAAAAATGTGTTGTCATTTAGTATGATGAAATTGTTTTCATTTATTATTTTCTCTATCATTCTTCCTCTTTTGTCGGTTTGTTGGGAACCCCATATTATATTGTGCCCGTTTATGTCACCTAGTATAATGATCGGAGGGGGTAACTGTTTTAACAAATGTTCAATGAACTCTTGATTGCAGTTTGGTTGTGGTGGTAGATATATATTACATAAGGTTACTTTAGTTTTATTAGGTGTCAGGATTCTTATAGCTATTGCTTCTAAGTTTGTCGTTAGGGGTATTTCCTCTATATGTTTTTTGTTGTTTACTAGAATTGCCATCCCTCCGCTAGCTATATGTGTTTAGTCTGTCCTTGCGATATTGTATAAAATTGTATGTATTTATGTTTTGATGTTCTTTGTAGTGTGTTTCTTGTAAGCATATGTAATGAGGTTGTGTTTCTTCAATTAGTTTTTGGAATTCAGCTTTATGGGATTGAAGTCCATTACAATTCCATTGGATGATGTTCATGTTATTGATTATCGACTGAGGAATCAGACATTTCTGACTGAATTTGTTGTTCCTCCATTGTTTTAGTTATTCTTGTTATTGTTGTTTTTATTTTTTTGTCATCAGTATTGTTTTGGATTTCATGCATCATTTGTATGAGTTGGTTTGTATCTTTGGTATAGTTTTTACTTAATTGTAGTATTTTTTGTGTTCCGATCGTGTTTTCTAGAAAGTCCTGAAATTCGTCGAATGAGATAATGTATTTGGCTGGATCACTTTCTATGATTTCCTTTGTTGTATTGTGTTTTGGGGATTCAGTTTGTTCCAAGTTCTTCTTTTTAATTGTAGGATCCTTTTTTGTTTTTGTTTGTCCGTTTGGTTTGTGATATATTCGACAGGGTTGATTCTTGGTTGGTTTCTTGTTTTTTCTTTTGTGTTGCTTCTCTTATTTGATGTTCAATGTAAGTTTCATTTAGTTCTGTAGGTGTGCTTTCAGCAGATGACTGATTTGGTCTTTTATTTCTTATTGTTTCATTTAGGTTTGTTATTTGTTCAGGTTGTTTTGTTTCACTCTGTATATTGTGTTCCTCGCAGCTTGAGGTTGAATGGCCGGTTTGTTTACATGTATAGCAGTATGTTTCTGTAGATAAAAATAGTCTGTAGGGGGTTTCTTCAAATAATACTATTATTGATTCTGGGATGTTTAAATTTGCAGTTTGTTTAACATAGATTTGTCTACGAAAGCTAAGTATGTGTTTAAATTTTATTTTTGATAATGCAGCTTTTATAAATGACATATTGCTTGTTAAAGTTATATTTAGCATAATAAGTGCGTCTTCTATTACATTGTGTGGTATGGATGGGCTAACATTTGAAATAACCACCCTTATGGTCGGCGTTAGTGATTTACGTATTTCCACTTCTGTGTTATTTACTGTTATATTAGTATGTTTGTTTACAAACTGGTCAGCGTCTTCTTTTGTAGTTAAATAACTACAGATCGGGTTGTTTGCTATTCTTGATGCAAAGGTTATATTTTTAGGATCTATTATTTCCGTGATTGCATTTAGATAATCTTCTACTCTTCGTGTTTGGCAATGAATTTAATATAATCGCATTTTCTTTTGACGGAAACTGCTTGCAGATGTTTGTTTATTTGGTGCATTGCTTTTTACTGCATTCGAATATGTCCCTTCTTTTATTGTCTGATGGGCGAGTGGGTTTTTTGTTTGGCTGGTTGAATGATTTATGGTTGAGGGTGTTATTGTTGGTAAAGGATACATTTCAGGTAGTTTTGGTAAGTGGTTTGGGTTAGGTTTATTTAATGTAGCTGTAATAAAAGGAAGAGGAATGTTTAGAAAACAATACCTGTTTTGGTTTTATCACTTGTTAATTTATTATTTCCGAGGTCGTATTTTATATCAACGAATTCACTTAGAACTGTACTGTTGAACATACCGTGGCGGAATGAATAAAATACTTAAAACTAACATTAATGTAAACCACAGTGTTAACTTTCATAAATGTCAATCATATAATATGGTTGTGAAGGCAATTACCAAAAAACCCGAATATGGATTATAGCAATCACAGATTCTTAGGTATATACTGTCTGAATATTCAAGGTTTATTATTACATCTATGTGAACTCCAACATTTCGTAAGAAAAAAAACACTATTAGTAGGTCTAACTGAAACACATATAAATGAAGTTAGTGATCATGAAATTATTATTCCAGTATATCAAACTGTCATATCTAATGCACATAGTAAATATACAGGTGGTGTAATTTTATATATAAAAGAAGACATGGATTATGAAGTGACTGTCAATAAAAATTGTAATAAAAAATGGTGGGTCTTAGGTTTAAAATATATAAATGAACAAAATTGTATTTGCATATATAGATCACCAGCCTGTAATATAACGTTTCTTAATGAATTTGAGGAATTAATTGGTACTATAGATTTGCACACTAATAACATGGCGATGGGAGACTTTAATATCAATATGAATAAAGAGAGTACCTATTCTAAACGGCTGTTTGACATGATGAATGATAGAGGATTTATTCTAATTGTTAAAGAAAACACTACAAGAACTAATATTAGTAAAACGTTGAGAGATTTAGTATATACAAACTATAAATGTTTATGTAATAAAGTTCTACAGCCAGCCAAGATCTCAGATCACGATCTACTACAAATTACAAAGTCTACTCAAAAGTTCTTCATGAATGCACATGGTATAACATTCAGTAAAAAAGTCTCGGTACGAGACGTTCTAAAAATGGATAAAAGTAAGTTTGAAATTAGTCTCATTCAGCTTGAAGGGCCGAACACTGAAAATGATGTTCACCAGATGACAAAAATTTTGTATCACAATGTTCTGGACAAAGAAGCATTAATAAAAACTATTCATATACCACCCACTAAAAATAAATGGTAGGATATGCAATTAAAAGCTCTTACTAAATTAAGAGGTATGATAAATCTTCGGGCTATTTTTAGTGGCAATGTAAACGACTGAAATAATTATAAATTTCGGCTATGATAAGAAAGAAAATAAAGAAATTATTATGTGGATTTAATCAATAAAATAAACATAACCCTAAGAAAACTTGGTGTATTATTAAGGAAACTATTAGTGGTACATCATAGAATACTATAATCAATTATGAGGTTTAATAATGTTAAATCATCTGAACCTCAAGATGTTGCAAATAACTTCAATATATTTATTGTAAAAAGTATTGAAAATATTGTAAACCATACTCAGTTGAAGTTTTCATTCAACAGAAGTTACAACAAGAAAGAGTAAGTCAATTTTCTTTTAAGGACATCTCTAACGCTGATGCACTCAGTGCTATTAAGACAAAAAACTCACATGTTGATCTAATAAATAAATACATTGCTTTAGTAGGTGGAAACTATTAACTGATATTTACAATGTCTCTGCGAACTGGACTATTTCCGTCCATGTGGAAACAATGTGTAATAACACCAAAACTTACAAATTTTCTTGAGCCTACTGACTATAGACCTGTTAGTATACTTCCATTTCTTGAAAAAGTTTTGAATTGTTGATATAAAACCAAACCATGAGTTTTATAGAAAGTAATAATATTTTAATTCAGCAACAATTGGGTTTTAGAAACAAACATTCCTGTGAATCTTCGATACAACTGATTTTATCCAAATGGAAGAGATTACTTGATAATGATTCCAATGTTCTCGTTGCAATATTTATCGACCTATAGCGTGCCTTTGAAGCAGTTAACAGACAAATTATGATTTAAAAAATGGAAGTTCTTGGTTTTGACGATCAAGCAATACGGTGTTTCACTAATTACCTACAAGAAAGAAGTCAGGTAACAAAAATTAATGAATATTTTTCAAGTCTGGTCATAAACAACTATGGGGTGCCGCAAGGAAGTATCCTGGGTCCGCTGCTTTTCTTGTTATATATCAATGACATAAGTGATTGCATTACAGATTCAAATGTTATGTTAAACCTTTTTACAGATGACACACTAATAGATGTCTCTGATAATGATATTAATAATGCTATATGCAGTGGCATAGCTAAGGAATGAGGGGTCACCCCGCGAAAATAACAAGGGACCCCTATTTATAATTTAAAATATAGTAAATATATAAAAGAAATCGCTGTCATTGACGGTTACATACATATAAAACTTTTTTATTTAGTCATACCAAATCGCTTAAATTTTAACAAAAGAAACTTATCGACTAAATTTTTCAAATTAATTTTTTGTGTATGTTCCTGTTCTATACTTAATACTGCTATAATATAAAAGAAACGCCTCAGCTTTTCTTGTTATAATCTCTGAAAAGAAATGTTTATTTTAAAGTGTTTATTTTTCTATTTTCACATCTTAAGTAGGTTGTAGGTTTATAAAATCAACTAACACTCTTATCAGGTAGCCGGTTTCAGCAAAAACAGTCACCATTGTTCCAGTGTAAAACAACACTTCCTGTCCATTGATTAGACATTGTGAATATATGAATAGACACTTATATAAGATTAGCTTGGCTTGATTCTTGCATCAAAGCGTCCACTTTTATAAATACAAGGGATAAGATAACCAAGTTGTTCTATGTAAAAATAAGAATCCTGATTTGTTTTGTAGGCCTTTAGTGGGAGTATAACTATAGATGAAACATTGGGGTCTTGTTTCTGTTTAATAATCCTTAAACGAATTCAACATCGTTTATTTCACAATGCTGGGACCAGACCGGGGCCCTTTAATGTTTGGGCCCCCCCCCCCGCATTGTGGGGTTTTGCGGAGGGCTTAATTATGCCACTGGCTATATGTAAAATTAACAACATTCTAGGATCACTTTCCAAATGGTTATTAAATAATATACTCGTAATTAACACTAACAAAAGCAAGGCACTGGTCTTAGGCTGTCGTACAGCTATCGAGTTATTACCACCAGTTATACTTAATCAAGTCATATTAGAATATGTCAAAGAAATCAAATACCATGGGATTATTATTGATTCATCACTTAATTTTATATCTCATGTCCACATTTTATGTACTGTCCCACAATTTTAACTTTTTAAATAAAGTTTTTCTAAATAGACTACAAACACAGCAGAATCATGCTCTTCGTATAATTCTACACTGTGATATTTATACAAGGATAGATATTATGTTGGAGTGCATTCCAATATTATCGGTGAAACAGTATCTATTTTTTGCAGTTATGTGTTTCATCTACAAAATAACAAAAAATCTTCTTCCCACTTATTTACAATGCAACCTTATTAAAGTAGATGAGATTCATAATTATAGTACACGCTATACATCAAATTTTTACATTCAACAATTTAAAAAAACCTGTACAAAACAGTCCTTATTTATAGAAGGAATTCAAAAATGTAATGATCTCCCGAAAAATGTGAAAGAATTAACATGTTTGAAATCGTTTAAGGTACAACTTCGAACCTTGACGGCCAGACTATAGTTGATTATATATTAATAGTTACTTGTTACATATTCAGTTAAACATTGTTTGCATTTTATTTTTACAGTTTATTGTGTACATATATGTTAGATTTGTATGGATATTTACATCTATTTTTGCAATATTTTATACATTTAAATATATTCACTACCACTACTATTCACCATCGGACCACTTTTATTGGTATTGGCAACATGTTTATCCCCGCAGTTATTTTGCGTTCAGCGGCTTATTTCACTAGCAAGCCCGAATGTATAAAATTATTGTCGCTTCATACCCAGGATGCTAGTTGCTTGTCAATCGAATTACAGCCGCTTGAATTGAATGCATGACTGATAAACTGTATTTGATTGATTCCCTTTAATATGATTTAACGGTATTTCTAAGTTAAAATGACCTCGGGGGTTACGAGATATTCTGGTTTACAGGGTTCGTACAATTTGAACTATTTTAAACTTGAGGTCAAGTTTTTTCCATGAGAATATATGCATTGGTATTTTTACACTGTCCATTTACTACAACATCTTGATTTTAGGATGCTTTATGGTTTCTGTATATCTAAGTAATCTACAATGGTTTCAGTGTCTTTGCAATGCGTTAGAATATTTTTGAATACACGTTCGTAGGATGATTGTTTATAAAAAAAAATACATTGATGTTTTTCTAATTTGATATTCAACATGTGAAGTCCCTTTCATTGCTTGTTGTAAAAGAATGTACTGAGTGCGTTTGATGTTTTTGTCGGTATTTATCAACTGTAAACCACCCGGCTCCTAGAAAAATTTTCGAGTATTTTCCTGCTAAGCTCATTTTAACTAACTTAAATTAATGAATGTTGTCCTGTATGCAAATGTATGCCTAATAAAACATTAGCATTACATGTTTATTGTTTTAAAATTTATCAAGCACTGCTTTGAGACTATCGGGCATAGTGAGCTATTTCTCATGCACTTACATGAGAATTAGCCGCCGTTGCAGCTAGTACAACAACTTCTGTTGTTTGAAGGGCCTTTGTTTTTCGGCTGAACATGTACGTCAGTAGTACATTGTTTGACAGTACAATAAAATGGAACACAGCAGAACTTACAGGATCATACTGTGATAAAGTTAAAACCAGAACGTCATGCCAAGCTGTACAACTTGCTGGATTTTTTCCTTTGCATCATTTGATGACTTCCATTAGTAAAATAAAAGGGGTCTGGATTTTCTTGGTCTAGCTTTTCAGGTTATTCATCGCGCACATGGATATGGTATGGGGTTCAAAACGGAACTTACATCATTCCAATCATCGCAAATGTTATAGAGACAGCTGTTATTGGTTGAGTATTTATTAGATAATAAATCAGCATTGACTGTTGTATAAATTTGTCTATACAAATTTTTTTCAGTCACTCTACTGTATAGGTGCGATATTAGTACTTTATTCTGTGCAGTCTGCAACGAAATGCATTTCGGTTTGTAAATGGGTCTTTCTTTGTATTTCTGTTGTCTACTATGTAAAGTATATGCTTTTCCTAATGAATATTTTACACGCATAAGAATTTAAAAATTGTGGTAACCACAGGACTGAAAACAGTTCACTTTACATATTTTTGTTTAATTTTTTGCCTTATGTACATGTTGGAATTGAAGTAGAAAATTAGTTAAAGCTAATTAAAGAAGGGTGTAAATTATTTCTGCATCGATTTTGTACTATGTAAATCCTCTGGGGTATTTGGATTGCGAATTGGTATTTCCCTTTTTCTAACATGTTTTTTTTTTAAATTGAGGTATGCAAGTAAAATTTTCTTCTTGAGATTTATTTTTCTATCACGGCTTTCTATGGATTCCTTTTTGTTGTGATATTTGCTGCAGTTGATTTTCCTTGCTTACTTTACTTTTCTTTCATGTCTGCACAGAATATTATAACATCGTATATTATGTTTTTGAAATTCCTACCATACGTATGCGTTTTATTTTATTACTGCAGTTGTTCAACGCTTTTATAAAATATACGTTTCCATAAAATGTAAAGACAATTTCATAAATTTATCAATTATTCCACACTGATGTAATACTGCACTATTTTGCAGAATAGTCAAATTTTGCATTATTTTGCACAATAAAATTTGGTTTCTAGTATTAGCTGCTTGCAGGTTATACTCTACTTAATTTTCACATACCCAAGAATTTGCAAAATGAACTTCCTGTTGTGTTGCAAATACATCTGGTCTTTAGTTATGATGTATAGTTAAACTGTTAACATTCCAGAATAATGAGTAACGGCACGGACACCTCTAATCATTACTGGCTCCAGGAAGTCGCCTCGCTGAATTACTTGAGTAAGTCAGAATGCATAATGCATTTAGTTAGGTTTAGATAATTCTTAAGTCACTTCAATTGTAGACAGTTTACGCTATGTTTTATTAAAAATAAATACAATAAAATATGAAATGTGTTTGAAATTAATTAACGGTTATTAATACGTAACTACACTAAACATTTCTCGAAATGTACCATCACAAAACTGGTGTGAAAAAGCAAAAAAAAACACAAAGATTAAGGCGGAAAAATTAAATTTCATAAAAGGGGCAGTTCACGCTTACTCATTTAAATTTTTGCTCAGTTGAAGCTTCGCATGCTACTGATACCAGTGCAGGTCAAAGTCATAATACGACATAGTGATAGTCAAGATAGTCAGCCATTTCTTTCGGTTTCTTCTGAACCATACTGGAAACAGTCAAAATTCTATTGTTTTGTTTGATCTGGCACAGGATAATACGTCTGTAGATGTTATTGGAGCGATTGAAAACTATGACAGTGAAACTAATGATGTAATTGACCGTGATAGTGGTGGTTTTTCTACGGATCGCGAATCAGAAGTGCAATCAACATCACAGTTTGACCTAAGTAAGCATCTTGACTTTAGTGACTACGATACTGGTACTGTGAAAACTAAATTTTTACATCTGCAACCAGTTGATGATGTAATGCGCCAAGGCCATGAACATATGCCGCTTGCTTTTCCTCGCAATTGGTTGAATGAAACATGTCCTGTTTTGCCTGCTGCTCAAAAAACTTGCCCAAAGGTGAAACACGATTGGTTGGAGCATTTGGAAAAGGTAAAGAAGTCCCAACAGTTACACTACCGTCTGCAAGTTCAGTGTTTGTCACCGGACATGCTAAACGAATTTATATAATTTTGTGCTTGTCATGTAGTATTGGTCATATTAAAAGAACGAGGAAAAGCGAAATACTATTCCTTAATATCGAGATGACCGATTCCCCTTATATTGAACAAACCAGGTTCATTTTACACTACCTTCAGCTGAATCTTGAAGAAAAAATTATACCATCGGAAAAACGTTTTTTAGCGTTTGTTGACTGTAATAAGAAAACCGGTGCAGTTATTGGTGATTTGATACGCAACACTCTAAATATATATTACATCCCTTTGATCGACTGCCAGGGACAAGGTTACAATAACGGCAGCAATATGAAAGGTGAATATAATGGAGCACAAAGTCACATCCTTCGAGATAATTCACTTGCTCATTATTCACCCTGTACTGCCCACAGTTTGAATCCATGAGTCGATTCTGACAGTGTTGTGCTAAAGCCATCTCCTTCTTTGAAGTCATTCAAAAGTGTTACACAATCTTCAGCAGTCCACAGTTTTGAGAGATTTTAAAAAATAAAATAGGGTGTTCACTCATAGTTTATCTGATCTAGTCTGCCAGAATTGACGCTGTCAAACCTTTTGCTGATCATCTTCCAGGACTGCAAAGTGCATTAGAAAACTTGAAGTCGCTCGATTTGCTAGCAGAAACTCAAAAATATTGACGTCCAAAAATACATTCTTAAATTTGAATGTCTTTGAATGGTTCCTATATTGTCAAAAATTCTAAATGCAATCAATGGGAGAAGCACGTGATGCTTTTTTATGGGAAAATGAAAATATCGCGAGTGAGCTAAAAGGTACTTTTGCAACTTTGCCTGTGAGTCAGAACAAAAAAACCAACAAAGGCATTTTCCGAGAGTGAATATGAACCGTTATCTAGTACCACTATTATTGATGAACAAATTTCAAAAGAAATACTTTTTGGCAATTGTAGATTCTGTTATTGCAGGAATTTCTAACCGATTTACAGCAATGAGATTTAAATGACTCTTTTTTTCAGTGGAAATTTATAATGTTGGATGAAGAAGAAATTTGGATCACCGCTACCAATTTTGTAAACATATATTCTTCTGTTTCCCAAAAATTAATAGATAAAATAATTTATTTAAAACACATTTACAAAGCAAACTTTGAAGCCGGTCTCTCTCCATTTGCCTTGTTGAACACTATTGTCTCAAGGTTGGTGTAATTTATTCGTCAATAAAACGTTATTCTATTTTAATCTAGATGCACTTTTTCTAAATATTCGTGTTACGTTGCGAATATTTTGTACTTTACCGTTTCTGTTACTAGTGGGGAGCATTCCTTTAGGGTGTTGTGTAACGTGCATTTTGATAGCTTAACATTTTACGCTTTTTCCCAATTAGTAAATACATTTCTGTAACTACTATTTCTATATTTTATATTTATTAACTCCTTAGGCGAATGCATCGTATTATAATGAGTGGATTGCATCGTTCTTGTCTTGCCGTTCGTATAGATTTTGTTCCTTATGTGGATATACAAGTCTAGATAATAGACGATAAGAGGTTGTAATAGAACGAGTTGAATAAACAGATGAGTAGTTGTAGTTTGTTCTTGGTTCCTAAATATTAATTACGTTAAAAAGACTGCTTCTTCTTTGCTTTGACAATAGTGAGAATTAATGCGGTATCAATTTTCGAAGGGTTCATGAACAAGCACGGCACGATTTTAGTTGTTTTTCTTGTGAAATAAAAGTTGTATTTTAACTGTAGAAAGTGTAGTGTTAATTCCGATTGAAGTAGTATGGTTGATAGGCGAACGTGTTTGATCGACGCACGTGTTTTACGGAACATTTTACGGACTTACTTTAGTGATACACGTGCTTTACTCATTGTGGTTTTTTTTGTGCTTTGTCTTTTGATACTTAAACTGTGTGTGCGATCTAGTTTCGCGGTCCTTTTTTTTTATCAGAGTAGTACATACTTTGGATTATCCAAATACAGTTGATACTGTGTTTCTAACCCCAAAGAATCTAAAACAGATCATTGTTTGCGCAAATTTCGTTATTTGCGAAATATAACAGATGACCGGTTTACAAAGGTATTGGTTGAAGTTTCTCACTGCTTTTTGGATGTTTATGAAAATAATATACATTTGGTCCCAGTTGAAATTAAACTAGTGCTACAAAATATTTCGAAATTATTGTCTCAGGAAATAGGATTAACAAGAAATTTATCAATGCTACATAGTTCCGTCGCGTGATAATGTCTGCTGCTAACACCAGTGAAATACGTAGGTGTGATTAGGGTAACGTGTGATAAGTTCCATCAACACCCTCCCAGTCAAGGGTGAAGTGCTGCGTTAGTGCCGGACATCGTGAATCCCACACTTCAATTGCAAGGAAGCGTTACTGAAGGACCTTTTGTAAGTTGAACTATTTCCTACTTATTCTTACTTTAAATATCTATCCGTTGTTTTGCCATATCTTTGTCGTTCTGATACCTTTACCATAGACTTGCATGCTATTTGAAAAAAAAAAGAAGAATCAACAATACTGGATGACTCATATCAATGGTGCTTACCTATTTATTTTTTTGTTAAAATTTTGTCTGATTTATGTTTAATTGGTGTGTGAGGAAACGTTTCTGTTACTCCCCAATATTACCTCACTTTGTACTAAAAATTTTTGTATTGCTTTTACCGTTGTTAGATTATATAGATTATCCAAACAGTTTTTTTTTTACATTCTACAAAGTACTGAACAATCTATGCTTGATCAGCATGCTATGCTTTTTCTTTATTTCAGGTTTGCAGGACTAATTTTTCTTATTGCAGGTATTGTTACTAACTCCTTACAGCCGCGTACCTTCTATGTCGGTCTGCTTTCTACAACCCCCTAATCTCCGATTGAGCCCGGTCATTTCTTTGATTTTCTTCGTGTTACGCACGGCTACGAGCTAACGTAGCATAAATTTGGCGCCCAACGTGGCTGCCACGATAAACGTAACAGTTGTCAAGATTAAAACTTCTATCGCTCCTGTTCTACTAAAACGCATGTAACAGGATTAGGCACTCTTTGCCTAGAGTAGGCATTGGCGAGGCAGTTAGATTTTGAGTTATAGTGTAGCGCTTTTGCCACGGCCAAAGCACTGAAAGCGCATTTATAGTAAATACCTAGTAATTAGTATACCTATTGTGTTATTTTGTGAAATAAGTTATATTTTGTAATATATTATTTTATATTTGAATATTTTTAATATGGTCAAATTGAACCTTTTTACCTGTTTTTTCCAAAAAAAATTCGGGAGAATACTGGACCCTTTCCTACTTGGGGGGATTCCCAGATCTCCGGCTGGGATTTAAAAATTGATTTCATTTTATAACATATTCAAAACATCGTAACTCTACCTTAAGGAACCCTTTCTCTATCCGCCAGAGCAGGATTTTCTCACCACGGCCCTGCGTATGAACCTGCATTGATCACAAAATTACTGCAATATGCAACACAGTAGACCCACTAATGGTTTCAATGCAGAAGTATAAAATATTCATTTAGAGAATGTTCTGGTTATTATTTGTGTTTATCATAGAACTTGAACTTACTTCTACATTTTCAGTTTTAGATCTGCCCAAATCAACACGAACCACGTACGTTATATAAACTACCTATTTTAAATTCCATTTTATTATAACAAAAAGTACAATTTGTACTATAATAAGATATCACAATATTTGTTAATACTAATGTCAGCTAAATCAATGTTCTGATATGCTTAACTTTCATGCATCAACTGCAAATAAATTAAAATAAAATAGTTATCATTTCATGTTCAGACCAATTATCACTTTTGCGGTGGTCCATATTCATACACCAACAGTAGAATTTCACAAATACTAAATTCTGCCTACATTAATTTCCTTGTGTTAAAAGTTTTGATTTTCTTAACTTCTATCCAGTTTGTCCGAATTTTTACACAAATCTAGGAAAACGGCCTTTCCTCTATTAGCTATATCTGCATAATCACGTTTACCAGGAGAACACAGTTTACTTGAAAAACGTGCATCTCGTTTTCTAAAATGTATGGTTTTAAAATTTTATTTTGTACAAAAATAAAGTTTACCCTCGACCTGGAAGCTCCATTTGATCTACTGTTATACCTTTTACATATAGATGATCATTACACCAAAGTATACATAATGTCCTTGGCTCTAAAACATTCATATCATACTCCCAATTCAACTCCATTTTCTTGATATTTCCACCCAAATCTGCAGGATGTGAAACAACAACTGAGTAAGTAGTTCCATGCTCAAGTTTCATATCTCCCGCAGGTGTTAAATCTAAATTAATTACACCAGATGGACTATGTAGAGAAGCTTTTAGAAAACCTTGCACCCATGGTTCTGCTGTTGAGGGCTTTGCTAATTGTATACTAATACGGTACAATCGGTCTAAAATTAAATAGTTTAAATCGGTCTTGTTCTTTAATAAAACTTACGACAAAAAGGATATTCTCTTCCAGTACTAGTAAAAAATTTTGTTCCCATTGTATCTTGGAATCTGTTTGATTCTGGTTCTATTTCGTTTACAAATCCAGGAGTTGAATCAGTATGATAACCCATTAAAGCACAACTACCAGATCCAGGCTTACAACTGAAGCATTTACCTTCCAAAAAATGTTGGTAACTTGGACATTGGTGTGCTACAGTCATTGAAAGAAAAAGGGAATTTATTATTTAAGAAAGTTCATTTCCTACCTATGTATGGACACTGGCTGTTAATACTGTCTATGAATAGCTTAATGGCTCTGACATGATTACATGCTACTAATACGCGTGAAGCTTCTTCTAATCCATCTCTAAAAGCATTACTTTACCATAATACAGAAATGATGCAAAAGAATTATTTTGTCTACCTAATCAATGTTAATGGTACAAGGGGACTTTGTGTTATATCACAGCCTGGTTGTTCTTTACCATTATTTGGATAGAAATCTATATGTCCACATGGCTGTGACATCCCATAACCTGAAAATTAAGAAATTAAAATAATTATTGTGAATGTGCTGCGAGTAAAACATGTTAATGTTCCTGCGGTCGTGATGTATAGTAATTATTTATAAATTGTAAAATAATCATGGGCACCAGAACAGGGAAAGGTATAGCATTTAATAATCCAGGTGTAGATACCAACGTAATCTTAAGCAATACACTTGAAGAAACAATCTTCGGATTTTTGATGTGCAAGAAAGTTTAACTGAGAACACAGATGGGCCGATAATTGAATTTATTAAAAATAATATATTTTAATACACGATATTGAAGGAACGCACAGGGTTGCACTGTGAAATTCTTGTATTACGAGACCGATCATTGTTAGATTTTGTTCCTACCTTAAAAACATGGGGTTTACTATCCATGAAGCTAAATATAGACATACAATTCTAAAAGAAGCCCAAAAAAATATATAGCAGAGGAAAAGTGTGAACTTCAGATGGTAGAATTATTATAAAAACTCATGATAATTCAAGTGCAATAATTTCAAGAATTAGTGCCATATAAACACTGTTATTCTTCATAATTTAAATTCGTGTAGTTACTATAATGTAATGGGTTCGGTAAACTATATCAAAGTAGGGTTATTAGTTTGCTATATTTCTATTCATATAACTTGTTTGGTTTCTTATAATTTATTTATTTATTTACGGAATATATCCAGCTCTATAACAGTGTGCATTACAAAAGTTACAAATTTTAAACACTAAGTTGCTATGTATCTAGATGTAGTCATAAGAAACGTAAATACCAGGCTAACTACCAAACGCGGAGAGTGGGGGGATTCATCTAATATAAAAAAAACAAAAAAGCACGTCGCCCACGATTATCTATTAACAATAATTATAAATAAAAGATTCTGTACAAACAAGCAAAAAAATAAATTAAGCATTACTATTTCAAAGCAAACAATTATGTGAAACGAACTTAGATATGAAGTACGCATCTCGTATTTTACACAAAATAAAACTAATCAGCTGAAAAGAATAAGCATGTGGGAACTTTTGTCAAACATTTTTAACAATGGTACATCACACCTGTAAAGCGATAATATCGATTCACAGCAACAAACAATAGTCCTACAGTGTCACGTGTCTATATACCCTGTTACCATAACGGCACTAGCGATCTACAGCAACGGCAGTTGATCTGTGGCAAAGAACAGTTGGGCCTACATAAAAAAGAAGAACCAATTTGGCTCCAGCTAAGAGCGGTGCACGCAAGATACCTCCTACTTGTCGAACAAAAAAACGTGCATCGCTCTTGAAGTACTGGGACAGTAATGTAGAAAATATTTCAACGCACAAGCTGCAGAATCGAATTAAAAATTGGTTCAAATAGCACGAGTTCGAACTACAATCCTCGCGTTATCAAAGCGCGATTATCAAACTGGAAAACACGCTATCAAATAATAGTAGGATCTATTATTTCGACAAGTTGTTTCCTGTCTATAACTGACATAAGTCAAAACTTGACAATGCCAGATATGATTGACAAAAATGCCAAACGTAATTGAAAGTTAGGTTTATGTATAGTTGTGTACACGATTTAATTTTGTAAATTTCCCAATTGTGGTCATAGGTCTCGGTGGCGTATTTGGTAAACGTATGGTCCCAGAAAGACCAAGATACAGGTTCAAGTCCTATCCAAGACCTTATATTTTCCATCTTCCAATTACTGGCTCAATTTGAAATGATCATTCGGGCTTTGCATAAAAGTCTAAATTATTATTTCATCTTATTCACTTATATATATATATATATATATATATATATATATATATATATATATATATATATATATATACATACACATATAGTTTTAAAATTTGAAATGGTTGAATTAATTACTTATTATTGTAAGACGACTAAATCGTAATATAAACAGATATTAAAAACTTGGGCATTCCTAGGATCCAAGTACACCTTCCGCTTACAATGTGAAGCCAGGTGCAACAACTTCTCTAACCTTTACTAAATGCGCTACCATAAACTACGATTTAGAATTTGAAATCCCAAATTAAAAAAACCCCTAGGATAAGGGTTTTCTATCCAACAATTACCTTCAATAATCTTCGTCCTTCCAAAACAGCAGTAAAATGAAGTATAGATCCCTCATAAGAGGTAGAAACTAGTGGCATCAATAAACAACTAATATTTAGGTAAATCTACAACATTTAACGTTTCACAATTATAATACGAAATAAATTCCCAATAAGGACGATTTCAAATTCATAAAATATTCGCAGCACTTTACTTAGTCTTCTGCTAGCCTTATGTTGCTATCTCTCCAACTGACAAAACTCGAAAGAGTTAAGGAAAATCTCCTAGCAACACGCGGAAAACAATGGAACTACTTAAATATATAAAATCATCTGAAACTATACTAGAGAAAGTCTGTAACTGAATAAATATTTGAAATCCATTGCACAAACTGATAAAACGTACATATAGGACTCTCTGCATGATTAGGTTAAGAAGTTACTTAAGTAAATTTGTGATACATTTGATTTTTAATTTTTGCTTAAGACTGTATTATGTATTTGTAACGAAACATAAGTGTGCTATATAGTTAGGGACAAGAGTGTCTTGAATAATAGTGTAAGACATGTTTATATTTGTTTTTTTTCAATCAGTGTAAAGGAATGGTTACAGTTTTGTTGCAATACATTATTTTGCAATTACCTAGAAGAATGATTGAGACTTCGTCATTTAATAATTGATTTTAAAACCTTCTTCTAGCTAACAGTTTTCAATAGGGTTTTTGATGTTCTTATAGTTAAGTTTTGTTTTATGTTTAGGCAATAGTGTACTTAACAAATTCTCACGTAAATTTTAAGCCAGAATCACTCCTGATCTCAGGTTTTGGTACTCTTATTATTTTTTTAAGGTTTTCCCTAGAAACCCTGTGAGATTAGGTGACGTCCAATAAATTTCCTGATAAAAACATATTTCGGACCACTTATACCACCCGCCCCACTGAGTTAGTTGACAACCGTTGGATTTTTAGCGGAGCAGTTCACCGAGTTTCTGTGGATTACTGACTAGATTTCTCGGGGTCAAAACTGTACATACAAATTGTATTTAAATATAGGTTCATTAAATGCATATATTCAATATCCTCTAAATACTTATTTTAAATATGGAACATTAAAACCAGTATTTGAAAGATGTTGCAATGAAAAGCGGAGCTGTTTATAAAATGACTATAAATATGAAATTTATATGCATTTGTGGGAGTAGATTTAATATAATAAATTGGGTGTACCTGTCAGATTGTGTAAAAGTGGAAACTAGGTATTGAGTCAGCATTAAGCTTTTAATTCACTTGATATAAGTTTATTTGGAAAGGTGTTATTTTTTAAAGTGAGAAATAATAAGAGAAGGGGAATGGAAGCAAGAAAGGACTCTATAACATGCACTATTAGACACAATAACAAGTTGGAGTATAATAACCCAAAAATTTTACCATATGTTAATACATACCTAAGAAGAATATACTTTTTCCATCCGTATGAATAACATCAACTAATTCTGCATCTGTAGGGTCCAATCGAACATGAGATGGCATTCCCTGTAATAAACAATTTTAGTTAACTAATGTAATAAATTTAATATCCGTACAAGCCCAACATCCATGGGGTTCATATCTCTAAAGAATTCAAGAAATATTTTTCACAAGCTATTTTCAGTTCCAACAAGAAAAATTGTAAAATGAATACACACTAATAGGGAAACTAATTTGTTAATTGCATATACGGGAAAAAAGAAATAGAAAGTATAAAATATTCATTGAAATACATACACTGTAATAATTTTTCTTCATGTAATAAAGATTTTGGAATGCGTATATTTTCGATATTATATATGCGTTATATAAATAGATTTCTAGTATATGCATAGCAATTTTCTTGATCTGATTTTCTGATCTGATCTGATCTGATCTATCAATTGCCAACATTCCAGAATGTTGGGTTTTAGTGACACTTTTCGATTTCTATTGGGTACTCTTCACTATTTCTATCTTATACATATTTGAGTTTGTAAGGATGTTTTTTTGTCCTTCCGTTTACATATTACGACCGAATCATTTCTTCTCCATATATTTTTGCCTTTTTTCAGCTTAGTTCTAATTATGTTTGTAGGATTATCCTGTTCAAATATTGGGGGATCTTGGTAGCCACAGGTTGCTTAACCTCCTTCACATACCAATGAATACTGGAGAAATATGGTATATATTTGTAAAACAATAGAAGGGGAACCGAACTGCATCTAACTAGAATGAGCAGTGGCTATGTTCGAAGACAACAAACAGAAACAAGGAAAAAGTTGTTGAAACCATATGTGGAAAACAAAAAAAAATGAAGAAATAGAAGGGCAGGATATGTTCTAAAGCATTTTTTGGGAATAGTGCGGGATGTATTACAAGCAGAGATAGGAAAAAAAGATGTAGAGGTAGGTCTAGATTAGACTAATGCATGCAGATAGTGAAAGATGCACACTGAAAATTTCCGGGAAATGAGTAGGTTAGCTGAGAATAGGAAACAATGAGGGTATGCGTCTAACCAGTTTCAGGACTGAAGACCTAATGATGATGAAGATTATCTTTACAATTTTTCCCAATGTTCCTCAAATATACATTTTACGACCGCCAACGGGTTTAGTTAAGAACACCGAATTATAGAAATTGTCTGCATATTTAATGTATACCTATTTAGGTAATCTTCCATCATTGTTACAACTACTTCAGAAGCATTGCCCATATTCAATTCAGGCTTTTCAGATTTCTTGCAGTAAATTCTAATTTTTAGTACCGTTTCATTAGACTAACATAGTTCGTATAACATTACACTGCATTTGTTTTTTACATATTGGCAAAAAAACAAGTGGCCATGCTACAACACGATTGATTTGTCGAACATAATTTTCGATGAGGTAAATAAGAATCTCTCATTGTATTATTGAACTGATGAAGAATTGGCCTGATTTTCTATAATCTTTCATTATTTTGCTTTGAGTTATCAACAAAATGTAAAATTCAAAATAACTTCTGAAATTTGTTACGGCTCATTATTAGAACTTCGAAATAAGTTTTTATATAACACATTGGTGCTTCAATAATGTTCAGTTGATGGTTACGAGCACGGCCCGATGTGTAGCAGTAGTCAAGGAAAACTTCTATTGCTACTACAACAGTTGTTCTTCATTGATTCAATCTGGAATTTCTTCGCAGTGGTCTTTGTTTATTTCTTGATCCACATAATGGTTTGTTTGTTGAACAAAATGAACTAGGAAATCAATCGAAAAGAATAAATTTATTAAGGTTTCAATTGATAACTGACTTGTATCAATTTTTAAACTAGGGATTTTGTTCAAATCAAAGTTCTCGGGATCTTTAGAAATAGCACACCAATTTGTTCCTGCACCAATACTTAGTACTTGACTAGCTGCTGGAACAGCAACATCGTTGTCAGATTCTGATAGTTTTGAATCAGTAGAATTGCTGCTCTCGATGTCACAGTCAGATAGCTATATTATTCTTCAAAAATTCTGTATATTATTCTTGTCCATAGCGGTAAAGTTATTCCAAGTCATTTTCAGTTAGTGGTCTTTTTCTCTACATTTTCTACACAAACACATACACACAAATAGCTATAGTGCACTACTGATAACTAATAAATACTAGAAGTGTACATCCATAAACTAACAGCAAATACTAGTTAGCCCAAGAATGTAAGCAGTATACTTATATGTGCCATGCCGATTTGGTTTTCCGTTTGGTTAGCAAAATTGTACTATCAAGTTACACTAAATAAAATACAATTCCATCACAATAAACTAAAGATGTGCAGAATTGATGGTCATTCACACTGCAATCATTGAATAGTTATTTTATTGTCTCACTTTACTGATGTCAGAGATAAAATTAAATACACGAGTTATCTCGTACTTTGACATGCTTATTTATTTATTTAATTTATTTATTAATCTTTATTGTCCAACAGATTTTTACATCCAATTATAGGACAATGCCAAAAAAATTAGAAATAAAGTAACATACAAGATAGTAATCAAACGAATAAACAAACAAAACGTGCTGTAGCTAAATACACTAAAGAACTAAAAAAAAAGTAAGTAGATAAGGATATTCTAGCAAAACATAACTATCTACATGTGTCGGACTACTATACATCACCACAAACTCAACAATGAGCATAGAATAAGTAAAAGTAGTCTCTCATAGTGTTTTTTAAGTCTAATAGTCTACAGTGATTAATATCAAAAAAACCTGTGATTACATTAAAGTTATTACACATTATGTGAACAGGAGACTTTAGTAATGTATTAGTTCGCGTTGCGTTACAATAAAATGTTAAAGTGTTTCTGGTAGATAATCGCGGTATGTGAAAATTGATTAACGACAGTAGATGTATGGAATCAATTTTGTGATGCATTAACTTATGCAACAATGTTAGACTAATTATTATTCTACGAGCTTTAAGGGATTCCATATCAAACATAGATAGCAATAGACTCTGATCAATACCAAGAGGTGGATAGTAACCATTCATTTTAAAAAACATATACTTCAGATATCTTCCCTGTATTTTTTCTAGATCGTCCTTTTGATATTGGTATATAGGATACCATATAATTGCACCATACTCTAATTTGCTTCTAACATACTCATAGAATAAACTCTTGAATGCTAGTATATTGGTAAAAGATCTACAGTTGCATATTAAAAAGCCTAACATTCTTATTGCTGCTGTAGTGGTTGCAGATATGTGGTTTATGAAATTAAGTTGAGAATCAAATGTAATGCCTAGATCCGTCACCGCACTGCATCGACTTAGCTGTACAGTGTTGCACGTATAATAGTAAATAACAGCTTTTCGCAGTTTAGAGCATTAGGTAAGTCATTGATGAATAACAAATATAGTAGCAGACCCAAATTGGATCCTTGAGGAATGCCCGACGGTGCCAAAAAGTTTTATGAGCTGTAATTCTTATACATGATATACTGCACACGGTTTTGTAGATATGATTGAAACAATAATAAAAGTATTTTGCTAAAGCCAAATGTGCTTAATTTTGTAATAATGATGGAATGGTCTATCTGATCAAATACCTTTGCAAAGTCAGTAAATATTACATCAACTTGACCTTGGGCATCTAGCAATTCTGACAAAAACTGGGTAAAAAGCATAAGGTTAGTTGTAGTAGAGCGACCCATCATAAATCCGTGTTGACATGTAGAAATATAGCTTCTAACTTTAGGATATATTTGATTATATAATAGTATTTCAAATAATTTAGAGAAGTTACACAGTATACTTATTGGTCTATAATTGTTGATTTTCGATGGATCACCGGATTTTAGAACAGGACAAATTCTGACAGTTTTCCATACATCAGGAAAAATTGTAGTTCTCAGAGAGAAATTGAGTATAATGCTCAGGGGATAAGAAAATTCTGTGCAACATTCTTTAACTAAAAAACTGGGAATACTATCGGGACCAGAAGTCATTTTGTTTTTCAATTTAATGATGGTTGATTCAACTTGCCTGATTGTAAACTGCTCAACATTTATGATAGGCATGCTATTAGAAGTAGTTATAACTGTACCAACGTTGGAGGTCTAGTACACACTGCTAAAGTATTTACTAAACGCGTTCACAATGGCTTCAGGGGAATCATACGTTTGGTTGTCGAAATACAATTTTCCAGGTATGCGGGTACCATCGCGCTTTTCCTGAATGTATGACCGTGCATTTATATTTCCAATGCTCCACCAGAAGGTACTACATTGGTCAGGAGGCGAGTTTTTTGTTGCCTGGAAATTTAGAATTTTGCCGAACCCTTGCCGTTCCAGGCAAGGTAGGGATCTTTAACGTGCGTGACAACACTCACACACGGGACCTCCATTTAACCTCTCATCCGAACGAGGGCGTAATTTTTGTGAAAAATACTCACCTGTCATTTTTCAAGCAGTCGGCCGTGTCGGGATTTGAACCCAGGACCTTGGAATCCGTAGTCTTACGCTTTGAATGTATGGCCACAGTTGTCTTTGATCAGTAGTAAATGATTGCTGAATATTAACGAGGTATTTTTATAGCATGCATTCATTTGCGATTTAACTATGGACCTTAGTTTTTGAAATTCTTCACGCTGATCAGACCATTTAGTTATTTCATATTTTTTATAGTACAAGCTTTTCAGTTGAATGTATTTGATAAGCTCCTGCGAAAACCATCTGGGATATTTGTGCTTTTTACAGCTAAATAGTGGTACGTAAACATCAAAAAGTGTATAGACATAGTCGTAAAAATATTTACAAACTACATTCACGTCCGATGATTCTAACAGGAATGACTAATCAGTATTAGCAAGGGTATTATACAAACCAATGAAGTCAGTTTTTTTAAAAAATTGTATGCCTTTTTACCACGATTAATGGGAAATGTATTACTTACGACATTAAGAAAATCTATATTTGTCTTCAACGCTGGGTGATAAAGGTCTTCCTTTACAAAAGGTAGTGCATCGCGTCTAATTACACACTTGGTATTTGAAAATACAAGATCAAGTGTTCGACCTTGTACATTTGTAATGGAGTTAAATTGTTTCATATTTAATAGTTCAGTGAATCCTCGCATTAGCCTACTTTTGCAATCGTCAACTCTGGGTTATTAAAATTTGGTATATTAAAGTCGCCCACAATTACGACATTTTTCTTTTAACAACATTCTAGTTCCTCGAAAAGGTCAACAAGTACCTGATAATCAGCAATCGTTAGGTTAGGAGTTACGTAAATAACAAATATGTACAACGAATTTGAGTTCAAAATACACTTACATCCATCGATATCAATATTGGGTAGCACTGACATAATATGAGATAAATCCAGAATTTCAGCCAATATGTGATTCCTTACCGCTAACAAAGCACTGCCAACCCACACTTTGTTTATAACATCATACTGACAATCACACTTAGAAAATCTCAGAGCTGAAGATATCAGGTGTGAATGCAGTTTCAACTAAACATACTGTATCAAATTCACATCCACACACTGATGTAAAACACTGTTGAGTTTTGGTGCGCAGTCTTCTAACGTTTTGATAGTAGCACTGTATTTTATTTAATTATGAAGAGGATGTCGTGATTGATTTTTTGAGTTGGCAACTATTATCTGGGGAATTCCTTGTATGTATCGTATAGTTAAGTTTGATTAGCCCTTATCAATTCTGCTTCTGAGTTCAGATCTAAGTTTAACCATAAATTCTCGCTGCCTTGGAGTCTCATCTAGTTTAATATTAATGAAAGCGTTCGCCTGTTTCAAAAGAGCTTTGCTTTTGACTATTCGAAGCACATCAACAGAGGTTGTCAATGTTACTTTGATAGTGCGTGGTTTTTGAGTTGCATCGACCTTGCCCAGCCGAAGCACACTTATATCACTGACAGCAATTTTGGGAATAACTTTAAGAAGTTGTTTAACGTTATCTAGATCATTTGAGGATTGCCTTTCAGAATTTTCTGGTATGTTAAAAATAATTATATTGTTTGCCCGACGCTGCCGCTCCAGAACCTCGTTAATTACTTCCTCAGAGTTTAGAACAGGATATTGCTGCTTGGATACAGATAGGTTTTTTAATTCATTAATTTAATTTTTAAGCTCAGTTATCAGCTGCTTCAGCACATGTACTTCAGATTTTTCAAAGCTACATTTATTGCAGTGATATACCACATGTCTGTCTTTGCTGGAAATACATTGCACTTCAGACCTTGATAAACCAGAACACGTTGAATGCAATGGATTTTTACATTTATCGCAAATAATTTCTTTCTCTGGATTAAGGTCCCGATTAATATTGAACACTTGTTAATTATCGGCATAATTGCAGAGATAGTGATTGAATGAATAGAAATAGTACCGGACCTCACGAAAGCACGTCCGTTGTATTGCATGTCCATAAGCAGAACTGTACACATATAAAAGTTATCCAAATGCATCAACTACGAGTTAATTCGACTCCGGCTTTTCAACAAAAATTTTTTGGATGCAAATTGAAATAATGTCAGGTTCAAAAAATGTATTTTTAATAAAATAAACTACTGCAGCAACATTGGTATATGGAATTGAATTCCATAATAACCAACGACAGCGAACATTTTAAAGAAATATTATCCAAATGAATTTAAAATAATTGTTTTAGTAAAATTATTTTATATACAGGATACCACACAATACAAACACTTTTCTAATTAGATAATACATTTTACAATATCTATTTTTCCTAATATAAGCAAAGTAAACTAATAGAAATTGAACCAGATACTAACATTTCCAAAGAAGTGTGACGAATTTTTAACAATTTTCAAAATGTAAAAACAATATGGGTAAAAATTTTGTCGCCAGTGAATTTTCATAACAAAGGGATTGCCAGAGAAATGACTAGTGAAAATATAAAAGTAGCTACACCACTTCTAAAGACAATAAACGTAATCCGGATTGACAAAATTTTTCTCTTGAATTAGTTTTCAATGTTGAAGCAGCAGGCCTTTTTATAGTTGAAATGATTTTCTTATCACAAATACAACACCGTTAATCTATCCAATCGATCAGATTGTATATCAAATTTTTAGCTTACTATTTGGGACTGACGTTTCCACAACTGATTATTAAAACTATTGGAGAAGATTAACAATCCATTGATGATTTTAAGAAAACTCTAATATTATGGGTGCTCTAGAGAATATCAACCTTTCCTGGAACGAGGTGATTTAGAAGTGCTTGATTTGAGTGTGGAAGAAAAACATGGCTGGAGCTAAGCAAGGATTTTAACACAAAAGAACCCATTCTAAATGTCAGTGAAATTGTCAAAGTGATCGATTAAACAGGGTTATATAGTTTAAAGGTGCAGAATATGGAAGAATTACTGCAAATTACATACAATGAAGGAATTAGTAGAAGTTCAAATGCATAAAGATGGCAACATTAACATTTCTGAAAATGAAGATGGAAACAAACTTTCTATATATTTTTTTTAAATAAATTTAGCCACTATAACTGAAATTATGCACCCCCGCACTGTAGCTCTGACAAATATGCTTAGTACCAGCTGCCACTGCCTAGGTCCTATACTATGTATTATATAAGTACCAAAATTATTAAGAATTAAAATTTACATTTCAATGACTTTAAACTATACATTTGTTTTCCATTCGATAGCCGGAACATTTAGCTTTCTGGCAAAATTAAAGGGTGTGCTTTAACAATAGGTAAAATGATAGTCAAAGTTCTTCATTAATACAAAAATGGATTTTAAATGTAAAATAACATATAAGATAAAAATATAAATTTTATATTACGAAAAAATCAGTCATTACGTAACTAAAGCATCTATCCCTAATGTAATTAATTGGTGTACTGATCACATATCAAACAAAGTGTACCAATTCTTAAAGTTTGAAGGTTAAATGCAATAATGTACAGTTATATCAAACTAATAAGCATATTAAGGATACAATGTATTAGATATGTTGCAAACCACATGTAACGAAATGTATTACGTTTCTTTGTTATTGAAGTTTTTACCTTCTTGTATGTATTAATATTTTCTAGAAATTAATTGTAAATTATGCATTTATTTGATGATTAAATTCACTTTCAGAAAACATTAAACAATACCAATTGTACTTACCTACTCCTGATACATCGGGGCAAAGACACCCCGACTTTTGAAAGGACGAACACACGACCATAGAAATTATGCTATAAGTTAGTATAGAATATTACAAACAGTTATTTAAACTATATTCATACAATTATATGATCACGGCAAAGGTATAGACTTGATTTTCCAAAGTATGAATATCAACACAATTATATATTTCAGATATAACAATGATATATTTAAAAACGTACTTCAAACTTACTTGAAAATAAGGTTCAGCTGGATCAAGGCCTGTTATTCTTCCTAAACCAGGCACCATAGAGCCAGCATATCCTGCAGTATGGGCACCTAAGGAATGCCCAATAATATGTACATCAGAAGCATCCACAGTATAATTGGTCTAAAATATAAAATGTACAATAGTAATGAATTTTACAACATAATCAATAAAATTAGTTTTTTTCAAAGCACCCGATTCCTTTGAATCAAGCTTTATTTATTATCACATAATAATCACTAAGCGTGTTTCAAAAGTATGCATACTGATATCATAACATTCCAAATTAACCAGTCGTAACAGTTTGGAAGAATGAAAAGACAAAATTCATTTGTTAATTGTTTAGAGGGGTTTTAGTTTATTTGTGTTATTTTGGCACATACTGTAGAGATAATTTCTAGTAGAAATGCTCATTTTCCTTTTCCTTTAAGCATAATTAAGTTGGCCATATATGCAAGGTTTGATTAAATAATTTGTAAAAAAATCATTTTATTTCTTGTCATAAAGATAGTCTGGCACAGTGTATTATCTTAGACTGCCTGCATGATTTATATAGCAGCAATAGAGCTTTACAATACAACAAAACTGGCTATATGCTGGAAATTCGAAAAAGAAGCATATGTCAACATACAGTAGTGGATGTGTCTAATTACTTGTTATAGTCACAGTCTAATTACAATTAATATCTTTGGTACGGGAGTAATTCCAAATATTAGTTTATTGTGTCTGATTTTGTGAAAAATATCCGTGGTTAAAGTCAGTATCTAGTATAGATAAGGTTCTTGGTATTATAATTTTAGTAGAACATATTATTTCAAACTTGTTCAAGCTTAATTTAATTCAACATTTTTGTTCTAAAGAAATTTCAATAATCAATTCATTGTTATTTATTTCGAGAAGCAACCTATTCATTATTCAAGGTATTATTTATTGTTAAAAAATTTGTGCAAGGTATTTGAATATGATACTTCAAGAGAATTACGAAAACATTATAGTTCTGCGAAGTCGTGTAATTCAATAGTATTCTAGTATGGTTCATTAGGGATCGATAATTCCCCAAGTAAGTATTTCACTAATCAATTATTTTGTTGGCACAAGTTACTTCATGCGTCATGGATTTTAAATAATAAGAAAATTCTTAGTGATTTACTGGTGTTAAAATTTTTATACATGCATAATTAGAGGTTGTAACAATTTTAATTTCGATAATAAATCCCTCCATATAATTGTAAGAATAATATAACAAATTTTATTAACAACAATAATATTTGGCATTCAACTTCAAAAGTAGTGCGTTGAGCCCGCATTGTCCTTTAATAATCTACGTATGGTTAAATATCTGTGTCGTATACAGCTGTTTGCAGGCACATTTCTGTTTGATTGCTCTCCTCCGGACGGCTCGGCCGCCCGAGCTGGTTTGTAGAGAGTCGGCCATACGTAGTAGAAGCATCAACATGTACCCTAGATTGCAGGCCGGCAATTTGCGAATTCACTTCAATGAGTGAACACATCTTCGAATAACGGTCGGTAACGTATATATTTTGTTAACTTGTATAATTTGAGATAATTTATTTAGCGCGACTCGTAGAGGACGACACTTAGAATGCAAACTTTTAAGACACACAAGGACAAGTAGGATGCAACTTTTAAGATACACAAGGACACAGTAAAGATGCTACCTGGGGAAGGCGGCGTAATTCAACTTCGTGATTACAACTGCTGCAGAATGTATTGCAACAGGATTTGATTCGACACGTGGGACGAAGTCATAGTAGAAGTTGTTTTGGATGAATTTGTTTCAAATTACAAACGCTGTTATCGTTGCTTGAAATAACGAGGATCCCTTCTTTCTATGCTACAATGCGACAAATGCAGTTTTGGTTCGTAGATAGCTATAAGTTCTTTTTATGTGTTTCAAATCTAGGAACACGTACACTTGCTTTGATGCGTAATTCAAGTACGTAATAAAAGTTTTCACTAATTGATAAGCTGGATTTACCAGTAGTAAACTTAAAGTTCACTGATTTGATGTTTAAAAAAAAAACAACACGCGTGGCTCAATATGAATCGTCGGTAACGTCAACAGGTGTTACTGACGTCATATATTTTTCTGCTTTGTACTGCTGACAGATGTTATTTTTAAAAGCAAATGCTTCGAACAGCTTGAGTACAAGATATGTAAACATGTCTATTTTTGTGATCAGCTTTATATAAATTAAAACTTGCATATGTTATTTAGAAAACTCAAATGCTAACATTTTTAGAACTTATTAATTTGTCATCGTCCTGAACAGATCTGCACAGGTTGGAACCCTATTTGTACAACAAGTTCATGTCATACTGTAGAGTATTTGATTAAAAATAATTAAGACGAACATGAAGTTGAAAGTTATAGATTGTTACAGTTAATGATTAAATTTTGTTACAAGTCACATTATTTTAAAAGATTTTCTTAGTAAACAATTGGTTCCAGATTAAAGTTTTTTATTTTGATCAAGTATGACCAAATCTAATAACATAAAGCTAACATCCTTATGAGTAGGAATTTGATGCCAATTTTATATTGGAAATACCTTTTTAACTACTTCTTTATGCATTTTTGCTGGACACAAATAGTGTTCCACTTTTTTATTTATTTAACTATTACAATTTCTTACAGGAGCTGCGTCTTATTTTATTAAGACAGGTTTTTGGCAGCGAAGGCGATCTTTTTTCTTTGGGTCTCCACGTCCGCCCTTAGAAATATGCCATGCAATTATCATAATTAAGTCAGGACTTGGTGGCGCCTATTTGGTTTAGATTAAGTTTGATCTACAAACAGATTTCGACTTACCCCCCCCCCATTTCTCATAGCTCTGCCCAAGGAATAGACCCCTAGTTATGTCGGAAGACTTTGTTCACTGGCGCCCATTTAGAAAATTTGTAACACTGGCACCGGCAACGGTTAGGGCCCAGTTAAATTCGTTTCACTGCCACCCAACGTGGGGCGTGCAGTAGATAAAAAGAAAAAACGTTTCAAGGTAGGAGGTCTAAAACATCTTGTACATGAAATAAACACTGGAGTAGCAGAGGGAAATCTTGGACCTATTTTGTTTTGTAAAAGTTTGATTTTATAGAAGGTAATATTTGATTTATGCTAGTTACATAATTTTGGAGGCAATTGATCCCAGTTCGGAAGCCGTCAACATTAAATGATATACCTATTCAACAAATGCCTCAGTATAACAGGCCATGTGATCTGTTAGTGGTTGATTTACACTACTTATTTGAAAACACTTTTGGTTCTGCAAGTAGGGAACCATATGTCAGCAAAAAGTATGTCGAAATATTAAGACTACCTAA
This sequence comes from Platerodrilus igneus, assembly GCA_036346225.1. Lineage (NCBI taxonomy): Eukaryota > Metazoa > Arthropoda > Insecta > Coleoptera > Lycidae > Platerodrilus > Platerodrilus igneus. Next base: position 2,774,134 of record JARFIW010000412.1, read on the forward strand.
GGTGGACTTTAGAGCTAGGTACAATGAACAAAGACAACTGTTCATTTTATAAAAGGACACTAATTATCTCAGGCAGTTATATTTGCTATTAATAAGTTGTACGTTAAGAAATACATAGTATCTGAAACTTGAAACTTTATGCATGCTATTGGTTTACTGGTTATAATTCGAGTAATTTCCTTTCTATCATATAACTAGAAAGGGTATATAAGTCCAAGAACGTTTTTAAGTAGATGTAGATTATAATTTTAACCATTACGTTTAAAATATATGTTTTGATAAATTTGTACAATCTTACAACTAATAAATGAAATATTGTAGTAAGCAGAAGGTAGTGTTTTAATTGTTTCTATAAAAGGGAAACAAAGTCTCAAATAGTAAAGTTACCAATATAAAAATATGTTTTGTGTTGCTTGCGTAATTTACTATCACAAGGTGCTTTCTCAGGTTAGCACTTCACATTGCATTTCATAACTGCTATTGTGCAATTTTCTTAGTTACAATCTTGAATTTACACATGTAAATTAGGTTTTACGATTATACCTTCAAACGCAGTGGAGCGCAGCTAAATACAATTTTCTGATTATATGCTCTGAAACCTTTGCGTTATTCTCGAAAAGGTCCCAAAACTAATCAATTAAATGGCATCCAATGAAATTGCCAATTTAGATGTATTCCATATGAAAGCACTTCCCCTGAATTAGCTCATAGCATTTGCTTTGTTAGTTACAGTTGAGATCAACTGAACTTTTGAATTACAAAATTTTAGGGTACCTTAGCTTAGGGGAGATAGACCATCAGGTTTCTTTGTGAAATACCTGCCTGATGTTCTGTACCAAAATTGCATGTAACAAGTTACCAAATCCTTTATGGATCTACTGATCTTCTTTAAATATGAGAGTGCCAATATGCATTCTTGTGCCTTGTGCAACAATGCTCTACCTCTATATCAGTTCTTGTGTTAAGGGAAATGTAAACATTCATTTAATGGAGATAAAGTGGAAGATTGAAATTTTTACCACTTTTAAAATAAGCACATGCTAAAGCTGAAGGCACTTAGTATTTCTCCTAACATCGAAGTCCTTATATTTTTTCAGTTGTTTCTGTTCATAGAAAAATATTGAAAATGACATGATTAGTAAGCTATATATTTCAATCATTTTTAGTATCACGCAGCAATACAGGTATATAAATAACACAATACATAAATTACATATTGCTGATTCAAAATAATACCGCCTCTTCCGCTGGGTCTTGTTATAGGTTTCAAATAAGATAACACCACATTTGCTAGATGGAGCACAACAACACAAGTAATTTTAATTTGCAGTCCTAATTCATTTCTCCGAGTTTTGTTGAAGATATCTTGAATTGGTTTAGGGAGGGAAAAAATTTTTAGTTAATCACTTCATCTTTACCATCTAATCAGATAACATATAACTTGAGTAGGTTAGTTAACCTTGAAGAAAATGTATAGTAATGATCGCAGTTACTCAATAAAGTTTGGATAATGCTTTACTAGGTTGGTTACTTTTAATTTTAGAAATACCCTGGTTCTCATTAAATCGACAACCTCATGTTGGATAAAGGCATGTTGATTCAGAGTTTTTCAAAATCCCAGTAGGATCTGGTCAAAACAAATTAATATCAGGAGATAATATTTTTTAGTGATATCAGAATTATCTAAAGTCAAAAATTATTCATCAGGTCTTTATTATTAAATTTTTGAAACCTATGAACATTTTTTTCTATTTAACTGCATGAAATTTATAACGTACCCATAGAACGTTCTTGTTACAAGGTTAAGAATTTATACAGTAATTTTGTTCATCGAACACGTTTTCCATTAAGTTAAATAATTTGTGATATATTTGGTTTTTAATTTTGGTTTAAGAATGTTTATATATACTTGTAATGAAAACATGATTGTATAATAGTCATATATTAGTGCCTTTTAAAACTAATGTGAATATAACAGTTCCAGTTTTGTTAAAATAAAATATATTGCAATTACCTAAAGGTGTGATAAAAATTAAGGTAGTTTAATATTTGGTTTTGGAAACTTCTTTTCAGCTACCAATTTTAAATAGGTATGTTAGTGTTCTTATGTTTGACGTTTATTTTAGATTTGTTTGGCAATAGTGTACTTGGGGTTTTGACATCATCTTGTCTGGGGTTTTCGCTCAAGATTATGTGGCGTTCAAGATATTTTAATATTAAGACTTATTTCACACATGACAGCATTCCAGGACCCTCTTCAAACACTTACACCGCTCATTCCACTGAGTTAGTCGGCAACCATTCTTGTTAGTACAGTCGAAGTTTTCACAAATTTTTTAGTGGGATACTTCACCGAGTTTTACTGTAAATTACTGGCTAGATTTTCTGGGGCCAAAACTGTACGTAACAAAAGCCAATTTTATTAAGCAACTAGATTGTTATTTGGATACATTTTCTAAACTTTATATTTGCGGGTACTTTACTCTTGCATATAATATTTTTCTTAATGATCACAAATGCAGAACTTTATTATAACTGTGCAATTTTATTGCTGACTGTACTGATAGAGATATGTAAATATTGTTAGTGTGTGGAGTTCTTAATAATATCTAGTAATTAATGGAATGTGCATATTCAGTACACTCTGCTACTGTACACGTCAAGTAGATCATTCTGACACCAATTGCAGTCCATAGCACTTTTATCTATAGGAATTTTTGAAAACTTACTTCAGGTTAGTAATCATACTACATGTATAATAACTTCAGGTTAATGGGTTAATCACTCCAGTTAGGCGAGTAAATGAATGCACAAAGTCAATTGACGTTTCGAAATGCCATATGTCACTATCATTCCGAAATGAGTTGTTAATTTGTATATTTGTAATGCTTGATTTCTGATGATTGCACACCAAAGTAGAGAAGAATAAAAATTGAAATTGTTGTATCTTTTGCATAATTTATAGGAATTTTGTTAACTTTTGATGAAAAATTCTTTTAGGGCAGTGATGAAGAAAAAATTGCAGCTGCACAATTATTGTTTACCAAAAGAAAAAGAGAACATGTATAAAATCCTATATGGAAGTTGTCACTACTTATTTTTTATTTGGTGAGCATTTACTTTTACTTAATGTCTGTTTTCAAATTTCAGAGCATAATTGCGTTTGGACAAATCAACTCTACGAATTTTAATTGAAAAATGTAGCTGGCGTGTATATTTCTAAGAAAACGTCTCTCGAATGACGTCCAACTCGGTACCGATAAGGAGATACGAATTTGTATGTGTATGTTAGCTGATCAGGGGGTTTACAGGTTGATGAAAGTCATTATTTCTTTTAAACAGGTTGACATTACTGAAAAATTGTAAATCTGTTGTCGACAGATCTGATTTGCCGATAAGTACAACTTGGGAATATATGAGTAGAGTAGTTGATATGCTAATCACAAACGTAAAAACATTTATAAAATGGGCAGAAGATACAAAGATTATATCATAAGGACTCATAAAGAAAAGCCATATCGCGAGAAAGTTTGGAGCTACAGATGGAACCCACATTTGTAATTCCAAAAATCAACCCCAATTCATATCGGAATGGGAAGTAATTTTTAGAATATCTCAGCAACGTTAATGGTGCACGAGTATTTAGAATATTGTCAATTTCAAAGTATCTTCCTCAAATTTTAAATCATAATCAACATTTATTAGGCAATTCAGCACATGCTATTCCCCTAAGCATGTTAAGGCCATATACAGAAAATAGACATCTGATTGATAAACAAAAAAATTTAACTATATTCATTCTTCGACTAGAGTCTGTATAGAGTAGGTGTTTGGACTTCTTAAAAGTCTCATTAGAAATCTTAAGTTTTTAACATAACAGATACAAACTTTATACTAGATATTATAGCATGTTGCATAATATAAAAAGAATTACAATTTAAGTAAGTGCATATTTATGACAATGTTGCTGTTATTGGAAGCAAAGGTTCTATAGACTTAAGAGCATTCACTAAAAGAGGCAAAATTTGCGATCTAATAGGATAAGAATAATTACATATTTATCAACAAGTCTATAATCTTAATGAAAATATGTTTATACAAGTTGTTGTCATTAATTTATACTTATTCAAACCATACAAATTTTTAACCAAGAGCACATCTTCAAATATAAAATAACCAAGTGTACATAGTTTTGCAGATTATTGCTGAAAGTTACGCTTTGAACTATAGTTAAAATGAATGTTAACCCAATAATACTGTAACGTATTTTTTTTCTTGTTACACCAAGCCTAATAAATTAATAATAAAACAGATAAATTTTAAAGCATTTAATTCGTAAATATTCAGCCAATAAAAATTAAAGTATAATGTTCATAATAACACATAGATTCTAGAAGATATATATTCTGAGGCTTGTTACCAAGCGTTGTCCAGTTAATTATCAGCACTTTTGTTTCCAACGTCCAAGAGTGAAGTCGCTTTTTGTAGACTAGAGATAAAAGTCAAGATGGCCCGACTAAAACACGAGGCGTCTAATAGAGTCAAGAAGAAGAACTTGAGTTGAGAACATGGAACGATAATATACATCATTTAAGACAGTTGGTATAGATTAATACAATAAATTAAATTAATATATTTCACTTTAGTGCAATATCTTATGGACATATCTACAACAACAATTTTCAATGTTAAATTATAATAAATTTTCGTCGCAATAATTTAAAGCAGGCAGTTATGGTTTCGTTCTATCTATTTAACTACGCCGTATAGCAATGGTTTATTCAACAAAGAATCTTGGTACTTCAAACTCACTGATGATTAATACGCTGGAAAAATACAACAGCTGACGTCATGATTTTGCACCTGCAATTTATTTGGATACACGTGAGTGTTTGAAACTTTCCGTAACTTTGAAAGTATAGTAAATTATTATGAGATTTCCTACGTTGATTATTAGAGTAACAAAAATATAAAGTAGTTTTTAAAGTTAATAACACACCGAATAAATATCTAGTTTGTCAGTTATTTGTACACGCATACAATGTGTTTTAAGATATTTAGAATGACAACTTATGTCAGATAAAAAAATAGTATAGATTCTGTTTCCTAATCTAGACGCCAGATGCAGTCTTGATTTAATTTTCACATTTTGCTTAAAAACATTCAGGTCATGTAAAAGCTTTTTATTGGTGCTGAAATTCGCGTATATTTTTTTTGTAGATTACAGTTAAATTTGAGTAGTTGCATTTTATTATCGCTATTTTTCTGATGATCAATCTTTGTTGTAAATGGTCAAGGAAGCGCTTCAATGATTATAGTAAAAATAAAATCATGTATTATGAACTAATAAATTATGGCATGTTTGCTTAAACTAAAGTTTATAGAAATGATCAATTTATACATATTTATTTTGAAGGTTAAACTTCACTAAAATTCTTTTATAAAAATTTATGACAAGATAGTAAGCATATATATTGCAGTCACATGTATATAATCAGATTTCTATATATAAATAGAATTCTTTTGTTTCCTTTGAAAGACGTTTTATTATACAACATTTAAATTAGGAAAGAGAAAACTAGAGCAAATCCTCCTTAAGTAAAAGACAGAGTAATGAAAATGAATCCCTTTAGTATTTCACAGATGTTTAAATTCATTTATTCTATTTTTGGCATATGCTTTTGAAGACACAGATAGTGTCCATGTGGTGTTTTGTTTGTTCACAGGTAAAGCTGAGACAACTGTTTGACATCTGGTGGTTGAGGTTTTGGTAAGTGTGTGATAAAGAGTGAAATTCAAATTTTATGGCTATGATAGTGGTGTTAAGATAAGGTTTCCGCATTCCCTTATACAAACACAGTTAAATTTTGTTGGCACTTGTATTAAAAAATACGGTGGCGCCTATTAAAAATATTTTTGGTCGATTATCCACCCATGACCCATGCTCATGATCTACCCAGAGCTAACACTCTACTAGCCGTTTAACCCTAAGAGTTTTCTTTGTCTAAAGCCGTTTTCCATCTGACATTACCCTGGGCTTGGGTATAAAGAAGAAAATCTCGACCTAGTGATATCAGATTAAAAATAGAGAGTTTTAGTATATAGCTGATAGTCACGAGGATAAAGGGTAATAAACTTACAAAAAGGTTTTAATTACCCCGTATTTTATTACACTTACACTGGCGCCCAACGTGGGGCTCGAATTTCATTTAGAGGCTCGAATTTCATTTAGAGACTGGAAATTCAGTTAGAGGCTCGAATAATTTCACTTAGAGGCTGGAACATTTAGTAGTTATTTTCATCACACTTATATTCACCGACTGAGGTTTGCTTTGATATTAGTAACGTCTTCTTTTAGTTTCATTTTGTTAAAGTTTGTTACAGTTTATAGTGAGTTCTTCTTTATATAATTAGGACATTCGTTTGTTTGAGATTTCATCTTCAAAAATTTTATAATTGAGTTACGTTAGAGATATTCAGATATTTAATTATGGCAGAAACTTATAGCATCGTACATTTACTTAAAAATGAGTTAGAATATGAATTGAACATTAGAGGCATTGAAAATTCAAGACCAGTTTCAGATAAAAGGAAAATTTTAGCAAGGTTGTTGGCCAAAGAAACAGATAAACCCGGTTGTTTGATAGATCCTTCAAGTTATAAAGTAGATTTCAAAGTGGAGAAAGAAGAGATTGAGTCTAGTATAGAGTCAGTTAAAAACGTTTTGTTAGAATTTATGGATGATCCCGCTGAGTCAATTTTAAAAGGATAAGGTCAAGATTAGTACATCTTACAGGTAGAATTCAACGGTTAAAGCTCCTAAAAAAATTTTGAGGAAATTGTGTTATTTAAAATGAAAGTTTGGCTACTATTCTTGTTGTGGAAGCAGATCTGCATGAGAAATTAAATAAGGATACGAGTTCAAATCATAAAGATATTAATATAAATCCTATTGCTGCATCTAATGTACCCATTCCAACGGTTACATATGTCACACAATCAGTCCCTATTGGATCTTGGTCGATAAAATATTCAGGAAACCCATCTCTCTTATATCAATTTTAGAAAACATTAGTGACATTGCACAGTCCCGAAAGGTATCTGAAATGGAAATGTTTAATTCTGCAGTTGAATTGTTTACCGGTGATGCCTTAGTATGGTATCGTTGCGTTCGTAGTTCATTAACAGATTGGAGTTCGTTGGTTAGTAGACTAAAGGAAGATTTCTTGCCAGCACATCCTGAAGACGATATTTGGGAAAAAATCAAAATAGATTACAGAGGAATGGTGAATCATTTGTATTGTTCATTGCTAATATGGAAAATTTGTTTAACCGATTACCTATTATTCCTGCAGAACACACTAAAGTTAGAATAGTCAAGAAAAATTTATTGCCATATTTCATTCAGCATCTTGCTCTTACAGAGATAGAGGATATTAGTACGTTAGTTAAACTGTGTAAGAAGTTAGAAGAAGCTTCTTTAAGTAAACATAAGTCTGTTTCAGTTGCACCATATAGTCACAAGCAGCCTATTAATTATTTTAATCCACGTTTTAGAAACAAAACCCTAGTTCATTTCAGAATGCTTCAAGTCGTGTTTATACCCTACATCTTCACATTCCCCAGTACAAGTTCTTAATTCTGCTACCCCAATGACAGAAAAGAGTGGAGTAGGTAACTCATTTATTAAGCATAAATTGGTATGTTGGAATTGTTCACGTTATGGACATACTTTCAGTGTCTGTAGATCTTTCAAGAGATTATTTTGTTATGGTTGTGGTCGTAAAGGGTGACTAGTATCACTTGTCCGTCGTGTCCAACTCAACGAGTGGAGGAACAGAAGTTGAGTAGCGAAATTCCTGTTTCTAGATAAAATGATAAAGTTATTTGATATGGATGTTACGAGTTTATTTGATTTTGGATGTATTACATCGATAGTAGGTTCATCTTTTAGTCTTATTAGTTATGTTTGTTGGTCGATTAATGGTACACTAGTTTTTACTGTTGAAATATAGTTTTGAAGATTGCTCTTGTGCATGAGCACGTTTTGGTTTAGTTTGATTGGTTTTGAGTAGCAATTTTTATGGTCGCGTTACAACGTAGTATGTTGAGTTAAGTTAGATCTGTGCGAGACTTGTTGTGGTTCATCGTGTAGCGTTATGTCAGTCTATGCGAGGGTCGTGGTAAGTTTGTCGCTTTAGCAATTTTGGCATCGTCACTTGAGATTATTTGAAGTCAGTTATGATGTAATTCGTTTTGCTTATTTAGTTTGTCAGTCTAGATGAGACTCAGAGAAGAGTTTGTCATTCTAGCAATTTTGTTTATAAGTCTAGGTGAGGCTCATAGAGGAGCTTGTCATACTAGCAAATTTATGCGTTGTGAAGCATTTTGGTTTATATCGACAGTTTGATTATGGGTAGAGTAAGCGTGTACCAGAACATTTATTAATAGTTATCATGAAGTAAAGTAGAAAATAATTTCGTATTCAAATTCCCCCTTTTTCATTTATCCGTATCTTCAAATTTAAGTCTAAGAAAATGTTTAGTATCGATGGCATGTCAAAGACTTAAAGCCATATTCTGCGACAGATGAAGGTGAAAATGAAGATGATAAAAATGTTTCTGATCCTTAAGTACTTCTAATTATAGTTGATGTCAGTAGTAATTCCTTTTGGTCCATGTTTTAAACTCTTAAGTAGGACAAGATTAAAGTTAGTGAAATTTTTTTGGTTTGTTTAAAGTAATTTTTGTTTTAGTAGTAATAGAGCTTAATATGTTTGTTGATTTAGATGTTGCATGTGTTAAATGATAATTTTTGATGACGACAAGGATGTGTTAAATGACGACAAGGATGTGTTAAATGATAATTTTTGATGACGACAAGGATGTGTTAAATGATAATTTTTGATGACGACAAGGATATGTTTATGGATTTTGAATGATGATATGTTTTTTTTTGAGGTGTTTGAGAGTGCAGCATATGCTTAGAGATGTTGCAGGTATATAGAGAAGAATATGTATTCGGTGAAGAGGTGCGTATTCAGTTATGAGGTACATGATGGAGATTATAGAGTGTTTAGTAAAGTGTTGAGTATAGTTATATAGTTAGAGTGTGATAGAGTATTAAGCATTAAAGGAATGCTTGAGTTTTGGTTTAGTAGTTTGAGACTAGGCCTGATGTGCTTATTCTTTATTGAGAGTGTACATGAGCTAAGAGAGTTCATGAAGAGTTTTTGTGAGTTGCTGGTGGATGTCTCCCAGTAGGCTCAACGTATGATTTATTAGTGGTTTTGGAGTTCTTTGGTGATGAATCACTGATGTTGTAGAATTTTGAGAGATATAGTTGAGTCTGTAGCATAGTAGTCGTACAGATAATGTTGTGAGGTGCTCACTCAAAGATCAAAGGTATCTTGTTGATGAATAAGTATTGTTAATACTTTGTCTGTTTCTCGAGTATTAGAGATTTGTTTCGTGAATGGACTTCGTAAATAACAGCTTTTGGTACTTATTAAATTCATCAATTAGTTTAAATGTAATTAGCATTTGGAAAGTTATGTGCATAAATCCTTAAGACAGATATAGTAAATTAGAGAAGAGTATTCGTTGTACAGATTTTGTTTAATAGTAATTTTGTTATACATTCGATTTTGTTTATTACAGTTCTAATTTATAGAAAAATATTTTTCGCTTCAGGTAAAATTTTTACTTTGATATGGTTGTTGCGTTTGTAACTATAGATGACATGCATCCACTGAGTGTTAGATTCCCTAAATATTCTTAACTGATTGACGTATATACTGATTATGACTTCCGAATTTGTCCCTTTATAGGCGTGTAGTACGCGCAGTTACTAATCACTCAATCCCATGCATTAATATTCCCCATATCAATTAGTGAATGATTCTGTTTTTTGTTAAACTCATCGTTAGTTATAGTTAAAGTTTGTGCTGTTTTGTTGTGAGTTGTAAGAGGTTTATACAGTTAATAAGAGTAATTTTGAAGTTTCAGTCGAAAATTTTTTTAGAAAAATTCTTCCATACCTCAATTTTTTCTCTTGGGAAGAGGCTGTGTAACGTATTTTTTTCTTGTTACACCAAGCCTAATAAATTAATAATAAAACAGATAAATTTTAAAGCATTTAATTCGTAAATATTCAGCCAATAAAAATTAAAGTATAATGTTCATAATAACACATAGATTCTAGAAGATATATATTCTGAGGCTTGTTACCAAGCGTTGTCCAGTTAATTATCAGCACTTTTGTTTCCAACGTCCAAGAGTGAAGTCGCTTTTGTAGACTAGAGATAAAAGTCAAGATGGCCCGACTAAAACACGAGGCGTCTAATAGAGTCAAGAAGAAGAACTTGAGTTGAGAACATGGAACGATAATATACATCATTTAAGACAGTTGGTATAGATTAATACAATAAATTAAATTAATATATTTCACTTTAGTGCAATATCTTATGGACATATCTACAATAACAATTTTCAATGTTAAATTATAATAAATTTTCGTCGCAATAATTTAAAGCAGGCAGTTATGGTTTCGTTCTATCTATTTAACTACGCCGTATAGCAATGGTTTATTCAACAAAGAATCTTGGTACTTCAAACTCACTGATGATTAATACGCTGGAAAAATACAACAGCTGACGTCATGATTTTGCACCTGCAATTTATTTGGATACACGTGAGTGTTTGAAACTTTCCGTAACTTTGAAAGTATAGTAAATTATTATGAGATTTCCTACGTTGATTATTAGAGTAACAAAAATATAAAGTAGTTTTTAAAGTTAATAACACACCGAATAAATATCTAGTTTGTCAGTTATTTGTACACGCATACAATGTGTTTTAAGATATTTAGAATGACAACTTATGTCAGATAAAAAATAGTATAGATTCTGTTTCCTAATCTAGACGCCAGATGCAGTCTTGATTTAATTTTCACATTTTGCTTAAAACATTCAGGTCATGTAAAAGCTTTTTATTGGTGCTGAAATTCGCGTATATTTTTTTGTAGATTACAGTTAAATTTGAGTAGTTGCATTTTATGATCGCTATTTTCTGATGATCAATCTTTGTTGTAAATGGTCAAGGAAGCGCTTCAATGATTATAGTAAAAATAAAATCATGTATTATGAACTAATAAATTATGACATGTTTGCTTAAACTAAAGTTTATAGAAATGATCAATTTATACATATTTATTTTGAAGGTTAAACTTCACTAAAATTCTTTTTATAAAAAATTTATGACAAGATAGTAAGCATATATATTGCAGTCACATGTATATAATCAGATTTCTATATATAAATAGAATTCCTTTTGTTTCCTTTGAAAGACGTTTTATTATACAACATTTAAATTAGGAAAAGAAAACTAGAGCAAATCCTCCTTAAGTAAAAAGACAGAGTAATGAAAATGAATCCCTTTAGTATTTCACAGATGTTTAAATTCATTTATTCTATTTTTGGCATATGCTTTTGAAGACACAGATAGTGTCCATGTGGTGTTTTGTTTGTTCACAGGTAAAGCTGAGACAACTGTTTGACATCTGGTGGTTGAGGTTTTGGTAAGTGTGTGATAAAGAGTGAAATTCAAATTTTATGGCTATGATAGTGGTGTTAAGATAAGGTTTCCGCATTCCCTTATACAAACACAGTTAAATTTTGTTGGCACTTGTATTAAAAAATACGGTGGCGCCTATTAAAAATATTTTTGGTCGATTATCCACCCATGACCCATGCTCATGATCTACCCAGAGCTAACACTCTACTAGCCGTTTAACCCCTAAGAGTTTTCTTTGTCTAAAGCCGTTTTCCATCTGACATTACCCTGGGCTTGGAGTATAAAGAAGAAAATCTCGACCTAGTGATATCAGATTAAAAATAGAGAGTTTTAGTATATAGCTGATAGTCACGAGGATAAAGGGTAATAAACTTACAAAAAGTTTTTAATTACCCCGTATTTTATTACACTTACAATACATATGAGTAATAAAACTATATAAACGTTAGTCCTTTTTCCACTTATTTCTCTAGCAAAGACGGATTTTTGTCTTGTCTAATCATTTTGCCGGTATGCCTCTCTTGATACTGTACATGAATAATTTGAAATCATTTTAACTATTCTCGGTCCTCTGTTGTTCTTTTACGTTATATCGTATTATTACTTAAATGCTTTTAGAGGTAATTCTGATTGAATGTTAAGACTTTTCTTTGGACTAAAAAGAAGCGAAAACACTTCCTACTGAACTACTAATTAAACTTAATGGTCGTATTTCAATTTCTTTTACAGTTTCTCCATTTCTTCAACATACATTTATGTAATGGAACCTCGTCCACTTTGTCAGTTATTATCTTTAATTTCTTTATAAGCTTTTCATATTTTTAAACCTATTTTCACACAGTTCAGGTGTAAAGATATTAGTATTTATTTCATCAATTTTCTGTGCTATTAACCTCCTATTTATTGTCTTTGTGTCTCCAAACTTAAGGAACTATTTTCTGTACATATCTAAAAGTAACAATACTTGTTGTTTACTCCAGCTAACTTTCTCAGTAATTGCGTTCGGCAATTCAGTTTTATTTGTAAGAGTTAGAGGATTTTCTGTGTCAATAAAGAATTGACTAGTAATTGATTCTTCTGCAACCATTTCTGCCGCACTGTCAAACTGTTGTTCATTGTTGGAAGCATGCTGTAAAATACAAAATATTATATTCTTCATTAAATTAAAATAATAAAACTTACCAGTGTAAACTTGTTTAAAAGAACGACTCTCACGAACATGCTTTATTACAAGTGATCTTATACTTATATAATTACAATATTCGCATCTATCAAAACTTTTATTTCTGTTTCAACTCATCAAATTCATAAGTATTAAATAACAACCAAGTTGTGAATAATAATTGTAATGGCTTTTGAGTCCGTACTTAAGATGTTAAAAGTCCTTTTGTTAGTTCTGGACTTTACTCCAGCAATAGAGTGATGAGCAGGGAGGTTCACTGTAAAACTAAGATGTAAAAGAATTAAACTTAGGCGCCACTACAACAGTTTAAATATTAGTTGCTAATGGCCTCAGAGATGTGTAAGAACTCCAAGGTAAATATCCCTGATAACAAAAGATTGATTATGATCAGGGTAAAGCTGAAATAAAAATAATTTATTGTAATACAAATGGAGATAGCAGTAGCATCTCAAAATAATAATAAAATAGATAATAATGAACCTCTGAAGGTTCCAAAATTTCTCTATAAACACTCATGTATATCGAGATCGCCTCAATAAAAAATGTACACTTGCATAGGAACATATATTAACTGTTTAATAAATTTCACAAATGAACAAAATAAAAAGTTATGAAGAACATGTCTGTAGTATGTACATAAAGAAATCTCATTATTTGAAGTTTTTAAAAAAATTTCAATCCCATATTACTAATCTATATGAGTCTAAGTTTGCACTACGTTTAAACAAAAATCTGATAGTTAGATTCAATAAGCCTGAGGTGTTAATAGTTTAGTTTAGTAAAAAGAATTATCTTTGCATTTCACAGAAAAGGACAAATAATTAATAGTCTATTTTAAATCTATGACCAAATTCTAGATTTTTAAATTATTACCAGAATTAACAGTGATTCGTATATGAAAGTCAGATGTCTTCCTACAATGTTACAGGTGAGTTTTTAAAACTTAATTGTTACTTCAAATTGTTACTACTGAGATGATTTCTAAAAGAATGAACAAATAAAAATTGCTTTTAAAAACTATGACAAGATATTCTAATATGTAGTTTTAAGAATAAAATTTTTTGTCAAATATCCTAAAATTGCTCACAAGAAACAACCACTAAAAGCACATTACTTTTAACAAAGTTTTATAATAATAAATGTTTTAGATCGTTTTAAATAAACGTACATCATGAATGCTATAATGGCAACAAATGTTCAACCATAGGAAATTTCTAGTTATTATCAGACGAGTTGCAGATGTTTTTTGACAAACAACAAAATAACAGCCTCACTTACCCGTCGATTGAAGAAACCTTTTTTTTAATACCAGAAACAGGTAAAATCCACGAATTCCAGAACTTCAAGGCTTAAGGATGAGCTCCATAAGAATAAATGTATGATTTCAGATCGCCTTACAACTAACAAGTGATTGATGCTGAATTAGATAAAACCATTATATTAGTTTGTAAATTATATATAGTTTATCAATGTGAAACCATAATGATATTACTCCTAAAGCTACCTACCACAAAGCAATTCACCAGTCGTGTTTCAAGATAAGGAATCCCATCTTAACTTGACTGTTGCTTGATCATGACTGACTTCATTACGTCTTGCCTAGTAAGATTGCATTAGAGAGAAGTTTTAAAAAAATATTACAATGCTTGTGTCAATTGTATAAGAAGATTTGACGAGTAAGTTTCCGAAAACGTTTTATAGTAGGTACATTCTTGTTGATAACTCCATATTCGCATGTTTTCTTTCGTGTTTTTATTATTTTTATTTTTATTATTTTCTTGTCCACTTTTTAGATACTTTCAGTTCTATCCCACGTTTTTAATAACGTTTTTCCTTAAATAGTTACCGCAAACTACACCATATCAAGATATTTTAAAAACTTGCGAAATAATTTTAACTAGTTATTAAATCAAATTCATAATTTAATAATAGTTAACAATTTTGATAACAAAATGCCTATTTTAGGATGGTGTGCAATGACTAATTATTGGTTTAGTTTGATTTGAATTTTACAAAGGACATTAATTTCCAAATCACTGACAAATTATTGGTTGTGGTTGTGATTTTCAGGAGTAATTTCAAAGATTGCATTATATTATTTAAAATTTTTAATTGGTTAATCAAACAATCTTTCTTTTTAAATTTTTAGATAATAGAAATTTTTATAACAATGTTTTTTAAACTTTGTGCAATAAGAATTAATAGTTGCTCATTTATTCTTTATATATAAAATTTTATATTAATATTGTTACATAAAGTATTGACTTCATTGATTTTCAACGAACTTCGTTCGTTTATGAAATCTATTTGTCTGTGTGTCTGTCTGTCTGTGTGTCCGAGGCCTTTTTAATGGTCGGACATCAATGTGTGATACATCAATCGATTCAGCTCGGTGTCCAGAGCTTAAGTTTTGATGTCAGTTAAAATCGGGCCACGGGGACGCCGAGCCCCCGGGAAAATCCACAGGGATAATTAAAATTTTAAATAAGTTTAAAATCAATATGCGACACATATTTGAACAATTTATGGCATTTCATGCCAATTATTCCAATATTATAGACATTGTTTAAACTTAAATTTTGATTACCGAAAATAATTAAATTCATATAAAAAAAAAAATTTTTTCTTAATTTATTGATGAGAACTAATATACAGCTTTTAAAATATTTATTCAATAAAATAAAATATATTAAAATGTCTCTTTTGTTGTTTATAAATTTTTGTATTTTATCTGAATACTTATAATTATTACAACATAATAACTTTAATTTCTTTAAATTGTTTTAAAGTAAGTCTACATTTGGAAGTTCGTTGCGACAATGCCTTGCATTTTCAACTTGTTTTTTAGTGCTTTTACAACTGTGATATTCAAATTCAACAAATTTGAATGAATAATACATGGTGCTCTAAGTCTCATACATGCGAATGTATTTGTTGTATTACAGTGTTAATTTAGACAAATGAATATATTGAATTCACATTTTAATTCACCAACAATAACTGTGTCAAATCAATAATCTGTTGGTAGGTGGTGATCATAAAGTTTTAGCTGTTGCAAATAGCTTTCATTTTTTAATAATTGCTAGGGTGCCAAGAGTTCTAATTAATCAAAATTGTCAGTAGGTTTAAGTCTCGTGTCCCAATATCTCGACCGAACCTTTCGGGACATCAAAAAACCCCAGTGTCAAAATTTTCTATTATGTATACTTTTTAACCATTTTTGTCCATCGTAAGGGAGACCAGTGTTGGTTGTTATAATTTAAATTTGGAACGCATTACTGGACGATAAGTAAAGTTAGAAAAGTTATTTTTAGACCAAAGTATTATTTGTAGTGATACCCTCTAAATATCTAATGGTGAAAGTGACAATAAAATAAAAACATTTAAAATAAACACTCTTTGTACCTTAAAGTAGAGTGTATCGACCTACTACTTCCTTTGTGGGTTGGTTGTTACATAGCTGGGGTAAATTGTTACATACAATTTTAAATGTACCTACACCTATATCAATTTCTAAACAAGCTGTCATAAAAATAAACTAACAATGCAAGAAAAACTAGTGGATAAAATGCCTGAGTCCATATCATCTCTGGAATTGCAATTAATATAAACAAAAATGGATTTCCATCCCTACAATCTAATTGTGCTAGCACATTAGCATCTTGTACACTACAACCATTCTTTATTTGATGTGGAGTTTTTAAGAGATTCCCCACAGAATACACTATAAGTTTCCTCTTCGGAATCACTGCTGCAAGTATAGAATGCACAACTGACTGTGTAAATTTTTTATATTTTACATTCACATTTTTCTTTGTCGGTTTGTTTATATTCTGGTATTGTGTTTTTCTAAGTAAGTTTCTCTTGTTTGATTTCTAAAATCCTTATTTTTTAACTACCTCTGTTGGTTTTCAAACTCAAGTTCATTTTTGTTAAGGGTATCAGCCCGAATTGCTGCTTTTCGTTGTTTTTATCCACCTTTCTGGTATATTTCCAAACACCAGCTTGCTGTGTGGGTTATATCTAAAGACTCAAATGTACACAAGTTGCTGCTTCTGACTTTGATCAGCCCTGCAGAACTTTAGAGATAGAGGGTTGTGAGGTGTACTAGACGGATGTAGATATTTGCGGTCCTTTTATTGTTGTCAATTGACTTCCATATTGTTTTTTTGGCAACTGTTTCATAAATTTTGAAATTTCAATTTTTATTAGCAACAGGGATGTAGCGGTCTTTTATATTAGCTGGTATAAACTCATCATCGTTAAATATATTTCTGTTAAAAGGAAATATGTCACTTGCTTCAAAACCAACTTAAATATTGGAAAGGGTGAGGACTAATGGCAAAACCTTAATGGTTCAGGGAATATCATATGTAGTCCCTGTCTGCCGTGGATTATTATGTATCCAAACATCACACTCACGGTTCACATATTTTTTAGAGATCCATATATGGATCGATCAAGAGGTTGCAGCATATGCAAGCAGTGATGGTGAAGAGATATAACTATGGTATTTTTTATAATAATGTATATCTTGTACAGATAAATGTCTCATGAGTGTCATTAATCATTAACACTGGACTATTTTTGGAGTTTTTTGTGAACTTGACAGTGTTCAAGTAAAATAAGAAAAATCTTCTACAGTCATCCAACCTGATGAATTTGCAGCTCCTATACAATCAGTGAGGCCAGAAGTTACAAAATAGTTTCTATAGTTTCTGCAAAAAAACGAACATGAGCAGAATTTAGTAGCCAGAAGCACTTATGTTTAGACAAATGGTTACCAATGTTCCTCTTTCCGTCAATGTTAACGATCTCATTTGCTATACCTCTTTTTTTAGTGATTATTCTATCTGAATGCTGAACAGTGGTGATCTCTGTTTCGTCAATATTGTATAGATTACGAAATTCAAACTTAAAACGGTCACAAAACTTATTTCAAGAGATCAAAGAACGCATTAACGTTTGCTCTATCGAAACTGTTTACCCTACTTAAACTAGTCCTTCTGGTTTTCTAAGTGATAGTTTTTTACGACGCTTATGAAAATTTAGAAGACGATTCCTACTAACCAATTGGTTATCAACCCAAAATGGGCTGTACGGTGATGTTGTTTTTATTGCATACTCATAAGCCAGTACAACCACCTTTTTTGTGTGACGCAGCTACTACATTACACTAAGGGAGGTAAAGGAAAGAATGTTTATGGGATATATAAGAAAGGAGAAGGATAAATGCCCCAATTAGTTCCTTAGTATGATTGTAATCTGGTCCTAGATGAGTGTGTTCCGATTTTAAGGTTGTATGTGTATATGTAAGTATAAGTGAATTTGTATATGTATGTGCATGTCCAGTGTGAAATGTGTGTGTATTCATTTTAGTTGCATCTTACGACTGGCTCCTATGCGGAGGTTAAAAATGTTTTTATTTGTGTCAATATTTTCATTTATCTTTAACTGTTTGTTCCAATTAATTAATTAATTAATTAAAATTTGTTAATTTTATTTCGTTATGTAATACAAATTATAAATTAAGTAGAAGCTATATGGCAACATAAGCGAGTCAAAATCTCAGGAGAGGAAAAACTGAATGGTCTACTATTGTTGATTTTTTTGGGTTGGGGGCAGGGTACTGGATTGACTTGCAAGAAATCTGGCAAGCCTAACAATGGAACAAATTCCTACTGTAATATCTGTATTTCGTTGCTTTTTTGAACAACTTCAATGAATATAATAGAAAAGTATACTTACAATAAGATAGTTGATGAAATGTGCCAACTCAAGACCAACTAGACGTGTGTTTGCTGTTGCCTGTGTATACAACGGAAGACTTCCACCAGCCCAGTCAACTAAAATGACATTTAAATCTTCAGCTTTTAATAATTCATCTTTCATATCTTTGACCTGAAAGTAGCCTCATTCACTAATATGTAGGTGTTAAACGCATTACAAAATACTTACCCAATTTGAGAGTGGCGTATCAATAAAACCATGAATAATAAACTTAATTTTCTTTTTGGCATCAAAATTGGACTTTTTAAGTGTTTTGTCATCTGATGCTTTAACAATATGTCCCTAAAATGAGGAGAATATAACTAATTGCTAAATCAGTACATATACATTTGAAAACTACTGTAAATACAATTTAGGAAATAGAGAACTGTCCTTTGTATCAATACTCAACAATTAATGAAATTTGTATGCGGCACATTTCTTCTTTCTATTGTAACATCATACAAGCTTATATTTTAATGCTTAAAAATAAGATAATACAACCGAATAAAACTAAATAAAACTGTTTAGGACTATTAAAACTGAAATGGAGTATTAGAACTGAGTGATTATTACAACTAAATGGAAAAGCGGTAGAAAATCTACGTAAAGTAATCCAATTTTTAAGTATCTAAGAAGTTCAATCTAAGTGAATGGAAGGCTGTCCATAGTTCATTTTTTGTTAAATTCGTTCTACAATGCTGAGAACCAGATGGCCAGTGGTTTATCTTCCAAGTTCAATTTTGGTATTTGTTTCAAAAATATTTGTTATATGTCATCTTTGAACCTGATGATTATTATAAGCAACTATAGGTATTAGTTTTGCAATACTCTCAACTAATGTTAATTGTGCGAAAGGATTTATTGAAAAACTATTAATTCGGCAAAGGTCTAAGTGTTGGGGGATCTTTGGTAGTCACAGGCTACTTAACCCCCTTCACATACCACTGAATTTTGGTGAAATAGGGCATATAATTAGGAAACAACAGAAGGGGAACCGAGCTCTATCTAAGCTGTGCAAATTTCAGGGAACGGTGTAGGCTAGCTCAGAATAGAAATAAGTGAAGGTATGCATCCAACCAATTTCAAGGCGGAAACCTAATGACGAAAAATATAATTGCACTTAAATCTGATGATTATTATAAACAACTACAGGTGTTGGTTTTGAAATGTTCTCAACTAATGTTGATTGTACAAAAGGATATATTGGAAAACTATTAATGTTCAAGTGTTGCAGATCTTGGTAGCCGCACGCTGCCCAACCCCCTTGACATACTACTGAATATCGGGGTAATAGGGTACATATTTGTAAACAATAGAAGGGGAACTGAACTGCATCTTACAAGAAAAAGCAGCGGCTATGTTTGAAGACAACAAACATAAAAACAAGGCGAAACTTGTTGAAAGCATGTGTGCAGCACAGCACAAAACGTCTATGAAATAGGTGCAATAGGAGAAGCAGACATAAAAACGGTAGAAGCCTTTTGGAATGTCGTGGTTCAGATGTAAGAGGATGGTAAAAATTATTGTTAACTGCTGGGTTGAGTTAGTATACTTGCAACAAAATGATGCAAGCAAGGCATGGACAGACAAAGTTAATAAGAAAGAGGTTATAGAAATAGTAGGAGAATACAGATATCTGTGGAAAACAAAAAAAATAGGAGAAATGAGAGGCAGGATACGTTCAAGGCATTTTTGGGAAATAGTGCGAGATATATTACAAGCAGAGATATGAAAAAAGAGGTTGAGGTAAGCCTAGATCAGACTGTTGCATGTAGATAGTGAAAGATGCAGACTACGAAAATTTCAGGGAAATGTGTAGGTTAGCACAGAATAGGAAACCAGTTCTAGGACATCAGGTCATCTTATCATTGAGTTAAACAGCTTGCTTATGTTCGTTTTATGTTTACGACGTTAGGTGTTTTACTATGGAAATCTTTGGCCACAAATTAAGTAATTTAGTTGACAAATTAACGAAATATTATATTAAATGTTTATGATTTAAATTTATCGTGTGTTCTAAAATGTGATTCGATATTTCCCAACTAAAATGAAGTAATAAAATGCATTGTGTTTTGCATTAAAATTTAAAACATCTGTGATGCTTGTGTTAGTTAATTCACGTAATTGAGTTATATCTTTCATATATAAAAAGGAACTTAATAACATGCTTACTGACAACTTATGTTTGTGCTAAATGGTACTATTGATATTGAACACCTTGTACTTTTATTATTTTCTTTTATTAAAATTTTAATTACAAATTGGCTTTTTAAATCAACACCTCAGGCTTGAATATTTTGGTACACAAATGTAGATTTCAAATATACTATAAATTTACATTTTTGATATAAAGTCTAAAAATCAATTTAAAGGTTAGAACTAAAATTCCAAGTCTTTAACATTTTGAAAGAGACCTAATGATCTTTTGTATATAGTTGTTATTATTTGTTATTTATGTGCGTGCCATAAAAACCTAGCATTGTGCCAAATTTCAAATTCCTATGTTACTAGTTTTCGAGAAAAACCTGTGACAGACGGACGGACACGAGAGTGATCTTATGAAGGTTCCGTTTTACCTTATAAGGTACGGAACCCTAAAAAACAACTACTATGTCCAAAGACAACAAACATGGAACAAGGAAAAGATTGCTGAAAGCATATATGTGGAGCACAGCACTGTATGGTTGTGAAACGCGGACAGTAGTTGAAGTGGACAGGAAAAAGATTGAAGCCTTTAAAGGACACGTTTTAAGGCACGAAAGAATAGTGCTGGATATATTAAAAACAGAGAAAGGAAAAAGAGAGGGAGGGGTAGACTTAGATTAGACTATTGCACAAGATAGTGAAAGATGTAGGCTGTGGGGGTTTCAAGGAAATGTGTAGGTTAGTTTAGAATAGGAAACAGTGGAGGTATGTGTTCAATCAGTTCCATGACTGAAATCCTATTGATGATAAATGTTATTAATTTTTGGGCGATATATAGAAAACAACCTCTAAAGCTGTTCCATAAATAAATGCACAGTAACTAAATTTCAAGATACTACTAGAAAAGTTAATTTTTTCATATGGTGGCTGCTATAGTCGAAATCAGGAAAGAATGAATGCACGTCATAGGTTTCTGAATTAAAAAATGACATACTTTCAAATCTTATGCATTAAGTATATTCCGATAGATCCTTTAAAAGTATGCCGTTTTTTAATTCAGAAACCTATGACGTGCATTCATTCGTTCCTGATTTAGACTATATGTCACATTCATGTTTTTTTAATGTCTATACATAAGCTTCAGCTATAAATTGAATGTTTAATTATAAAAGTTATTAATTTTTATGTGACTACAGAAAGAATCAAATATATTTAAAAATTTTCCAACATTAAATAAAAATCTATGTGGTTATATTAATAAATGTGCAAATAAGCAGAGAAAGTCATACATGCAGTACAAGTTAATGCTGCTATACTGATTGACTTTTGGATAAGCTGAAGCAAGTCTTAAACATTTAAATTTTTTATGCAAATACAAAAGTTGCAGATAAATCTATTTAAATTTGTCTCCATCTATATATAAAAGTTCCCATATTGCTCATACACTTGTAAATAGACATAGGTAGTATACCTATAGGTACACGTGCCATTTCAAACTTTTCTGTATTTATATAAAAGTTGCAGAATTTTAATCAAATCTGCAAATCGTCATATTTAATCTCAATTTATGCACAACTACACAAGTTAAAAATTGTTGGGATTTGTTGTGTGGCCATTAAACCTATATTATCCTTTTGCATAGATACATATGTACCACCACCCACTAGTCCCACATGCACATGCATACATGGCAACTTTCTCCTATTAAATTAATTTTTTTAAAAAGATGCCAACTAATAAACAACAAATTATTTCTTCCAAGTTACGGTAACCTTTTAATGTTCTTGTTCGCTTAAAGGACCCACTTGCGTTTGCATGTCTTCCAGAATTCTTATTAACATAGGTTAGAAATTGTAGCATAAATGGATATCAGAGCTATAATTTATTTTCACAATAAAATTCCCTGACTATTCTGAACTATCCAGAAACGAGTGCTAGTTAAGACCAACTATATTTAGTGGCAGATATATAGAAAAAAAATATAAAGCAGGTTTATCTGCCACTTACTGTACATCACATTTAGTAAAATACTACCATGCTAAGACAGAATAAATCTAATTGTAGATTTAATAGCTATGTTACAGCTTCTATAGTCCTGGGAAAAATTTAAAATAGTTTATCCTTCATTTACCTATATCGTGCTTTAATTACACATAAATTTGGTAAAACACGTTTGTAAATTAAATAAGTGTTACAACATATAGAGGCAGAAAAAAATGGAATAAGAGGTTGCACAGCACAGCCCCCCCCCCCCCTCAATTCTTACTATGTAGCAAGTATAACTACATGTGTGTATATTCGGGCTGCCTATGCCTTTTTTCACATTAAATTATAATTCTGAAAGGAAATGTAGCAACCATTTACTATATCACAATTCACTTTGGTTAATGGTTATACACACACTTTCATTGTTTTCTAGTTTATGTACATATTCAAAAGTGTAGTGGTGCTTGGCATATCCATTAATTTAAACCTCCGCTGAAGTTTTGAGTTAGTCCGAAATTTCTAAAAGGTCCCCTTAAAACGGATAAATTTTCATCTACTGCTAACCTTTCAGGAGAAAGGCTGCTATCTGTTTTTGAGTCTAAAAATAAAACGAAACTAGGTATTGCAAATAATATAATTGCACATTCAAACCAATGAATTAATATCGATGATCTTACTTTCCAATTATATGGCTTTGTTGCCTCGATGTGTGAAAGTTCAGCGGTGTACAACAAAAAATTACAGATGTGATATGGCGCTCAGTTCCATTTATTCCTTGTTGAGTTCCTCTTGCAAATACTGCAGTGGAGCATAGTTGTCGAACTAGTACATAATATCAGATATGTTCAGCATTTTAGAGTTGCGTGCTTTTTTTTTTAAATTCAGGTACAAAATATTGTCTGCTTGTAAAAGAAAACCTTCACGTTTTTCAGAATTCTATCTAATTAAGAAACCTATCAAAAGCTAGGCGGACTACACGTACTGAAAGTTTAAGAGCTGTAAATACTTTTCATGTGCATAATTAAATGATCTTTTAAACGATATTTCTAATAACTTTGAAATTTAGATAAAAAAACCTAAAATAAAGCATTTAAATCATAAATACACCTTATAAGTTTTTATTTTATTGCAAGCATGTTTTTTAAGAAAACGGTCATCTAGAAAATGAACCTACTTACTGAACCACTCGAATCGTCAGACTTAACTATTATTGATTGCGTAGAATTAATTCCACTGTAAAGTCCTTCGAGTCTATAAATACATGAAGTGATTTCCTAATTGAAAGTGCATAATTGTTTGCTCCAATGCTGCCAATTCATGTACATGATGATTTTAAAAGATTGTTATAAATAGATATTATTATTAAAAAACACAAAACACAAATCACTTAACACGCATATCAGAACAGTCTACAATAGTTTTAGCATGAAAAAAAACAAGACTGTTCTGAAATGCGTGTTAAGTGATTTGTGTTTTTTAATAATAATATCTATTTTTAACAGTAAGCTATCCTCAAAAAGCCTATCGCGGGACTCGTTCGAACGTGAAGACTCGTGAGGATGGTCAAGAAAGAAATTTATGCCGGGGTTCCTGTCTCCATTCGTACCAAACAACTGAGCTGTATCTTGAAAAACAGGAGTCTAGTGAGTCATTTCTCGGCGTGGGATCATAGGACACATTTTTTTCACTAGTACCATCAATTCAGAAGCGTTCCAGCTACGCTAAGATAGTCGGAGATAGGGGGTGGGAATGGGATCTAAAGAACAAAACAACAGGACACACGGCCCGGTTTGCCCTTTTTATAACATATGTACGGGAAATGATAATTAAACACAGAAGCACATATAAAATATAACTCTAATCAGTAACTTCCATGAAGTTAGAGAGCAAATAATATTAAATTGCTGGTTTATATATGAACATCTGAATTCTTCGCTCCTTGCGTACTAATGTTAAATATTATTCATATCTAAGTAGCAATCATACTGGAGGGTGTTTTGTAAATATAAGAACTACGCCATTTTGCACCCCTTAAGTATTGGTGCATACTTTAGGTTCACACTAAGTAACATTTAGCAACTGTACTTTATAACATTCTGCATTGGCATAGCAAACAACTAATTAATTACAATTACACAACAGTTAAAACAGATTGCGTCTGTGGAACTCGATAATACATGGAAACCACAACAACAAGCGTAAAGCAATTTCAAATTCTAAATACACCAATAAGCCTAAATGACTATAAAAATAACTTACATAGGGCATAAATGTAAGTATAAATATCGCCAGAATCTTACCTAATTACTTACTAAATTGACGCTAACAAGTTCACCGTAAATAGAAGCTACTAAAATATAAATACACAAAATACATATTTAAAATAGTGCATTTAGATGCAATCGCTAAACTGGCACTAACAATTGAACATAGCTTACAGCATTATATTCATCAACCTCTTAACATTTCTAGAATGCAAGCAGCATACGTACCCTACAGAAGCAAATAAGCAATAGCTTGTAACAATTTTTTTTTTGGCTATATAAAAACAAATTCTTTTCGAAACAACAAAAAGGTATTAAGGCAATTGGAAAAAAATGAAAAAATTCGCCAAGTATATTTATTTGCAAATTTAGATAAATTTTCAAGTTCGTAATAAGTCCTTGGTCTTATATAGAAAACAACATGCGATTTGTTATTTTTAGTTTGATTAAATTGTAAGGCTAAGTTTAACATTTTGAGCCCACATTCATATAGAAAACAATTCAGGTGTTTTGAAACCTGATTTGTAAAGTTAAACATCAATATAATCTTTCAGAAATCCGTGTAAACACCTTATTGTTCACAATATACTTCAAGGTCTTCAACTTGTTTTATACACACGGTTGAACTGTCTTTGTAAGCCGTATTCTCAATCCGCTCAATTCCACATCTTCGAGACAAGCACGATGGCGGGTCGTTGATGCTCAAATTCTTTAGATTCTACAAAATCCCGTTCGGCCAACAAAATCCTATACGGCCAACAAAATTCCGCAGAACCAACAAAATTTGTTAAAGCGATTAAATACCATCGAACGAACAAATATCTCTTAGTCAACATGTATCCTCAGGCCTACCAGCATTGTTGATGTCCAAGTATCATTGAGCCGACAAGCACCCTCGTGCAAACATCAGTTTGGGGTTATTGTCTTTTTCAGCACAAACACCCAGCTGGAACCTGGGCCCAACCAATCTAAGGGTAGCAGTCAGCGGCCAGAGGTTAAAGGTGAGTTATTTTTGCTAAATCCCACAATGGATTTATTTCATAACCTCCTTTCACATAAATGACTATACTTCGAGCCGCGAAAACCTTCATCGTTCCAGTCTCTAAAACCCGGGATGAATCGATAATTTTTTTGTTGATTATTGAATATCTTTTACTACGAACATATAGTTTCTTGAAAGTAATATTTTCTTTGTGTTGTATTTAAAACTCTCATTAATAACTATTTTAAAATTACTTGAATTACTGTTTTTGACTAAATTTGTTCGTGATTATTAGAGCTGATGCTCACCTAAATACAAGTCACGAAATTTTGTTCAACTAATAATTTTTTATATGACTAAAATATGTGTATTTATTTCTTTTGTTAAATATTGTTATTGGATACAAATTATTTCTTATAGAATAGAAACATTATGGGTTCGGTATGGTCAATTTTCCAAAAGGTTAAATTCGAAATTTAAAAATATTTATTCCGAAAGGGTTTTTATATCTACCCTAAAATTATATTTTTTTAATACTTGTTAGATACAGTGGCAGCCAGCTTCAATATATTTTGTTTTCCGTTTAGCAAATAATATTTTAACCCTGCCCTTCTCATACTCTCCCTTGAGGTAATAGCCAAGTTAGCCGTCGGCACATTAGTTTCGTATAGTTCCTTCTCGTGCGCGGAAAATTTTTAAGTCTCTTTGAAGCTCTAAATTACCGTGTCTCAAGTGCGCTACTATTTTAAAAGTGTTTATTATTATAATTAAAAATTTAGAGCCGTTACACCATTTCAACTCTAAAATTTCAAATTTGTTTTCTTGGAAAACGGTTACAATTGAGCTCGCATGGTGAGTCCTGAATTATTGCTCTATCTCCTCCCTTTTCTATAATAAAAATCTTTATAAAATAAAACTGCTACAAGCTGTTGGCCATAATATTTCCTCACGCAAGCTGTGAAGGATTTTGGTAATTGTTCAGAAAGTAACAAACTGGAAACACAAAGTATTAATATTAAAACTTAAAGAATTTTTGGAATCTTTAAACAACTATCTCAATTTTGTAATAGTATATTTTATAACAAAATTTAAGCATTATATCAAAAAGTTGATAACAATCGCGTATACACTTAAATGATATCGTATCACAAATTGGGTATTTAATAACAGCATACATTTTTCTTTGTAACGGCCTGGTTGAGTTTACAGTTAATAAATGGTACCGCAGTGAAAAAACAACAGCCACAATTTATAATTTTAATTACGCATTTTATTTATGACAAATGTGAAAACTTTTAATAACATGTTATTAGGAAGCATGATTGTAAAACCAACACTCCAAAATATATTGACAACAAGCAATTTTCAATTATAATTAAAATAGCAACCTTTAGAGAACTCTTGACTATCACACACATGCCTAGATAAGGATCTAAAAAGTATAGTATATCAAATGTGAATTTGTAAATTAAATAAAAGGACGCAAAGTTGGTTGCCTAACTGAGCTATTACAAACTTGAAACAATGAAAGTGTAGAAACTGAATTGGACTTTAAATCAAGGAGGTAAGAAGATTTACAAGTACGAAATGGAACGTAACACGTCTCTGCCAAATGAGGTAAGCGGACACTTTTCATGTTGTAATATATGGTATAATATATTCTAATTAGCAATACCTTATTTCATTTCGTATTGTTTATTAACCACTAATAATAATGATTGCGTTTTAAATGGGTTATTTTCATAGGTATTGGCAAAGAAAAGCGATATTCGTTGGTCTTTTCGAATGGTAGTTATTACATCGACTTCAAGTATTTCATTATATGTTAATCATAATTTGAGACTTTAATCTCTGAATACATACTATCGTTTTTAAAGATTTATGGGGCCAACTTAAATTATTCCACGAACAATTAATAGAAAATTTCATCGTTAGGCAGAAGTGGGTTCAAGGGGTCTGGAAAATGTTTTATACAGTGGGGTAGTTTTAGAGTACTTAACTATTAACTAAATAATTATTAATGTAAATATTTATAAGCTTGGTAAATAAGAAATTTGAATGCATATGTATACAAACATCCTGCGATCTAAAGTAGCGATTATGTTTATTGTGACTGGAACTAAAGTCTCAAACAGAGAACCAAATAGAAATATATGATTTTGATATTACCTCTAGGTGACTTAATAAATGCTACTATTGTTCAACAAATATTTGAAAATATTTGAAACGATTGGCTATCTGATAGGTTGTATAAACTCGCAAAATTAAACCTAATTTGTTTTTAGTAGGTATATAGATCACCCACATTCATTACCAACTACTAACTTATATACATATTTTGATAGCTTACCTCAGAGTGATTCAGTCTTGTATATAATATAAACCTAGTATTAATCACAGATCTAGGAAGTGGGAAAACGTTAAAGGGCCTATGTATTAAATGATACCAACTTCTTGTAATATTTAGGCATCCAATTTCATCGTAACATCGTGTTTCATTTTCAACTGAAACAAAGAGATATATAATATTTCAAATTAACTACTATGTGTAGCCAACAATAAAATATCCATTTTCTGCCCTTTCCTATCATTTCAGTTTCATTCAGCAGTTAATTAAGATACACGTTTATTTTTTTTTGTTTTAAAGTTCTATTACAAAACTAATAAACAACTGTCACTTTTTAAAATTTTTCCATATATAGGAAACTTCTATATCGATGAGGCAATCGAATACTGTCATTTTGAATTATTATGCTTAAATTTGCAGATGATAATCGAAAACTAGAATACAAATAGGAAACGAGAACTTACAAGTGGTTAAGAATTTATGCTACCTAGGAACCCAAAGTGCAAAAATATATATGAAAAAAAAGATTACCACAAGGCCGTGCTGCATTTAACAAGAAAAAGTGGCTGCTGTGTTCGAAAACAACAAACATGTAATACCGTCTAAACAAACGCCGAACGAGCGTGCACGAACAGTTTCTTCGGAGAAACTTGCACACGCAAAAAACACGTAATTCTCCCGTATAATGCTGCATGTTAACTAAAATTTCTCTAGAGCAAGCTGACGTTTATGACCAACCGCACTCTTCCAAGTCACCTGACAACTTTCTTACAATGCATAGAAAGTAAAAAACTAACAGGGACACCTTATATATATAATATATATATATATATATATATATATATATATATACAGAGTGGTAGAAAAGTTCCGGAACGGTCAAATATTTTGGGAAATACTCATCGCATAAAAAAAAGAAAAAATACGTGTTCAATATTTTTTTAAAAGCTATCCAATGACACCTAAATTGAACCCCCGCCCCCTGGGGGTAGGGGTGGGGCAACTTTAAAAGTTTAAGTGGAAACCCCCATTTGTTATTGTAGATTTGGATTCGCCACAAAACGTTAGTCATAATTTTTTTAGATTTTTTGCAGATGGCGCTGCAATCGACAAAAATTAACTATTTCTAGAAGAATTGCTGGATCAGAAAATAAAAGAAGTAAAATAATAAATTATTTATTTCATACATAACGAAATTACCACCGAAGGTGTTCAAATTGACCATTTGTCGCGCTTTTAGGTCTTCCAGATCTTGGTTCTTCCTTCACCGAACCAATTCGCTCAAAACGAATCACTGTTCGACTCACAGTAGATTTAGAAATCGGTTGACGTTCCGCATTGACTTCATTGAATAAATCTGCGACTTGCTGCAATGATCTTTCTTTATCTCCATACCCCCGCATCATCAGGACAATTATTCTTTCTCTTTCAGACAGAGACATCACGAAATAATATCAAAAGCTAGTAACGAAATGAATACTAAAAATGAATGTAATTCTGACATTTTTCGATTTCAAATGTTTTTGTACCCTATTTTGGTTTTGTCAATTACAACGTCTTCTATCATCTAAAATTGCTTGTATCGTAGGTCAATTTGGGGTCATTTATCCTGCGGAATCCGAGTCTGCAATAACAAATGGGGGTTTCCACTTAAACTTTTAAAGTTGCCCCACCCCTATCCCCAGAGGGGGGGTTCAATTTTGGTGTCATTGGATAGCTTTTAAAAAAATATTGATCACGTATTTTTTCTTTTTTTGATGCGATGAGTATTTCCCAAAATATTTGACCGTTCCGGGACTTTTCTAGCACTCTGTATATATATATATATATATATATATATATATATAACGTGATAAATAAGCCACGAGAGGTCATGGAAACCCAAAGTCTATAAATAAAGTCCACCTAAATATAAAAAAACGCAAAAGAGAAATTTTGGGAAGATTCATTGTTCCGCCTCGAATATAAATAATCAGTCTAAGATATAAATACAAAGCCATTCATTTATTATAAAAATACACCTCCCATGCATAAAACTTTCGCTTTATTTAGCGTAAGAACCATAACAATCTTTTGCATTTACATAAGATAAATAAATCAATTAAAGCTTTAATTAATTATATGAATTAACCCCCTTGTGTGTATAACATAAATTCAGTTTTAATAAAGAGTTTTTCTCAAATTTTCTGGTTTAAGAAAGAGAATACGTCAATTAATAAGAAACGTAATTAAAACTTCAACGCCGATTCAAGGAACTTGCGTTATCATTAAACAAAGATCGATAAGAATTATTTATTGTCTTCCGTGTCACTATAAAAAGGAAAACGACAAAATTAACTCCGTGAATCAGACAAAATCAGCAACGCCTTGCTGTGCTCCTAAATTATTCCAACGTAGGGGTTTGACACTAATTATTTCATTAAAACTGCGGAATTCCCAGAAATATTACATCGCGTATGAGAGTAAGATTTGAATTAAATCAGGAAAACTCTGGAGAACCACGACGTAGTTATTTATTCAAGTTGGAGTCATTCATTTCAATTTACGCGATTGACATTGTATTCAGTTCGCTGACTAATTCGCGTCAATCAAGTATTATGTCGAGTTGCATAGAGTTTATACGTTTAAATAGTTTCAAGCATGGTTGTTAAATGCAATCATTTGTTTTGAACAATGAAGAGTGAACATTCTTCAATACAAAAAGCTTCTTTAAAGCTAATTAATTAAAAATAGAAAATGCACTTTGAAAATTAAAATTCTAAATAAAGATTTAAAATTATATGTTAAAATTGATAAACTGGGACTTTAACGTCAATTTAAAAATAGAAGCAGAAAGTATTTACTACCGTTAATTACAAAAGTGCTTTTGGATTTCGCAAGTATTAATTATCGATTGCTTTGCTAGTATACCCTATTCTCCATAAATATGGGATGACGTGACAATACAAATAAACGCTATGATTTTATGGTTGACTTATTCTATGCCTATTTAATAGTTAGACTTGTATAGGTTTTGTTCATTATTAAATAATTATTAAAAGTTGGCATATTTTAAATTGTAAGGTTATTTTTAAAATACCTTCTTTCTATATGGTAGTGAATTATGGTAGCAATGCAACTCAAGATGCAGAAGTAAGATTTTTAAGTAATAAAAGCAGTGTCTTAAAATTTCACTGTAAACAAATTTTGCGTCTAAGGATACAGAAGCAGAAAATGTTACAACACCGCACAAAACTGCCAACTGTAACATACTAAATCGTAACATATTTAAAGCTGCGTTCATAGTTACGTCCACATTATACAATTACTAACACTTTATTACTGTTTACAACGTCATCCCATATTTATCGTGAATAGGGTATAACTGAGATTTGAGTACTTTGCCATTTGAATTTAAGGTAGAATAAGTCTTAATCATATAATATTTTTTTATAAGGATATTTATCAGAAAGTTTTGTGGTCAGAGTTCGAAACACTTTGACTTTTAAATAGACTATCTATCAAGGATTTTTGGCTAAACAACCTTACAAGCGTGGGAGTAAAAGACAGGTAAATTATCCACAAGAGAAGAGATTTGAGTTCCGTAAATTTTAACAAAGGTTAGGTGAGAAACATTTTAATAATTAAATAAATAGGTACTTGTTAGGAATAATTTTATATTTAAAAATTATGCTGTGAATATCTTATATTCTTTTGTATGAGAGAAAATTGTTTTTGAATGTATAGATGCTTTATGATATTGCTGTGCTTGATTTCATTTTGTAAAGACGATGGGATCAATGCACATCCGGTAGAAGGGTTTATGCACTGATCCCAAACATCAAAGACTGACTAAAAACGAAACACCTTATACCAACACAAGGACTAATATATTACCTGACCGGTTACAGACCATACCCAACATACAGACTGAAAATGAGACTAAAAGATAGTGACACATGCACTTGTAGAGAGACTGGGTTACCCGAACACCTAGTGTTCAATTGAATAGACTTGCACCACGAACTGAACACACACAGACTAACATTACAAAACAAAACACTGCAGGAAATGATATGGAGAAAGGACCTCTTTCCATATCTGAACGCAATCGCACAAAAAAACCACGACAACACTACATAAAAGATACATCGACCGGCAATAATTCAACCAGAACATAGACACAAGAGACAACGATGAAAACATAATCTTTTGGAATTTCATGAGCATCCGCTCCTGATGGCTAAATACATTCCACCCCATCCCAAACATCAACCCCTAATATGTGGAACATATTAGAATCCCAACCCGTCTAATCATAAGAACTAACAGTAGATTTAAGATAGGTTAAGAGTAGATTACGTAGTAGAATAAGTCGTTTATTACTAACTCTAACACTAATTTTAAAATAGCACTAAGTAGCAATAAGGCAACGTAAGAAAACATCCAAATCTTTCTCCTTCTTGTAACTGGAAACGGGTCGTACACACATAACACAAACACACATACACACATTGTTCTTTCAAACCTGGGTATCCTGCTGCCGACGTCCCTGGCTGAAGGGGCAACGTGCGGCGTAGTGCCTCTTTCGATGTACTAGGATTTCCGGCTGCCGACGGTCCCGGTGCAGAAGGA
Organism: Platerodrilus igneus; assembly: GCA_036346225.1. Lineage (NCBI taxonomy): Eukaryota > Metazoa > Arthropoda > Insecta > Coleoptera > Lycidae > Platerodrilus > Platerodrilus igneus. The sequence continues at coordinate 2,807,000 of JARFIW010000412.1, forward strand.
GGAGACGGCGCTGCCCACAAGCCCACGCACGCACACCACACACACACGCGCACAAACACATACAAAAACATAACCACTCATCCAACAACAGCAAAACCAAAACACCAACTAAACACACAAATCGAACAATACACCGAAGGGGTGTCCAGGAATGCATAGCTGTTTCCGGGCGCCGAAGGCTGCGTTGCACAAACGAGCATCACGCACATTGGGGACCCCGATATCCGGCTGGCGATGATCGGTCCTCCAGTTACACACAAACAGTTAAATCAAAATAACATTTCGTGCATGAATGAAATCTATTGAATGAATGAATCTCAGTGAATAAACGCTTCCGTTATATACAAATTTATCTGTTTCAGAAGCTTACTAAAAGATTGTGGAACAATATGATGTAGTGCTCTTTAAAAACTCAATTAGCGTCTAAAACTGTTAAGTTTTATGACCTAATTATCTGGGTCCAGTTATCCATGACGCGTGCTGTTCTTCCTTGTTTAATACCCACGGTTAATGTGTCGCATCGCTTCTTTCTAACAGTGAACGCGAAAAGTAATAAATATTTCTTATCAGATATTCCCTGGATTTTGCAGTTTTTGTGTGTCGGCCGCTTCTAGGAATAAAATGTTCATTCATTAATGAGTTATTTACGTAGTTTTAAAATACCTATAACTCATCCTTTTATATTCCAGAAAATTCTCCATTTAGAACAAATTGCTATAATGCACGAGGTAATTAATTTAAACTCTATTTGCTTTTAATGCAAAAAGGGGTTGCGTTTTTATAGAAAACACTCGCTCTCGTGTTTCCGTACACAAAGTTAATATGAAAACTTTGGGGTTTTAAATACACGTTGATTGTAGTTTCTTAAGCTAAATGCGTAAAGCTAGTTCTATGCTATTTACAGCAAATGAAAGAATATTTTTATATGCATCGATTTGCGTTAGCATTAAAATGCGTTTTACTGTATTTTACAATTAATTATTTTTACAAGTTACCTTACTTGCTATTTATTTACAATATGCTTATATCATACAGGGTGGTTATTTATATACGCGCAATTTGCGTTTTGGCTTGTAAATCAATGAATAAAGGTACTCTTGTAGTATACAGGGCATAATTCCATTTGTTCCGGATTCTATTATATTTTGGTGAGATTTATTTGAAATTAGGGTTTCAATAACCTCTCGTGACCCCTTATCACGTCATACATATATATATATATATATATATATATATATATATATATATATATAGATAGTATGTAAATTTTCTGACCATATAACTTTATCTTCAATTGTAACTTTCTGGGTAGTGGCCATCCATTAAATAAAATAATACATTATAATATTCTTGTTTACGCGTTTCGGTCTACAAGACCATTATCAAAACTTTATTATAGCAAATATTCTTCAATAGCACCTACAAATTTTTACTTATACACATGTGATTATAATTTTTTCAGATAATTAATCCTTACCTCTATTTCAATTATTTTATAAATTTGTACAGATAAAATTCATTTTAACAATAATATGTAATTCAAACATTTTGGGTCATTAAATAAAATTGTAAACATACACGTTAAAAGCTAAATTAAAACTGTTGATAATAACCTTAATACATTATTGATAACAACTTTTATCTAATTTACATTATTTTACTAGCAATTATCTATTAAAACTATTCTATTTCTTAAATCTACAGGATTAAACATTATAAATATACACTCAATAACTTTTAACTATATTAACATTACTGATGATTTTGTTATCCCAATTTTTAGTAGGTTCTTTTGTAAGCTTAGAATATAATCCGCTCCTTTCTCACAAAATAAAAACATGTTTAAAAAAATTTGATATCAAAGTAGTACATAAACCTAACAATTACACAAAAAAATTTTTTAATAAATTAAAACCCGATATCCCGGAAAAAAATAAAACACATGTCATATATAGAATAAATTGCAAAGAATGCCCCGGTACTTATATTGGCAGTACTAAACAATATATTAGTAAACGATGCTATGAGCACAAAAACTCAATTAAAACTAATAATAAATGTACGGCACTCGCTAATCACGCCATAAGCAAAATGCATAATTTTAATTTTGATACAATAAACATCATAGACAACGAAATACATGATACTAAGAGGAATTTTTTAGAGGTGATACACATACAAAGGGAAGTAAATGCCATAAATTCAAAGACCGACAACGACGGTTTTATAAAAATATTTAATAATATTATACATAACAAATAAATAGTAGTAAACTAAAAATTGGGATAACAAAATCATCAGTAATGTTAATATAGTTAAAAGTTATTGAGTGTATATTTATAATGTTTAATCCTGTAGATTTAAGAAATAGAATAGTTTTAATAGATAATTGCTAGTAAAATAATGTAAATTAGATAAAAGTTGTTATCAATAATGTATTAAGGTTATTATCAACAGTTTTAATTTAGCTTTTAACGTGTATGTTTACAATTTTATTTAATGACCCAAAATGTTTGAATTACATATTATTGTTAAAATGAATTTTATCTGTACAAATTTATAAAATAATTGAAATAGAGGTAAGGATTAATTATCTGAAAAAATTATAATCACATGTTTATAAGTAAAAATTTGTAGGTGCTATTGAAGAATATTTGCTATAATAAAGTTTTGATAATGGTCTTGTAGACCGAAACGCGTAAACAAGAATATTATAATGTATTATTTTATTTAATGGATGGCCACTACCCAGAAAGTTACAATTGAAGATATATATATATATATATATATATATATATATATATATATATATATATATATTGATGTGACAACGGCCGCGTTAGTGCGACGCTAAAAGTGTGCTGTGATTCAGATACAGCAAATTGTAAAATTCGAAATTGTTGACTTGCCTTCCTTTCTAACTTTACTTTGCCTGGCTAACTCAACGAAATTGACGGAGTTTACAAAATGAAATCAAACACAACCATATCACAAAGCATCTATACAGTCTAAAATATTTTCTCTCATACAAAACAAAAATATAGAATATTTACAGCATAATCTTTTTCAAGCACAAAGTTATTCTTAACAAATACTTATTTACTTAATTATCAAAATGTCTCTCACTTTAGGCAGATTTAAATTTATAGAACTAAAATCTCTTCTCTTATGGATAATTTACCAGGCTTTTCTTTCCCACGCTTGTAAGGTTTGATTTGGCCAAAAATATCCTTGACAGATAGTCTATAAAGAAGGTCAGAGTGTTTCGAACCCTGATCATAAACTTTCCTGGTAAAGATCCTTACAAAAAGAAATTATATGATTAAGACTTATTCTATCATAAACTAAATGACAAAAATTCAAATATCAGTTACAAACAATATTTTGAAAAGTAATACTTGTAAAAATTCACAAAGCGCTTCTCCAATTCGTAATTAAATATCTTCTGCTTTTTGGCATTATTTTAAATTGACGTTCAAATCCGCGTTTATAAGATTTTAATATTATTTACATCTCCATTTAGAAAGCAATGTGCATCCTCAACTTAATTATTTAGGTTAATTATTAAATAGCCTTTTATCTTGAAGAATTTTCCATGTTCATTACATTTAATAACTTGTATACTTATATGCAGGTTACGTTTAACTTAATCATCAACGTTACATTTTAAGAATGACTTCTTTATTCACTTGTTACATTGCAATCAGTAAATTACGGTGTGTGTAATGCAAAAAAACAATCTCTTCAAAGTGACATTTTCTCTTTAAGCAGAGTCCGGTTTTATATTTAATAATTATATCTTTTCTAGATCGTTCTAGCTTCGTACGGAACGTGGTACACCGTACTGATGCAGGTTTCTCAGAATAATTCATTAGCGTCGATGGCGTGAATAAATTATAATAGTGACATGCGCTGTCCGTCCTACTCTAATTCCCAAGGTTATTGTGTTGCAACGAATCTCTCCTACAGTGATTGCGAAGCTAATAAATAATTCTTATCAATTTTACCGGTTTTCAACGTTCCCGTTGTTTCTTAGAATAAATGTTTATTCATCTTATGAGTTTATAACATATTTTTATATTTCTCTCAAAAATTCGAGAATATGTTTTATTTAAAATGAATTTATGTAATACAAAAGTCCATTTATATGATTAATTTAAAGCTATATAATGCAAACGAATTGCATTTTTATAGAAAATATTTGCTTTCACGGTAAAATGTGTTTTAATACACAAAATTAAGATTTAAGCATTATTTTTTAACAAGATTGATAAGGTTGCTACGCTAAATTATGCAATGTGAAATGTAATTTTTTTTATGATAATCAATAAGTGAATATAAATGGCTTTGTTTTATATTTTAGTAGGCATTATTTGTAGTATTTGGGTTTCAATGACCTCTCGTGACCCTTATCACGTCAATATATATATATATATATATATATATATATATATATATATATATATATACATGAGTATTTTGTTGTCTTCAGCTTTTCAATTTGTAACAGTATTGTATAATCCAAGAAGATATAGTTAGTTATCGGTAAACATTATTCATTTCTTGTTCGTTGACGATCAACGTTTTTATTCATACATGTTTAAATAAAAATAGTCACAAATTTTATAATGTGGTAACAAGAACACCAAATAGTTTCATTGCAATCTTATTATTGACGCCAAATGGCAAACTAAAAGAAATTTCTTCTCACCCTTCACAAACCGTTTCTTACTAAGAAAAATTTTGTTTTATCATTCTGCAATTGGTTAATTTTGCCTTTTTACAATAGATATAGTTCAAGCAATCTAAAATCCGATTACGTCATAGATGTGAATTAATTGGTATACCAACATAAACCAATATACTTTTCCATTTATATACTCAACAAATTTCACGCGATAAGTTGGTTAAAAAATCGACGTTTGACGACTTTTCTATCAAATTGATGTTCAGTTAAAATAGGAATGTTCAAATCGATGTGTCATTATTAATGTATATTGATTGAACAATATACTAAAACATAGTAGGGATCAACGAAGTTCGGTGGCCAGAGGCGGGAATTTTTGGAGTAGAGACTTTAGGGTAATTCATACAGGAACAGAGGAAGGAAATTTGGGTGTGGGGATAGTTATGCGGAAAAAGATAGGATACTGTGTAGAAAATTATTTAGAAAAAAACGAAAAAGTACTCATGGTTAGATTAGAATCTAAACCGGTAAACACAGTAATAATACAAGTATACATGCCCACCTCTAGCTACAGTAACGAAGAGGTAGAAGCGATCTACAAAAATATCGAAGACATTAATATACGTAAAAAGACATAAAATTTAATAATTACGGGAGATTTTAATGCAGTGGTAGGTGAGGGTAGGGAAGGAGGGGTAGTGGGTTTATTTGGTTTAGGCACAAGAAACGACAGGGAAAATAGACTGATAGAATTTTGCGACAAGAACAATTTAATCATCACAAACACCTTATTTCAACATCATGCTAGAAGACGATATACGTGAAAGATGCCAGGAGATATAGGAAGATATCAAATAGATTACATTCTTGTTAGACAACGGTTTAGGAATCAAGTAAAAGACTGTAGAAGCTACCCAGAAGCAGATATAGAGACTGACCACAACATCGTATTCATGAAGGCCGCACTTAAATTTAAAAAAATTTGAAGAAAAAAAACGGAAAAAGGCACTTGAACTTAGAGAAGCTAAAAGATAAATATGTTCAAGAAAAATTCGAAAAAAAAGTCAAATGAATTGCTGAAAGATATCGGGAAAATATCTAATACTAAGAAAGTAGAAACAGAATGGAATAACATTAAATACAGCCTAAACATGCCGGCCAGAGATATTCTGGTGTATACACAAAAAGAAAATAAGAAACCAAGGATAACAAAGAATATCCTGAATTTAATAGAAGAAAGACGAAAATACAAAAATAAATCAGACGAAACAGGAAAACAGAGATACAAAGCAATAAAATGGGAAATTATTCGCAAATGCAGGAAAGCTAAAGAACAATGGATTGATAAAAGTGCAAAGAGGTACAAACTAAGATGGAAGTAGGAAAGACAGATGAAGCATATAAACTAATAAGAATGAATTTTAGGGATATAAAACCGTATAGCAAAAATATAAGGAACGCGGGAGGAAACGTCATTATAGAAAATGTAGAGAAAGTGGGTAGATGGCAAGAATATATATGCAGGAGAGGAACTAACTGCATTAGAACAGGAATCAGACATTGAAAACGATGACTGTTACATGCCGAAAATCGGCATTTAAACATTTCGCGCCAATAATTTAAAAGACTTGTGCGTGCATTTCCGTCACGTTAGATAGTTGCGTTGGCGCTCGAGATTGCGCAGACGCAGAGTGGAAAGAAAGGGGGTGATTTCCGTCACGTCGGACGAGACGAAACGTCGAACAGCGTGGTTATCTGTGGTGCGCCTTGTCTTCTTTTTTCATGTAATGTAGGTTCCAATGTCGTATCTCTGCCCTGTATCGTACCTCTACCTGTATTCCTTTATCGTACCGCTACAGAAGAGAGAAGACAAATTTAATCTGGATTCGACGAGGGGGCAAAGGGACGACCCACGCCCGACTGCCGCCAAGTAGCTGTCCTGTTGTGAAGAGCTCCATAGTTTACGTGAGTACACTTACCTTTTCCTATAATTGCAATAAACATTTTTTGCATGTGATAATAATTTGTAACGTAGATATGACGTAACCCCTTATTGCGCAACATTATGCATGTATTTATTATTGTTACCAACTGTCGTAGTGGCTCATATACATTACATGCGGGACTTTAAAAGTATACCTTAGAGTTTAGAACCGTGGAGTATAACATGACTGGGATATCCTATACTTAGAGATGAGTTTGAATTATCATTAAAGGGTTTGAAAATTGGTAAGGCAGCGGGTACAGATAAGGTGCAAGCAGAAACTCTAAAAGCCGCTGGACAAGCAGTAACAGAACGTCTCCTCCAACTTGTAAGCTATATGTATGAGACAGGCGAGATAGCCAAAGATTTCAAACGCAACGTCATAGTCACTATACCAAAAAAGAAAGGCGCGGATATATGTGAAAATTTCCGAACAATAAGTTTGACAGAACACGTTTCAAAAATATTAACTAGAATTGTACAAAGACGAATAGATAAACGGGCTAAAGAACTAGGAGAAGACCAATTTGGGTTTAGGCGAAACAAGGGAACACGGGAGGCTATTTTAGCTCTGAGAGATAATGGAGAAAACAATAGAAAAAAGAAGAAAGCGTGTATAAAGGGTTTGTAGATCTGGAAAATGCATTCGACAATTTATAATGGAAAAAAATGTTTGAAATACTCATAAAGATTGGAATGAGTTATAGGAATAGATGAATAGTATATAGCTTATACAAAGAGCAAACAGCAGTAATAGAATTAGAGCAGGAGCGTAGAAAAACAAACATTAGGAAAGGGGCGAGACAGGGATGTGCCCTATCCCCAGTAATTTTTAACTTGCACTTTGAAGAGGCAGTGAATACTGTCAAATGCAGTAAGACATTTGGTATTACTATGCAGGGACAAAAGATTTATATGCTTAGATTTGCAGATGATATAGCGATGTTAGCGTCTAGCAAGGAAGAGTTAGAAGCTGCTCTTGATGAAATGGAAACGGTTCCAACAGAGAGATACGGTATGAAAATTAACAAAACCTAAAACTAAAGTACTAGTATGCAAAGGAGGGTAAAATAAATCAAAAACAAGAATACAAATATGTAACACGAACTTACAAGAGGTTAAGGATTTCTGCCATCTAGGAAGCCAAATAACGCAAGATGGGAAAACCACAAAAAATATAAAACAAAGATTAGCACAAGGTCATGCTACATTTAACACGAAAAAGCAACTACTGTGTTCAAAGACAACAAACATAGAAACAAGGAAAAAATTGCTTAAAACATGTGTGGAGCACAGCACTATACTGCTGTGAAGCCTGGAGAGTAGGAGAAGCGGATAACAAAAAGGCAGAAGCCTTTGAAATGTGGTGCTACAGACGTATGATGAAGATATCATGGACAGACAAAGTTAAGAACGAAGAGGTACTAAAAATGGTAGGGGAAGAAAGAAATATGTGGAAAACAATAAAAAAAATAGGAGAGATAGGATGATAGGCCACATACTACGGCATGAGGGAAAAGTGCGGAATATATTAGAAGCAGGGATCGGAAAAAAGAGAAGAAGAGGTAGACCTAGGTTGGACTACTGCACACAGATAGTGAAAGATGTAGGCTGTAGGCGTTTCAGGGAATGTGTAGACTAGCTCAGAATAGAAATCAATGGAGGTACGCATCCAACCAGTCCCAAGATGGATAAACTAATGACGAAAAAGGTAACTGTACTTACACATGATGATTATTATAAGCAACTACAAGAATTGGTTGGGCAATATTCTCGAATAATGTTAATTGTGTAAAAGGATTTACAGGAAAACTATTATTTCGGCAAATGTCTAAGTGTTGGGGGATCTTGGCAGCCACAAGCTGCTTAACCCCCTTCACTGAATCTCGGTGAAATAGGGCATAAAATTAGAAAACAATAGAAGGGGAACCGAGCTGTATACATGCTGTGTGAGAGTTTCAGGGAACTGTGTAGGTTAGCTCAGAATATAAATAAGTACAGGTACGTGTCCAAAGAGTTTTGAGACGGAAAGCCTATTGACAAAAAAATAAGCGCAGATAAATCTGACGATTATTATAAGCAACTACAGGTATTGGTTGTGAAATATCTGCAACTAATGTTGACTGCGAAAAGATATATTGGAAAAAATATTAAATCGGTAAATGTTTAAGTGCTGGGGGAATTTGGCAGCCACAGGCTCCTTACAATAATTACAAAAAATCATAAAACTATTTAACCGCTAATCGCGCTTGTAGTCACAACACTAATATTTTCATAGCGCCAAAGGTGCTTCTGCGTGACATCATAAATATCGATGACGCACTTCGTATTTTAAATTGCTTGACTAGTTGTTTTTCTGAAGATAGATTACTTCGAACACTTATAATTTGAGCGTCAACAAATGTATCATTAGAATATTAATCATTTCAGTCACGAATTCTTTTTTGAATATAGTTACCTTGAATTGTGAACAGTGGTATTTGAGGTTGTTACAGAAGAATTTGTCCTTATATAATTATCGTAATAACATGTAAAATCGATTAATTGCAACACGCGCCATTTTTTTCTTAATTTTGCAAACTTGTCTTCTACCAGACGCTCTGACCTCAATTTTGTAAACGGCATTCAAAATAAAAATAAAAGTGGTAGTGAACAAATATACAGCTTTGCAAAGTATTTTAATGCTAATGCATATCAATTTTTTAAGTTGAAAAACACTTTAAAATTACTTATTTATCTATTCAAAAGTAAATACGGGCTCATGGTTATTTGTATTGCACTATCTGTAATCATTACAATAAATAGGTGCATTTGTACATAAAGCATCAAGAGCTAAGGTGTTCAGAGATATGTTTTATTTACAGCGAGCAAAAGTTTCTTGGAAGGTCGTTTCTGTTAGTAGAATGGTCCTGCTGTAGTATCTAGTTAACGCCGTTTTTATATTTAATCTAGGTTGCTTCTTATGCTGTTTTTAACTTATTAACATTTACTAGACTTGCCTAAACTTCAACTAAACGCAATTCGCCAACATGGCAATTTACTTGTAATGCTAATGACAGGAAAAATAACTAATAAAAAATGCCAACTTTTAGAAAATTTAATTGCTTTATGTTAGCATAAATTTACGATTTTTGTCAGAATTAAGTTACTTATCTGAAATTCAGTTTCTTCTAAAATGTGGTAGCTTATATAATTGGACCCACTAATGACTAAATTAGCCTTGAACGCTTATTTTGATGTTTGTTTGATTTGCACTGTATAATTTAATTCCTGCAAATTATTTGTTAAATTACTATATGCTGAATTATTATTAACTATTGTTAGTTGTACGTTTGGACATATAGAAATATAAACTAATTAATCACAACGTTGAATTAATATTTAATTTGAGTGAATATTGAGATTCCCAACCAAAATTTCGCATATTTGGTTTCCTAGCGACAGTAGAATAGGTGCCTTTGTACGAGCGCAAAATCGACCATCTTTACATGTATTTTCCCATAAGAAAATATTAGTTCATTTTGCCCTTTTTTGTACACAACATTGAAATCCCCCTAGTAGGCGTTGAAGATCAATTTGGGTTTCTTTTCAGCCTAACACCCCGACGGGAGAGTATTACATTCACTTATTAAGAATAGGCTAACACTTAATATAAGCTATATAAAATTTTATTGAGTGTAACATATATACAATCAATATTCTACATATAATTGAATAATGTCCAACGGCTAGTGTTGCATATGAACCAGGAAGTAAGTAGCGTTTATCATTGTAGGGGCTTCTACTGAGCGATGGTGTGAACCTGATGCTTGGATGATTGAATTAGATTCTGCGTTACAAATACTTCTTTGTAATCTTCTGTACAGTCGATATAATCTTCAAGCGTAATTCTATTCTTTATCATCAATCGTTTTAATTCCTTTAATTTTCTTTGTAACGCCAAAGTCTTGGATGTCAGGTGATTGTTTCTCTTCTCGTAAGAGTTCAGCTTCTTCTTCCTCGACTGTCTTAAAAATCCTCGTCGCATACATTTTTGATCGTAACCCAATAAAATCGGTCATGAGTCGCCCATTGTTCTCATCCTTCATCATACCCAATACTTTTTTGTTAATTAGCGGAATTCCATAATTAATGTTGGCAGGATAGTCGGAAGTATCGAAACATTGCCGACAGTCCCGCTTCATAGTTTCATAAGGATCATGGTTTATTATTTTATAAATTAGGCTATCCGTATCTATGTAAAGAACTTGACACCCATCTTCAAAGGCGGCGTTCATATATCCATGGCGAAAATCGTAGATTGTCAACTTGGCAATGTCGAGAATGCACATTCCAACATATATGGGTTTATTAAAATATACTTCCGATTTGAGAAGTTCCACTGCAGCAAGGTTTTTATCGAAGATGGTAACATTTTTGAACAGGGGATTGGATATACGAGCTTCGGCACCGTATCTGCCTTCCCAGTTGTGCACAAGTTTCATATTACAATGATTTCGTATATTTTCCATTGTTTTTCCGAAGACAGCATTATTCATCAACTGGAACAAATTCTTCTCAAATTCATTCCTCGTGCATTTCCGAAGTTCAGTATTGAGGTCAATGTAGGACCTTAACCAACAACTTTGTTTAAATTTTAGTACGAGATGAATTCTTGTTAATCTAAGTCCATTTTCCAACGCCTGTTTCAGATTTATATAATGGATCACATACCTTCTTTTAGAATTTAGTGTAGTCATTAACTTAGTACTTTGCGCTTTCGATACAAACGGTTTTCTAGTCATCGAATCAATGTGCTCCGGACAGAATGGGATATTCTTATGTAAGTCATGGATATATATTCCGGATACTCCAAATCAACTTTCAAGATATAACCTTTTGTTATATTTACAGACCTTTTGAAACGTTTCAAGATGACTATTACCTTTTGGTTAATGGGATTAAGGAGATGATATAAATTGATAAAGATATGCTAATTACAGGGAAGGAACAATTGCTTTTTGTAGCAATAACAATAGCGGTGGAGCGGTTATGTAATAACTAAACAACTACACCAAACTACTTAATAAAGGGTATAAATACCTTTTATCCTGTGCCGCTGTGGGCAATAGACGTTCACACACAAAAGCTTTCGTACGGACCACCGAAAACACGCACGATGGGGTGTTGATGTCGCTTTCAAAAGCTCTCACACGACCGTCCTTTGCAAGGGTTCGGATGCGACTCACTTTATGCACTGTTACTGTCGGTATAAATGTTTCACTCAAAACTGTAGGATGCACGCACAAAGTATTTATTGTCACCAATTCCAATAAATGTTCGATGATGACGTAACATACCGCCCACCAAATTCATAGAATTTTGAAAAGGAGGGAAGTAGGTGGGGTGAAGGAAATCACATGGGATTTGATCTTGCTAGGAAAACAGGTAACGAAAGATAGGGTGGTACACTACAGCAAGCGATATTACCAACTATGCAAAAATAAAAATATATATGTAAATAAGCAAATATGTAAAAATAATATACTACTATACATGTAAGAAATGTGTATATACATCTAAACATAAAAATAAAATTAAAATACCGGTAGCGGCGCTAGTTTGACCAAAGGTCGTTTTAGTGTGCCATGTGCCGTTTTGATTTCAGCGACACGTATAATACCGTCCGCACCGGGAAAAGTATTAATAATACGACCAAATTTCCATTGAAGTGGAGAAAGCTGGTCGTTCTTGATGAGGACAATAGTGTCCTTTTCAACTTGTCGGACACCTACCTTAGAGTGCCATTTAACCTTTTGATTTAGAGTATGTAAGTACTCATGGCTCCAGCGAGCCCAAAAATCTTGGTGGAGTTTTTGCATGAGTTTCCACCTGTTTTTTAATGGTAAAACGTTGGCTGAATGGTCCTCATCTGGTGGTGCAGAAAGAGGCTCCATGGTGAGGAAATGACCTGGTGTTAGGCAACGCAAGTCATTTGGATCCGAACTCAAAGCGCAGAGTGGCCTTGAATTTAGAACAGATTCAATTTGCGTAAGAACTGTGTAAAGTTCCTCAAAGGTAAGTTTTTGTTCGCCGATTACGCGAGCTAGGTGTGTCTTTACCGACTTAACACCGCTTTCCCACAAGCCACCGAAGTGAAGGGCGCTAGGTGGATTAAACAACCACTTTATCTTTTCTGAGGTTACTGCACTATGAAGGTAACTCATAAGCTGACGATAGGCACCTACAAAATTAGTACCGCAATCGCTAAATATTTGAGAACAGCGTCCTCGACGTGCTATAAATCGTCGCAAAGCGGCAAGAAACGCGTCTGCCGACAAATCCGACACAAGTTCAATATGTGCTGCCTTAGTGGCAAAACAAACAAAAATACAAATATAGGCTTTAAGAGATTTAGAGCCTCGTAGGCGGTTAGCCTTTATTAAAAGAGGGCCAGCAAAATCAACACCAACAATACTGAACGGTTTGATTTGGGTAATACGTGCTGCCGGTAGGTCTCCCATAGGAGGAGTTACCAGGACCGGTTTGGTAAGAAAACATCTATGACAGGATAATAAATAATTTCTGATTGAATTTTTAATAGAAAGGATCCAGAAATTCTGTTGGATAAGATACGCTGTGGTATTAACACCGGGATGGTAATACCTTTCGTGAGTTGACCGAATGATAAGTTCGGTTAATCGGTGCCGCTGAGGCAATAACGCAGGAAACTTTTCGAAATAGGAAAGCGAAGAATGTGTCAAGCGCCCACCTACTCTTAAGATATTTTGTGGATCGACAAATGGAGAAAGTTTTCGCAAGCTTTTAGGTAACTTACGGTTTGCCTTGATCGAAGCTATTTCCTTTGAAAATGTAACATTTTGTACATGCCGGACGATAACCATGAGAGCATTGTGTAATTCAATGTCTGTTAAGGGACCCGTATGACGTTGAGCCATGGGTTTAGAAAATCTATAAATGTAAGCCACGATGCCTTGGATTTTATATAACGATGAAAAACGACTTAGTAGAATGTCAATGACGTTTGGATCTGTTTGAGCGACAAATGTTAGGATCTTCTTTTCCGTAGTTACCTCAGCAATTGAGGTTGACAATGTTGGTTGAGGCGGCCACGAGTCACTAGGGTAGTGAATTCAGGCCCCGCCCACCATAGCGAACATGAAATAACCGCGCTTGGCATTAATCCCCGAGATGCAGGATCAGTCGGATTATGCGAAGATTTAATATAAAACCATCGGTTAGGTGCAATGATTTGTTGAATGTGGCTAACACGGTTTGCCACAAAAGTTTTCCAACGAAAAGGTGGAGAACGTATCCAAGTGAGAGCGACCGTAGAATCACTCCACGCTGAAACATCGGAGATGTCAATCAAGCCTTGATAAGAACGAATGGTAAAAGCAAGTAAATCGGTTAATAAAACGGCGGCACATAATTCCAAACGTGGAATTGAAATGCGCTTAATTGGAGCTACTTTTGTTTTAGCGGTTACAAATTGTACAGTTATTTCTCCAGTAGTTTGATTTATGAACTGAAATACACTACCGCTGCATACCCTACCTCGCTAGCATCGCAAAACCCATGCAAATGACAAGTAAAAGGATCCGAAGGGGGTAAACAACGAGGTAACTTTAATGACGATAATAACGGCAACTCTTCTTGGTATTGCTGCCATTGAGACGAAATGTCTGCTGGTGGGATGTCATCCCAATTTAAACCTAACATCCACAGATGCTGGATTAGGCGTTTTGCAAAAAGTGTTAGTGGTGCTAAAACCCTAATGGATCATATATTCTGGCAACTTGTGAAAGTATGTTGCGCTTTGTACATATTGGGTTTAATGGTTTAACCCGAAATGAGAAAATATCTTCTGTAGGTGACCATTGAAGACCTAATATTTTTATTGATTCGTCAGAATCGAAATCGAGAGAAGTATATTGGCAAAAATCTGACGGAATGCCTTCCAAAATCGAAACTGAATTAGAACTCCATTTTCGAAGTTCAAAACCAGCCAAATGTAAAAGTCGGATAAGTTGATCTTTAATTTCGCGGGCCGATTGTATAGAATCTCCACCGGCGACGAAATCATCAATATATAGATTTGACCGTATAGCCTCAGCGGCTAACGGAAACCTTTTGCCTTCGTCAATGGCTAATTGCTGAAGAGTTTTTAATGCTAGATAAGGCGATGACTTAATACCATAGGTCACTGTATTAAGCTGATAAGTCTGAATGGGTTCTTCTGCGGAGAACCGCCAAACAATTAATTGAAACTTTCGATGTTTTTCGGTAACCAAAATTTGTCGATACATTTGGCGAACATCACAAGTAAAAACGAAACGATGAGAACGAAATTTAAGTAAAATCGACGAAATGTCATTTTGGAGACTAGGTCCAGCCAATTGAGTGTCATTAAGTGACACGTTGTTTTTAGCCTTTGCAGAGGCGTCAAAAACCACACGAATTTTAGAAGTATGACCTTCCTCTTTAAACACAGGGTGATGGGGTAAAAAATAATTATCGTTCCCAACGGGCGGAGAATCGAGTAATGCCATATGACCCGCATCAAGATAGTCCTGCATGAAATTGTTGTATTGGGCGCGTAGCTCCGGTTGAGCATGCAATTTGCGCTCCAACGAAAATAGTCTTTTTTTAGCCATCTCAAAGCAATTATCAAAAACGGGCAAAGTATCGTTGAACGGTAACGCAACAATAAAACGACCGCTAGGGTCACGAGAAAACGTGTTTTCAAAAATCAGATCTGCCTTTTCTTCTTCTGGAGAAGTATAAGGCTTGGATGGCAACTCTTCTATCTCCCAAAACCGCCTTAGGGTCTGGTCGATAGGATCTTCTACAGAAGTAAAAAATGCTTGGACAGTATCAGACTGCAAGCTTTTTGTGGGACCAATGATAGTCCAACCAAAAATTGTATTTATGGCGGCAGGCTGAAGAAACTTGCCCTGTATAACACCGCCATTGATGATGAACGGATAAACATCTGCTCCAAGGAGCATGTCAATAGTTCCTGGAGAGTT
The DNA here is from genome assembly GCA_036346225.1 of Platerodrilus igneus. Classification (NCBI taxonomy): domain Eukaryota; kingdom Metazoa; phylum Arthropoda; class Insecta; order Coleoptera; family Lycidae; genus Platerodrilus; species Platerodrilus igneus. The sequence continues at coordinate 2,822,703 of JARFIW010000412.1, forward strand.
CCAGGTCGGGTCTGCAAAGTGCAGGCCGCATAAGTGTTCCTTCCCAATTATTAGGAACTTCAACGCTAGGTAATTTGCCAGATATTGACGAAAGCACAAAGGTTGTGACTTCTAGAGATTTTTCAGAGTCTAACATATAGCGAATGGTGCAGCTGACGGCACCCCTATTGACTGCTGAAGTTGTCTGTCCAAGTCCATAAATCGGAACTTGAGAACGTATGCGTAGAAGCCAAAGTTTGCTCACGCAATCGTCTCGAATAAAGCTAGCTTGAGAGCCAGGGTCTAAGAGTACCTTGATCTGTTTGTATCTACCAGACCGGTCTTGAACTTCCACAACAGCAGTGGAGAGTAAGACAGTAACCCCAGGATTTAAATTCGTCTGTGAAGACAAAACATTTGCCGGAATAGGAGAGGCTGGTTGCGGTTCAAAATGTAGCAAGGTATGATGCGGCTTGGCGCAAGTTCGACAGGAATTATAAGATTTGCATTGCATGGACGCATGGTCTGTTCGTAAGCAATTTAAACAAATGCGTAAGCGTTTGACAATGTCGAAACGTTCTGTCGGAGTTTTCTTTAGAAACGATTGACATCTGTAAATTAAGTGATTGCCCTTGCAAGAAGGACAATGGTGCGAAAATGAATTCTTTGAGTCACTGGAGCTACTTGGTGTGTCCAGTGAGACTACGTTAGAAGAAACCTTTGGTTTAAATTGAAACGCTGAGGATTTCTTAGGCACTGATGTGTGAGATGTATGGACAGTCGTCGAATAAGAAACAGGTGCGGTTGAAGAAAAGGTTTCAACGCTGCACATTGTTGAGTTAAAAAATATCTCAAATCCTCGAAATTAGGTATTTGCTTCGGATCCGATTGGAGTTCGAAGCGTTTTCTAGTGAACGGATCGAGTTTTTCTAAAAGCAAATCGACTAGAATAAAGTTCCAATGTTCAGTGGGAAACTTTAAGTTAGTTAGAACAGCAAGGTTCTCTGAAAAACAATCAATAAGTGCCCTAAGTTTCTTAGGGTCTTCTGATTTTAAAGGTGGAAAGTCTTTCATTGCTTTCCAATGCAAAGTTGCCAATAAACGCGGATTGCTAAATCGCTCACGCAAGGCGTTATAGGAAATAATAAAATTATCCCCCGAAATGGGTACAGATTTAACGATTTTTAAAGACTCCCCGGTACAGCAACTGATAAGATAATTTAGCTTTTCGATATTGGACAGCGACGCGTTATTATAGACCAGACTGTCAAATAAATCGATAAAAGATGCGAACTCAGTTACCTCATTTTTAAAGAGTGGGAGCTTTAATGGTACCAATTTTGATACCGTGCTGCTTGGAGCATTTTCGATGATTTGTGGTGCTTTCATTTCTTGCATCGTTTCGAGATGCAGCAGTATGCAAAAATAAGCGGAATCTACTTCCTTCCGTACAGCGTTGTAATTTAATGATTCTACATCGTCACACGAAGCTAAGACGTCAACTAAAGTTTTATTGAAATTTGTATAAAGGTCATGTACTCCCCTTGTTTGAATGAGGAACAACGTTTTTAAAGTTGGGTCACTTTGTATAGTTTTACAAAGCTCAAACATTTCTATAATACGTGTTTTCAGTAATTCTAGTTCTACTACATGTGCCTTCTTCGGAGCCATAGTTACTGTTATTGTGAAAGGCCTACAATAAAATGTTGTAAAACCGCAAAGTTCAAATGTGGGCTGAGAAATATTAAAATATTATGATTTGTTCAAAGCACGAAAAGGTAAGCAGCGTATAAACCAATAAATACGTTTTATGACTAACGGTTCGTCCAACAAAGCGTAAAGATAAGATGTACCGCTTACGGTTACGGTCGGCCTTTACATCAAAAGATCACAGGAAAGTTTAAAACATGTGGCTTAACATATTGCAAGAAGAATGCAGCTTTTACATTCTATTACTCCTGCAGATGTTCAATATTTACTGCAAACCGACTGAAAGGGTTGTGATGTACAAAACGTGCAATAGCTTTTAAATACAAAGCAAATCCCTTTCCTTTCTTATTTAAGAAGTATAAAGCGACTTATAGTTTTCAGGTTGCTTTGTGTTTTATGCCGCTAAAATGAATTTAAACTGAAAACTAACACATTTGATGTTTGTTTGTAACTAACGCTTGTTGGTTTAATTACGGCAAAATCACTTAATTTAGTCTAACGAAAGTATGTAGCTAATATTGTACATATTTTAGCCGCTAACTATGGAGCTTGAACACAAATTTAAAGCTAAATCATTAATTAATTAAAAAGCTCGCTGGTGTGCAAAGTGATATTTAATTTAGGACATGCGTATACCATAAGACTGGTGAATTCGGATCGACTTTAGGACCAATGGTTAGGGGGGAAGGAGATGATATAAATTGATAAAGATATGCTAATTACAGGGAAGGACCAATTGCTTTTTGTAGCAATAACAATAGCGGTGGAGCGGTTATGTAATAACTAAACAACTACACCAAACTACTTAATAAAGGGTATAAATACCTTTTATCCTGTGCCGCTGTGGGCAATAGACGTTCACACACAAAAGCTTTCGTACGGACCATCGAAAACACGCACGATGGGGTGTCGATGTCGCTTTCAAAAGCTCTCACACGACCGTCCTTTGCAAGGGTTCGGATGCGACTCACTTTATGCACTGTTACTGTCGGTATAAATGTTTCACTCAAAACTGTAGGATGCATGCACAAAGTATTTATTGTCACCAATTCCAATAAATGTTCGATGATGACGTAACACCTTTCATAAATTGATCAATGAAACTATTGTTTTGTTGACTCTTACATGTACCAAAAATATTGAATTAAAACAGTTTTCAGTAATAAATTATATCAATATGGCTAACCTGAAATGGTCCTATAGATCCTCTGCATTCCCCAAGAGTTTTCGTGCCCAGTCTGAATATTTAGAGTCGAATTTGGAAATCGACATCAAAACCAAATTACTATCCAAATCGTTATTCAAAATCCCATAAGTTAATCTAATTTAATATTCAATTTGTATATCAGTAAATAAAAGGTTTTCCATCTCCGTAATTAACACGACAGTAATAGAACATTTTCCATGTAAGTAATTACCAAAGTCATTTAACAGGAGGTGATTAACAAGAGAATTAACCAGAGAATTCACCAAAGTAATAACCAGAGAATTAACCAGAGTATTTACCATAGCCCTGTTTTATTTATGTTAGAAATTGTATTTTTACTAAGTTGTTTTTACTTACGTCTATAATAAATCGGCTCACACTTGCACAATTTTTACACTTTTCAAAATGATTTTTATTTACTTTTGTATGACTGGTTACGTAAATAATTTAGCACTTCTGAGTATCGTCGTAGCCCAGTTTAAAATGTATACTAAACTCGTCGCTCAATTGTTATCGTATTTATAGGCCATACCTTTTGTTTTCTATTCGTTTGTTCACGTGTTGGGGCGACACCTTCTGCGTTTATCATTTGTGTACTCCGGGAATTTTACCAATTGTATAGTTCAAATATTTGGACGAATGCTTAAATTGTCACGTATTCATTTACATACCATGATATTTAATTGAGAAATCTCACGAATTTTCATTTATTAAGTCATGTATTCATTGTTGATTGCTTATTCTAATCTAAACCGAAATAAATTTGGTGTTTGTTTATTTCCTAGTTAAATTGGATTTTTGAACAAATGTAATACTTTATGTCACGTACGATTTATTCAAATAATGCATAATTTTAGCCTGCGTATACGATGATATATTTAACGCACTTGTTAAATATTTATCAAGCCAATTCATATAGGTTTTCCGTTGATTTAATTTTGATGTATTTTGTTACGTTTTTAAATCTTATCTTAACTTGTAACTACTCTTGGATATTTCTATTTCTTATGCGTTTAATCTCATGTACTTTTATATACAGTGTCCTCTCAACTAACAATATGTATAGTGACCTATTTACTTTTATAGTACCTGTAATTATGTGCTTTTGTTAACTGGAAGTTTTTTTAATTTATTCTACGACCCCTGTGACTTAACCTACCCCTAAACTACCATATAATTATAGCAATATATATATATATATATATATATATTACTCATATTTAGACCAGGGTAGAAAATTAAATAAGCACATCAAATAATTTTAATCACCGTGTAGAAGCTTTGGGAAAAAGTACGCTTTATTAAAACCGTGAAGCATAAATAAATTCGGTCGTTTCAGTAAAAATAAGAGATTTAAATCATGTACAAGACGCTTTATATCAAAAGAAACAGTATTAAAAAGCTCTGCGTGTTATGTAATTATTCCTAATAAAGAAACAAATGGAAATTACGTGCAAAATTTATATTAATTAACCCTATTTTAAGTAACCGGTATTAAACAAAACGTACAGATAATAATTAATATTTAGTTAGGATTCACTAAAATTTAAAGGGTATTAATTTTAATTGAAGTTAATTGAACCGTTAGTAACATATAATATCTATGAAAACTTGTAAAAACCCAATAAAATAAAGCTCTGAGAATTAATAGTATGTTTGAACACCTGCGTAGTTTAAAAGCTCATTCTGCGTAAATTTTGCAGATAATTAATGGTTACAAAGAATCTTGGAGAAACCGGGGCTTAATATTCACGGGAAGGCGCGATACGGGGTTATTTAACCCAGATAGTCCACATGGACTGAAATAATCAATAGTAAGGAATATCAATTTGCACCACTAAGAACAGGTTAGAGAAGGAAAGATAATGTGCGTAAGACAAAGACACTAATAATTAAAGGCGTGATATGAGCAACGTCACGAGGGTCACGATTGGTTGAAAATAAGATGCACATATGAGAGGTAGAAACAACAATTTCTGTATAAAATTTAATTAGTTATTCTCGGACATGTTTGCGTGCCGTGTGAGAATTTCTGAGATTTAACTGGGACGAGTGCAAAATTCGTAAAAACCGACGCACAGGGAACCTAGCATGCGAAATTCTTTAGAATTGCCCGTTTTGAGGACTCGACTGACAGACAGGCTAACCGCTATATATACCGAGGTGAATATAAACAAGCTCTCTTAGATCTTCGACTGAATTGAACGCGTTAAACAGTGCTTTTTAGTTTTCCGGTTTTAATATTAAATAATTTAAACAGTTTGCTCGAATATTATGTGATTTAAAACAGCTTGTTCTATACGTGCTACAATGAATGTACGTTAGTGCATTTAGAAAAGAAGATACAAGGTAATAAAGTTTAGTATCACTGTACCAATTGGTAAAAATTTACAACGACAAATATATACACAAAAGTAGGCAGTTTTGGCGTATATTGGTGAAAGAAGTATGAAGTTCTTTGTTATTTTTCGGGGGTATTAATACTTAAATGGTGCATAAACGGGTCTGGATCCACAAAACAAGGTTCAGATATACACAGATTAGTTCCGGAAAAGCCCTGAAACAACTTTAAATAAATGGTGATGGAGAAAATTTTAAAGCGTTGAGAATCAGAAACCGTAAATATAACCCAGTTGGAATGGTGTGATTAACAAAAGGGACGATGTACATTGAAGCTACGAGTGCAAGTAACCTTCAGGTAAATTATACTATTTTGTTTGAACTTTGATATTGTTGTGTGTGTTGAATAACTTTATAATTGATTTACTCAAAATGGACAGTAGTGAAATGGTACTAACAATAATATTTTAATTTTAAGGTGAAATTTGCTTGTTTAAGTAGAAAGGGTATTTAGTATTGATGTTCTGGATTATGATGAAAATTTAGGGTGTCTTTGAGCTCAATTAGACGAACCTGGTTAATTAACGTAAAGGGTGGTAGATGCTCCTTTGTACTCTGCATATATTGTTATAGTAATTAGTAGGCATCCTACAAGGACTTTAATTCTGGATGCACTTTAAAATGATAATAAATTTAATTTTGAAATTCTCTGATATTAAAATTTATGCTGAATTTTAATTTTGAAATTTTAATGTATTGTGAATATTGATGTAAATAGAGTTAACGTTGATGTTTGTGGTAGGAATGTGTTTGTTTTTTTTATGTATGAGGATGAAAGTTATCTAGAGGAGCAGCCGAGGCGATTAACGGAAGAAAGTCAATGGACCAACACAGTTAAGGTAATGAATAGCTTTTTGTAGGTTTCACAGCATTCTTGACGCCCAATTCGTGAGGCTCGATTCGAAAAGCGTAGTTCACGAATTTTGTAGGTTTCACAGCAATATATATATATAAAATATTGAAATTTCTTGGACGTTGGTCAATGTATACCTATAAGAGTAGGTAGAATAACTATAACAATTTGTAATTGCGTTTATTATTTTTGCGTTTCGGTCTTCAGAACCATTATCAATTACGTTCTACAAAATATTACCTATAGAATATGAAAAATATTTTTAATAATTTCATACCTAAAACTTAATTGTAGATTGCGTATTTAAACTAAAGTAAAACATTTAAATATTTGTCACAATTATAAAATTCTCTGATAATGATTATTTCATAAAAATAAAATTAAAATGATGTTTTTCGTTTAAAAATACAAGAACGAAGAACACTTTAAAAAGTATATGAATGTAATAATATAATTATTTAGTCAGAACTGTTAAACAATATAAAATGTAGTGTGTGGTGATAAGTAAAGTCTGTTTAATAGTGGTGGTATATGTATGAAATATGTGCAAATAGGATATTTATAACAAAGTGCAATTATGCTATTAAATTTTGGTAGAACTGTGTGAAATTTTCTTGATCGTTTTTTGAATTTATTGCTTGTGAATTTTTTTGGATTTGGATAGTTTCTAAAATTCCTCTTTTACTGTTTTTTATTTCAGTACCTAAAATTTCTAAATTATCAAAATCAAATTTGTGTAAATTTTCTAGGGCATGGACCGCTAGAGCGGTGCATTTTTTGTTGTTAGTTTTTATGGAATATTTATGCTTGTATATTCGTTTATGGAGGTATTGCTTGGAATTTCCGATATACACTTTTTACTAATACACCTATTGACCTAGCACTTAAAACAATCACAAAAAAAATGTCCTTTAATTGCACATTTCACTAATTTACTTTTTAATGAATTCTTACAAGCCACCAAAAAGTGTTTAAATGCTACTTATTTTAAGTTCGAGAACAAAATATACAGTCAAATTTTTGGCATAGCAATGGGCTCTCCAATATCTTCTACCATTGCAAACCTAGTACTGGAGGATCTAGAAGAAGAAATTATAAAACAGCTTAGCTATAAACCCGTATTTTTTAAAAGGTATGTTGACGACTGTATAATGTGCCTTCCAGAAAACAAAATCGACGAAACACTAAACAAATTTAATTCCTACCACCCCCGTCTACAATTCACAATAGAGAAAGAAGTCAACAATACCATATTCTTCCTTGATTTGTTAATTACTTACAATGATAATGGGGAAACCACTACCAACTGGTTCAACAAAACAACCTGGAGTGGTAGATATCTTAATTACAAATCTAACACCCCTGTGAGGTATAAGAAAAATATGATTAACAACCTTGTCGACCGAGCATTGCATTTTTTACATAATAAACATAAATCAAAAAATCTTAAAAAAGTTAAAAATATTTTAAAGAATAACGACTACCCAAAAAGCTTCTACGAGCCAGTTATAAAAACAAAAATACACAAGATGTTTAACAACTACGATAATAAAAAATCAAACGTAATAGACAACAGGATTAGTATCGACTACACCCCGGGACTATCCGAAAAACTAAAAAAATGTTTACAAAATCATAATATTCAAGTTGTACATAAACCAAACAATTTTACAAAAACCTTTTTTACAAAATTAAGACCAGAAACAGAGCAAAAGTACAAAACACACACCATATACAAAATAAATTGTAGCGATTGTCCCGGCGTGTATATCGGAAATTCCAAGCAATACCTCCATAAACGAATATACGAGCATAAATATTCCATGAAAACTAACAACAAAAAATGCACCGCTCTAGCGTCCCATGCCCTAGAAAATTTACACAAATTTGATTTTGATAATGTAGAAATTTTAGGTACTGAAATAAAAGACAGTAAAAGAGGATTTTTAGAAACTATCCAAATCCAAAAAAATTCACAAGCAATAAATTCAAAAAACGATCAAGAAAATTTGACAGTTCTACCAAAATTTAATAGCATAATTCCACTTTGTTATAAATATCCTATTTGCACACATTTTATACATATACCACCACCATTAAACAGGCTTTATTTATCACCACACACTACATTTTATATTGTTTAACAGTTCAGGCTAAATAATTATATTATTACATTCATATACTTCTTAAAGTGTTCTTCGTTCTTGTATTTTTAAACGAAAAACATCATTTTAATTTTATTTTTATGAAATAATAATTATCAGAAAATTTTATAATTGTGACAAATGTTTAAATGTTTTACTTTAGTTTAAATACGCAATCTACAATTAAGTTTTAGGTATGTAATTATTAAAATATTTTTCATATTCAATAGGTAATATTTTGTAGAACGTAATTGATAATGGTCCTGAAGACCGAAACGCAAAAATAATAAACGCAATTACAAATTGTTATAGTTATTCTACCTACTTTTAGAAATAACTATAGGTATACATTGACCAACGTCCAAGAAATTTCAATTATTTTCGGTATAAATCTTCTAAAATGTAAATAACAATGTTAAAGTACAATTAGATATAAAATTATTTTGTATATAAAATTACGTATATAAAATTGATAACAGATAAAAGTCAAAAGTTTGATAGAAATTGTTATTAAAAGTCAACCTTAAAAATATGTTTATTATAACTATTCCGTGTATACACCTACGTGTAGCATTGTAAGTATGTGTGGCGCGATCGCGTGCGTTGACGTGCGTGTATATGAATCTTTGTGCTTTTAAATGTGTTTTTTGCTTTAAGTGAAATTCATCTTATAGATCCATTGATAGATTTGTTGTTGTATGGTTGTTTTTATTTTTTATTATTTAGAAGATACCTGTAGATTCAATTTAAGTCATTAACATCTGTTTTTTGTTCATAGTATTTTTTTGTTGATAGATGTCACACATTTTATCTTCCATCTGTAATATAACTGAATTGTTAAAATCTATTTTATGTTTTTTAGTATTTACGTGAATACATAAGGCACAAGCATTTGGTTTTATGCGTATATCGCTTTTATGCTGGGTTATTCGTTGTTTGAGGATTTGTTTGCTTTGTCCTATGTAACATTCATTACAATATAGACAATTGATCTTATATATTATATTTCTTTGATTCAAAATAGGAGTTTTATTTTTAATTTTAGAAAAAAGGTAATTTAAGATTAAAGTATTTTTAGAAGCTATTTTAATGTTAAATTTATCAAATAGGTTAGTTTCAGAGTTGGCTGGTTTTTGTTACCAATCTAATAAAATAACATTATTTTTATTTCTAATAATTAACGAATCTAAGAATGGTACTCTATTTTTACTTTCTACTTCTACGGTTAACTGAAATTTTTTAGGTAACTGTTAAAATAAAAACTAACGTACTAGTATGCAAAGGCGGGGAAAATAAATTAAAAACTAGAATACAAATAGGTAACGAGAACTTAAAAGAGGTTAATAACTTCTACTACCTAGGAAACCAAATAACGCAAGATGAGAAGAGCGCAAAATAAAAAACTAAGATTAGCACACGGTCGTGCTACACTTAACAAGAAAAAGCAACTATTGCGTTCAAAGACAACAAACATAGAAATAAGAAAAGGATTGTTTAAAGCATATGTGTGGAGCACAGCACTGTGCGGTTGTGAAACTTGGACAGCAGGAGAAGCGGGCAGGAAAAAGATAGAAGTCTTTGAAATGTGGTGCTACAGACGTATGATGAAGATATCATAGACAGACAAAGTTATGAACAAAGAGGTTCTAGAAATGGCAGGGCAAGGAAGAAATATGTGAAAAACAATAACAAACAGAAGAGATAGGATGATAGGCCACAAACTAAGGCTCGAAGGAATAGTGCGGAATATATTAGAAGCAGAGGTAGGAAAAAAGAGAAATAGAGGTAGACCTAGGTTAGACTATTGCACACAGATAGTCAAAGATGCAGGGTGTGGGAATTTCAGGAACATGTGTAGACTAGCTCAGAATAGAAATCAATGGAGATACGTGTGCAACCAGGTCCAAGACCGAAAACCTAACGACGAAAAAAATAATTGTACTTGATTCTGATGATTATTATAAGCAACTGCAAGTGTTGGTTTACAATATTCTCAACTAATGTTGATTGTGCGAAAAGATTCATGGGAAAACTATTAATTCGGCGAATAGTTAATTGAAGAGGGATCTAGGTAGTGGTAGGTTGGCTTAACCCCCTTCACATACCACTCAATATTGATGAAATAGGGTATATTTAGAAAGCAATAGAAGGGGAACAGAGCTGTATTTAGGCTCTACAAATTTCAAGGAAATGTGTAGGTTAGCTCAGAATAGGAAACAATGGAGGTACGGGTCTAACCAGTTCCAGGACTGAAAACCTAATAATAATGATGAACTGTTAAAAGTATTAAGGGTTTCCGTAACCTTATTTGCTGGTACAGATGTAATTATGTCACCAACAAATTTCTTTATTAAGGGTATTTGAAAAAGACATTTCTTAATTACTTCAGCTAAAAGAATTTGGTAAATTCAAAAGAAACTGAAACATTATACTTATTATCAGTTGTTGAAAAAGGATTAAAATAAATCCGAAAACTCAGTTTATGAAAAAGAGTTTTCTTAAATAATCCAGTCGACCTAAAGCCCACAATATTTCTAGAAAACTAGAATAAAGGAGGTCGTTACTATTAATTCATTTAATCAAGAAAATGGGTTTCTTTCAATAAATACAATTACATATGGAGCAGAAGTAACATCAATAAACAATAGAAAGGTATTTTCCTATAATGCAGAAAAAAGGATATTTTACAAAAACATATCCCAAAAGCTATCACGAATTTATACAACCTTTAGGAAAGTGATGACATGGTGTTAGCACCAATAATGAAACGTTTCAGTGATCGCCTAAATATCAATATTCTAAATTTGGAACTTAAAATAACTCACCATTTAATTACGAAAACAGAAATGAAGTTAATTACAATTAAAAAGAAATGCGCCACTGCTATTCCTAATTATATATACTTCAAATATAAAAAAGACAACCATCAGCATACAACAAGCTATTTCATAAAATTAAAACTAATAACTTAAAAAAACTGATAACCTTTCAAAATTACACAAACCTCAATCTAACAACATCGACAAATGGTTTATTAATGTTAGTAATATTGATATTCCAGATGATATTAAAAGAATTTTATCTTTATGTTAAAAATTTAGTGTTCCTCCTGCTTTCAACAAACACTGAATAAAAAATTTATTGGCAGACTTAAAAGATATAATCGATATTCAAGAGGATGAAAAAACCTATGCAGAGCCTATATAACCAACATAATTAATAATTACATAAATCAAAATTCTTATCCAAAATCTAATTTTTTATTGAACTATAATAAAAGAAAATTTTTTTGAAAGACACCAAGGATATTCTCATCATTAAAGCCGATAAAGGAAATATAACCGTGACAATGTCAGTTAATGACTATATCGATAGAATGTATAACCTAATTAACCACCATTCTATTTACAAAAATATTGATTCAGATCCTACATCAAGATTTCAAAGACAAACCACAACATTAATCAAAAACTTAAAATATAATAAATTTATTGCAGAAAGCGAATCAAAAATATTAACAATTATAGCAGTACTGCACCAAAAATTCATAAGAATAATACACCACTAAGACTAATTGTAAGCCTCTGTAAACAGCCCAACCGAAAAATGATGAAAATTTAAAGAAGAAATTTTAAAAATGTCAACTAATAATAATTATAATGTTTCAGATCCTTTTGATTTTACCAAATTCATAAATAAATTTCATCTCCCAAACAATTATGTTTTAATAAGCTTAATGTAGCTTCACTATTTACTCATATTTCAAAACAATTAGTACTAGACAACATCAAAAACATTCGGAATAATATAAAAAACATGTGTAATATTTCAAAGATATTATTTTTAGATACAATAGAATTCATATTTGATAGTAGTTACTTCAGCTTCAAAAGTAAATATTATATTCAAATTTTTGGTTGCCCTATGGGATCCAATTTAAGTCTAGTAATTGCACAAATTGTAATGAATATTCTTTTAAATAAATTAATTAAGAAACCTCCTTTTCAACCACCCTTCATAAAGAAATTTGTTGAAGACATAATTACATCTGTACCAGCAAATAAGGTTACGAAAACACTTCATACTTTTAATAGTTACCATGAAAAAATTCAGTTTACTGTAGAAGTAGAGAATAAAAACGCAGTACTATTCTTAGATACGTTACTTATTAGAAATAAAAATAATGTTATTTTATAAGATTGGTATCAAAAATCAAACAATTCTGGAAGGTACTTAAACTACAATTACAAAATAAAAATTAATTTTATTTTAACACTAAAAAACGGAATTGAAACAATGTCACCATACATTTTATTAAAAAAAATTTTAAACAAACTTTTTAATATTTTAATAAAAAACAACTATCCTCCAAAATTAATGAAACGTCTTTTATATAACCACAATGCCGAAATTATGGATAACAATACAGATAATAACACAAATAATAATAAACAAAAGACAGCACAGCTACATTTAAATCTGTTCCATACATTAAACACCTTACACCAAAACGAACTAATCTATCTAATAAATTTAACATAAAAATAGCTTTTAAAAATACTTTAATCTTAAATTACCTTTTCTCTAAGATTAAAGATAAAACTCCTATTTTGAATCAAAGCAACATAATATATAAGATAAATTGTCTAGATTGTAATGAATGTTATAGGACAAAGCAAACAAGCCCTAAAACAACGAATAACCCAACATAAAAGCGATATACGCATAAAACTAAATGCTTGTGTTTTATGTATACTCGTAAATACTAAAAAACAAAATAGATTTTAACAATCTAATTATATTACATATAGAAGACAAAAAATTAAAAATAGTTTCTAGAAATGTGCCACATCTACCAACCAAAAAATACTATGAGCAAAGAACAGATATTAATGACTTAATTTGCATCTACACCTATCTTCGAAATTCTAAAAATAAAAGCAACAACAAATTTATCAATGGATTTATAAGATGAATTTCTCATAATGCAAAAAACACATATTTTAAAAACACAAACATTCACATACACGCAAGTCAACACACGCACACACACACACACACACACATACACACACACACACACACATACACACACAATACACACAATCACACACAAAACACCACATACACACGCACGCACACACATACACACACACACACACACACACACACACACACACACACACACACACACACACAACACACAATTGATCCAACCGATCTATAAAAGAAACTCAACTACAAAAATTCATCACAATTTATTCACACAAAAATCCTACATCCAAAACCTTTTCAATTATTAAGGCATACATCCATTAAATTACATATATCCTCGTTTTAGAAACAATTCATCTTCATTATATATTGCTAGATAAAATTTTATTCATCAGACAAATAAACTATTTTAAGTAACTGGGCTTAACCTCACCCTGACATTAACCCCTGGCTTAATATGAGCTCACAGCAAAACCTTTTTAAACACGTGTTCAACTTTTCGTACAGCAATTACCAAAAGTCCCTTTTATTTAGTACATAAACAGCTATTACACAATTATTTTATAAATAACCATCCCTACATGAACATATTTTCAATTAAATAACTATAAAAATTCAATAATAAATTCTTTTGGCCATAGAATTCAGAAAAATACACTCATAAAGCAAAAAATGTCATAACACATCAAATAACCTCAAAAGACAATGTTTTCATAAAAATAAGTTACCTGGCAAGCATCACCGCATATATATCTGCAATGCAACCATCGATAACGTTGCCCTTGACTATGACTGCTTGTTAAGAAACCACCTCCAAGTTAACTCACACCATCCTTGTTGAAAATCAGCTACCCAAATCTCGCTAATTATCAATCAATAGCACATCTAACACTTCCCAAACTCCTCTACTGGTCCGTTCACTATCAGCAAACCAACAACTCGATACATAAACAATCTCTATTCCATCTTTGGACGCCTAACTAGCACCAACAACCAAAGTAAACTGTAGTCTGTACTTACATAGCTTCAATAAGCTTCGCTTTTTTTCTAAATGTACTTCATAACTTTACTGGACTGCAGGCACCACAGCACACCAACTTGTGTAGGTTGTTATAAATTAAACTCTTAAAACACTTGTTAGAGACAGGCAATAAAGTCGTTTACTAATATTCGTATTCACGTCTATGACAAGTAAAAACGAAGGAAAAGAGAGAGTCCCCTCACCACCTACAGGTGTTTATATAGACCAAAATACCCCCCTTTCATTTAATTTTATCACAATTCATCACCCCACACAAACTAGCTTTCTTGGTAAATTTCAAACCGTCGAAACAAAATTTTTAACCGATACAAAATTCTACAAACACCCGAGTTAACCTTCGATAATTCCTTGTATTTCTGTACGCAAACGGCAACGGACTTCCAAATCTTAGAATTTTGGCACTCGAATACAACAATGTACCACGAAAATAGCTTTTAACCGACCATCGGATACTTTATTTCCCCGAACCTAGCCTCAACTGACATCAATTTCCTAGTTATCCCACGCCCCTCATACGACACATATTAACATCCTCTCACTCCATACGAAAATTTTTCGTCTCACTCCTATCTGCGAAATCCAATTATCTTTCTTTGTTTCTCAAATGCATGCTGCATCAGTCCTTGAAGCAATCCACCACTTCTAGATAATATATACCCTTCATCTGTCTTACTCTTATTAATACACGATTTAATAAGCTTTGTTCATCCTTAATAGCTTGTCGGTAGCCTCCCTACCTTGTTTCTCATTCCCTATTTAAATTGATGTGTTATACAAACATTCTACGTCTCACTCTTACCTATAGGCTCTAATCTATCCTTGTTTCATAGTTCGTTTCAAAGTCAAACCAACATTTAACACCTGACAACTTCATCTCACTCCATTGTATGCTACAAACAATCTGTCCTTATTTTATATCGATTGTTGCTTGTTTTAACGGCCACCTCCATTCGTAAAAAATATAGATATTATTCTTAGCTTGTTTACAACGCTACCCTATAATCCTTGAAATAAATTATTACTCGGAACGTGTTGTAAGACCGGTCCTCTTAGAACCTGTAACCGCCGAGCTTGTTTATCGAAAACACTTTCATATATTTAATACTCAGAAAATATTTCCTTCCACCGACCTTATGCTTTTAAACGTTATACTAAGGTTAAAGCTTCTATTATATTATGCTAAATTATCCACTAGGAATATTTATACACGGTAAATGATACTATATTAATATTTCAACTTCATAAAATTATGCCCGTAAAATTGTCGATTTTACGCTAAAGTAAAATGAAAAGCTTTTTAAGTAATATACATTGAATCTGGTATAATTGAAGCTGCATCCTTACACTGCACACTAATAATTTTACCTTTATTACAGGTATGTAAAATTAACTGGTTCTGCGCCCTATCATATAAACAATATAAAAATTCTTTGCGAATATTTGCAAAGCTGAAAATGAAGGGAAATTAACTCTAAAACTTTTATTCTAAACTTGTTAATTGTTACTCTAGTGTTTAATAATACAGCTTAACTTTTTAATAAGTGGTGTTTACATGCGGCAGCCTACACTAAATTGTCCAATGACTTATCTTATCAATTTTAACCTACAAATTACATAGAAATATATATATATATATATATATATATATATATATATATAAATTTTTACTCTAGTTTATTGGGTTGAATGTCGCTGTTAAAGTCTACACTGAGATATGTGATTACTTCTTCATTCCTATATGATACCTAACGTTTCGGTTGTTTTAATCAGACCTCTATCGATGTCAATAATTTTAAGGGAAGATTCCTTCGTAGTAAATTTACCTGCAATAGTTAGTTCGTATATGTATAGTGTTTACATTTAGAATACATTTACAAATAAGACTGTTTCAGTGAATAAATCATACATGATTAAACTTACTAGTTTACCTTCATCAAATATAATTACAATTTTATAACATAATTTAATATAATAACATATTGCATAAAATTTTTACGAATGGACACAGCCTTTAAACCAAATTTTCTGACAAATGTAGTAAGTTTTAATTGTGTACGTTTTATTTATTTATTGAAACAACTGTATCTGTCAATGTGCTTTAGATCAAAACATTATAAATATACGAACTAACCAATAAAAGCAAAATTTGTCATAAAAGAATCTTCGCTTAAGGTAAACAAATATGATAGGAATACCAATATTTATACAATAATAACTATAGATTAATGGCATTGATAAGGGATGGATTGAGACGATCGGACATCGTAACGTTTAGTATTATGTAAGAACGAGGAGGCGATGAATCAACATGCTCTAGTGTAGTTTTTTACACCGACTTAACCTAAGAAACTATAGCAAGGCTTTTACATATAAAGGGTAGGTCAATAACTATGAATTATGAATTATAAGCTTAAAAGCTAATAGAAAAATGACCATCATAAAGCTAAAAATTGTCAATCATAGTGCATGCTTATTTAAAATCCTCTTATCAAAAATTATTACATTCTAACCTTTAGACTTGAAAAGTATATAAAAAGTACTTACATGGAAGCCATGGTATGTTAACTTCTATTCTGTCAGACCTGGCCCAATTAAATGGGTCAAATAGTATTCCAGCAGTAATGGTCCTTGCCGTTAGTATAATCACTTGAAGCTGTAGTAAGAACATTTCAGTCCGTTTGCAGCCACAATGACATGGACCTCAGTTGCATAAATTAGCTAATAATCCACTCTTCTAATAATTATTGCACCCAACCGCATAAATGTTCATCCGAATACTGAAAAAAATAATAATACGTTAAACAAATTACTCTTTCGATATGTACATTAATTTTTATTACTAACATTTAGTATAGCGAAAAACTACAGGATTTAACGTCTTCAGAAAACGCTGACTCTATAACTACACAACTGACCAAGATAACTGACCTACTCTATAACGAAGAAACACATCAAACAAGCACACGTTTACGAAGGTAAATTATAAATGATACATAAGAACTCCATCATACCTATATTAACCTTTCTCGGTCCGTTCGCTATTACACAAGTTAAACACGAGTTATGCAAGGAAGAAATTTATTTGTGAAGGAAAAGCTTTCTCTTCAAACTGAGTAGTCCAGAGTCGGGCGCTGAAGAATACAACGCCTGGAATTGCAGGCGTTTCCGGATTCCAAACCCTCAATCTTGATCGATCAACTTGTAAGTGGAGCTTTACGAAAAACATATTACGTTTTGGTTATGGTTTTATATAAGAATATAATTACAGCCTATGTTTGGGTAACGGTAAATGGTCTTGGCAGTGAAATTAAATTCGTTTTCGATTGCATAAATAAATACTTACCAACGTCCTTGATATGGTTCAGGTGATACAGAAGTTTCTTTTAATTTGTTATTGACCAGGTGTGGACCAGGTTTCAGGGCTTGTTTATTTATCTTCCGAGTAATTGGAATGTTTGGTATGTAGGTAGATGTGGCGCTAGCATAATAATATATAATTTGGTGAAATTATCAGGAAATGTTTTTGTAAACAGATTTTAGTAGAGGTTTTGTTATACGAAATTAAAAAACTAAGGTGGTAGCTATGCAAAAATTTACTTAATCAATATCGGAAAGACATATAATATTAATATCTTATAGGCAGAAGATTCACAAAGATAAATTTTACTGAAGAGTATTTTTGAATACTGATTCTATTTATCACTAAAATTTATCGAAATACAGAATATTACATATTGGTACCCAAGTTAAAAATTTCTTGTAGATTTTTTAAATTTTTACTTTTTCAAAACGCATATGAAAATAGAAACGGTTTCGTTGATTAGTTAGGTTCATGTATGCTGGGCCGGCATGGGAGGAGCAAGAGGATCAGGGTGCACAAAAGGCGCGCACTATCAAAGCATATATGCAGCTTTATAATAAACTCCTTGATATATACATTTCGTTATTAATTTGAGGAAGTTAACGAACGTTTGCCTCATTCAAAATTGAAAATTAAGGATAGGTCAATATTATTTCCTGACTAAAGATTTTGCTGCTGTGTTCATATAGACATTTAATCCGAATTTGGAAAATGGTGTTTGTGGATCATTAAAGGATTATGATTCTACTTGCGTATGGCGGTTGTATCTTTATTGTATGAGTACTAGAAATATTCTTGTAGCGCAAACACTGACGGCAATAATGGGTCCGAAGGATCCCAGAACTTAAGAGCTCCCTACATGATTTCTAAAATTAGGATTTCCCGAAAATAAAAAAAAAGTTTTTAAATAGTTACACACAAAGTTTTGAAAACTCTAAAGTCTCTGTTTATCATCAGTACAATTTCATGGAATTGGAATTCATAGAAATAGAATATTAAGTTTCTTTTAAACTCTTTGTAAACACACATTTTTAGAATTATTTGGTTAAGAATTATTATAAAGGTATTTTATTTACATGTGACTCGATGTAACAGAAAGGGCAAACGTGATGAGGATTACAGTCCAGAAAGCATAATCTTGTAGTTCTTGTAGCAACATAACAATATATTCTTTTATTCTTATTTTGACTAGGGATGGCCGAGCCCGGCCTAAAAGTCCAAAGTCTGGTACGATTTTGGGACCAGGTTTCAGGCCGGGTCGCTTATGTACCTGGGCTGGGTCGGGGCGAGCTTTTTATGTACTCGGGCCGGGCTTTTTTTAGGATTTCAGCTCGAAAAGCCCGGCCCGGCTCAAATTTTTTTAGAAAAGAATCAACATCCGATTATTTGTAAGTGGTATATATGGGTGAGTGCTAAAAGTAATTTGAAGCTGCATTAATTGTTTCTACAAAATTTTTAAATAAATCTAAGCTATGCTGCTGCATATCTTTATAAATTACTGTATTGAGTTGTGCTTGTGATGTAGATTACGTTGCAGCGTGTGGTCAGATAGACTGTGATGTAACAACAATTACTACAAAGGTCCCTTTTAAAGGTGTCAGAAAATAACTGATACTGTTACCTGCGATCTAGCGACCAGGGAAGATCTTATACTTTGTCCCTCCATAACGACATCTAATTTAGGACACCCTGTACAGCTAGAAATTATTTAGTTAATATTCGCTACTGCGAAGTTACGTTAAGGTGTAGTTATAAGTACATTGTCTGAAACCTCTGCTTGACACTATGACTGTGGACTATTTTATGGACTATAATAGTCCATTATATATACAGGCTGGCCGAAAGATCCCTTTACATCTTATTAGCATAGGACAGTTAGATATGTAGATAAAGTGTTAAAAATACAAAAAAAAATATTTTATGAGTCAATGTTAACATTTGTTATGCATAACATTTTAACAGTTTACCATTGTACCCCACAAATGTTCGAGGTTCATTGTTCATTTATCAACAACGTCTGTGTGCATCCCTATATGTTCGATGTAAAGGTTGATGCGTCGCCACGTTCTTGCGTTTATTCGCTGCAGCATAACAGGAGTGGTTTTTTAGAATGCATGCGAGCTTCGTCTTTCAGTTGATTGCCGCTCACGTATCCGCATTTACGAACCTCTTTTTCTACTATTTCCTAGAGTGGTGAAGTCCAGGCTTCGCGGAGGCCATGAACAACGGTGCAGGAAGGTCTCATAAACCACATCCAATTCCAACTCATTCAGCTGCGTACGCACACTCACAGTAAAATGTGGTGAAGCACCTTCTTGTTAAAGCGTAGCAATGTCAGCTTCTGGTTTACAGGCAATGTAGTACCTTCGGGTGGAGCATTGGGGACGTCGCCACAGGCATAGCGGACCCTTCTTCAAATTATAATGCTGATTTACAGGAGCATCAACATTTTGTATAAACGAAGTAATTATAGACGTACCTTGTATATTTAAATTTTACGAATAGTTAATGTTAATTAAGCATGACATTGTAACGTATTTTTTTCTTGTTACGCTTCATTCTTTAATATAGAATAAAACAGCAATAATATAAAATAAAAAAATTTCTAAATTTCCGTTCAGTAAAATTAATACATAAAATTAAAAATAGCATATAGACTCCTTTACCTTTGTGGTCTAAGATTCGTTATTAAGCTCCGTCGAGTTGTCAATTTGATCACTTTGCTATCAACGTTAGAAGGAACAAGCTGCGATAAGCGGCGTATCGGAGTCAAGATGGTCGTGTCTAGGCACGTGGCCTGTAACACAGTCCGAAAAAGAATAGATAATTGAATGAGATGGAAGCTCACCCACATCATTAATACAGTTGGTATAAAATTATTTAAATAAATTTTCTAATATTTTTCCTCTTAGTGCAATATCATATATGGCTACATTTTATATAATATCGGATATGATAAAATTTTATACAGTATCATAGAAGGCAATTTCGTACATGTTTCGTATAATTCAACTTTGCAAATAAATAATGTCGAATAAGCAAATCTTGGATCTAGAAAATTTGTTGGAGTACTAAATTTTAATATCATGTAAATTCAAGCAGAAGTTAGTTTCGTTAAATAATGGTTGTATTCAGAAAAGCTTTGAAAATCGATGGTTATGGAAATTTCCGACAGCTGAAATCAAGGTCCTATTTCTTTCGTTCAGAGCAGTATTACAAGACGTGAGTGTTTTTTAGAATTAATCACTTTGAATATTAATTAAGTTGCAATAAGAAAATAGAACATTAAAAATTTTGTAACGTAAAAGGCTTTTAAGGAAACAGCGAATTAAATAACAAATTTATTGTTTGTCAGAATGTTTGCACATGCACACAAAGTGTACATTTAAAAAGTTGTGAATGACATTTTATGTCAGATATAAAAAACATAGATTCAGTTGTCCTATTTAGACCTCACATGTCATCTTACGTTAATTTAAAATATGTTTAAATATTTTGAGGTCATGAACTTTGATTATTAGTCTACATGTGGAATTCGCGTAATAACTGTTAAGTAAAAGTAACTTTAGGTAAATTCAAGCTATTTTATCAGCACTTAGGTAATTAAATTTCACTGTGAAGGTCGAAGAAGTACTTCTATGACTTGAAGAAAATATGTAATATGAATAATTAAAATAATTCAAATCCTTACATTTAAATTTTGTAGAAAGATCCATTCAGAAATCTTCATATTATTGAATACAATTTTTTAGTAGTATATTTCTGTTCCATAAAAAATTATTAATTGAAAATATAGAAATACGAAGTGAAAATATTATAGTAACATGAATCTAGACATTTATTCAAATAGAATCTATTTTGTTTTTGAATAACTTTTTATTATTTAAAGGTTCAAGTAAAAATTACAAGTCATCCCTGATCAGCAATTGTGTGTAATGAAAACAAATTCCCTGGGTGTATATTTTAGAAGCCTAAATTCTATTATTTTATTTTTGGCAAATATTTTTGAGGACACAAATGGTGTCCATGTTGTACCTTTGTTTGTTCACAGGTCAAGCCGAGACATCTGTATGACATCTGGTGTTTGAGGTCTTGGTAAGAGTGTTTAAAAGAGTGAAATTCAGGTTTAAGGCTATGTTAGTGGTGTTGACATAAAGTTTCCGCATTCCCCTAATACAAGCACAGTTAAATTTTGTTGGTTATAGTATTGAAAAATACGGTTGCGCTCATTAAATATATTTTTGGTCTTTTGACAACCCATGACCCAAGCTCATGATCTACCCAGAGCTAACACTCGACTAGCCGTTTATGTCTTAAGAGTTTTTCTTTTTCTCAAGCCATTTTCCATCCAACTTTACCTTGGGCTTACATTAATAATAAGAAATTCTCGACCTTGTGATATCAGGTTAGGGTTTAGGAAATTTAAAGGTGTAATTTAATAGCTGATAGTCACGAGGATAAATAAAAAACAAGTAAGAAAAATTTTTTATTACAACATTTCAATTATTTTAGTTTCTATAAAGGTAATTTCGATAACAAATCTTAATCTCAAACGATATAACCTTATTTTGTCTAAATACATTGCTAACGGAATAATCCAGAATGATGACTTATTTTAAAACCGCAAAGGAAAACACCTAATTATTACAAGACGCTACGTATGCGTTTTCTATAAAAAGATAAATTATAAAAAGACAGCTGTCGTTCGTCCCGAAATTCAAGGACATACAAACAATTCCATATTACAGCAATAATACAGATAGCGAAGGAAAATTCGTGACTTTTGCGTAATTTATAGTACAGTTACCTTGTACTAAAGCACCAATTAAATATGTTACATTGTGGGAACGGAATTTTGACCGCGGTTAGCATGCATTACAAGAAGGCAAAATGTTATATAATGGCTACACCTGAAAAAGAAAGTTAAGTTGAAAGCAACACAGCTACAAAATATAAATATAAATTATTCCGCAGGAAACACACGTGGCACTCGACCTATTGTTGTTGAACTAGGCTTGCAAGTGCAGAATATGTTTCAATCACGTGTTCGTGGATTTAATGTCGTGACGACCAGGGAAAGGGGTTGGGAACTTGAGAGCTTACACATATTTTGAATTTTATTGTGTTAAGGAAGCTGCTACTGGAAGAAAAACAATGAAAGATTGGTGTTTCTAAACATCCTTAAACTTTTAAAGGTAAACTGGAAAACAAACTGTGAGTAAATAAACCTGTTTTATAAATGATATAGAAATATTTTAACGTCAAATATAGATGCGAATTATAGATGGTATCTGTTTATTCACAGGAAGTTGGTATAGTGCTAACACAATTGTTTTGTGGATTATTTGAAGAGTGTCGGGTTAAAGTGCATAGAAATAGAACGTGTTTAATTTTGAGTATGCTAGTGTAGAAAATTGAAATTAGAACATTAATTATTAATTAGGATGTGCATGGTAATTTTTAAGGTAGGTTGTATATGGTGTAGTACCAGTTAAGAAGTGAACAACGGCAAATTGGTATTGTTAAAAAACTATGAAATGCGGACATGAAAAACCGTATTGACCGATGTTTTTGTTTACTGATACGTAAACATTTTCATAAATGGGATCCAGAATGTAACTACCAATATTCGTAAAACTAAAAAAACTGGTTCGATAATAGTTGTATTGATTTCCTTCTAGGGCCAGTTTGATGTTAAGTTTTTTGGAAAGTATTTGTATTCTTATGGTAATTATTTAATGTTAATAAAGCTTAAGTTTAGGTTGAATTTTATTTGAACTTATTTTATGAACTAGGTAAAAATAGATAATTTTTTTAATGGATATTCAGGCACCACAGTGATTAAGTCGTATTTGGGAGAGGCCCTTATTTTACAAATTTTTTTGCCATGACAAAATTTAATTAGTGTTTTTAAGGTATTGCAGAGACAGGTAAAGTACGATGTAACTAGGTTTAGGAAACCAAACGGTAAAGAGACCTATTCGAAACAACCATCTTCTGTGTAGGGAAAATATCAAAAGGGATTGCTGAGATCAGACGGTTTGGTGCCCTTAATTATGACAACAAATAGTGCCTTTCAAGGTAAGTGGTTATTGTAACGTAGTTTGTGAATTTCAGCCATTTCAAATGTTTCTTTTTATTATATTTTTTATAGGAACCAACTCACCCACCACTGTAGTTATCAGGTGTAGCCTCAAAATTGTTACGGAGTTCCCGCCCCTTCCAGGAAAATCTAAATTTATAACGTACCGCTCATTTTACCGATGATATATTCTGGCATGCAAAAGAGGAATAAAAAAGGTGGCTCCTAATGTAGTGCAGTGCGGCGCACAATTTGAATATAGTTTTGTATAAGTCAGTGGCTCATATTCCTGAAATAAGTTAGTTTTTTGGTATTATACGAAAAGTATATATTTCTTCAGTGAAAGCTTACTTCGCTAAAAGTAGTTAACAAAAACTGCTAAAAATTATTTTTTCCAGAAAAACCTTAGAACTGAAAAAATTGTGCCCACAAGATGGATATTTCGTAACGATTGTCTAATTGCTTCGAAAAATAACTTCAAATCGATCATGAAACGCTTGACTGAAATTATACTAAATTGTCCCAAGGAAAAAATGTAAATGAAGCACTATCAACTAGAAATCACACTAACAGGTTTGATTTTTAATTTCACTTACACTTAAAAATAAAGTACTTCAAACTCTAAACATTGAATCAAAAAGTTTGCAAAATGAATCAATTGATCTCGAAAAGGCCCGCTTTTTCTTTTGAACCGCGCAATGATGATTTGGAAATTATAAAAAAAACTTTCTTACTCTTTTGAAAAACACCAATCGCCAAAGAACTAGCCCAATCCTGGAATGTAGCCTGTGAAAATAAAGAAAAGCGTAAAAAGTTTGTTAAGCGGTTTTTTGATTAATTAACTTGTGACTAGAGAATCGATGACCCATTGTCATCTTTTGAAATTGAAGAATTGGTTTAACTGCAAATGAGATTTACTAGTCTGAAGACTGTAATAGAAGACTTTTCAGTTTTGTCACCACAAAAATTAAGAGACCTGACAAAGAAGTATGCAACAGATTTATCGGAAAATTCAGCAGCTAAAATATTGATGAGGAATGAAATAAGCCAGAAGAAAAGTGTTTAAGTTATTGCTAATTTATTAATAAAAAAAATACCCGACTGATAACCTGCTTCCCTAATCTGTATTTGATGTTACCCGTCATTACCGCCACAACTGAAAAAAAATCTTCTCGATGTTAAAATTTATAGTCTTATTTACGAAGTATAATGACGCAAACGCGTCTAAGCAGTTTGCCACTTTTAGGCATGGAAAATGAAGAAGTTTTGAAATTAAACATCAGTGAAGTAGTGAAAACATCTTTTTTAAAGAAGAAGCACAAGCTGAAGTAGGACAATTCTAATTGTAGCAAAAGTGAAGTAGGTATAAATTATTATGAAACAGAGCTTTATCGAATTATTATTATTTTCATCTCGATCATAAAACGAATCATGTTTGGTTATGTATGAACTGGTAGTGTTTAAAATAAAATTGTCCAATGGAGCTAAAGTTAACCGTAAAGTTTAAGAAAGTTTTGTCAATTCTTTACATATATATGTATTCTTCTAGTATTATTGCAATACTGTATCTTAAATCTAGCAATAGAAATGAATAGCATAAATGAACTATTTAAGAATATCACGCAAGTACTTTGCGGAAGGGTCCTTAAGTTGTTAGCGAAACCACTGATTGTAAATGGGGATAAAAGGAAAATCGACACTTAAAATTTATACGGTGTTATGAATCTATATGGCAATAAATATAGTTTTCCAACATCACAGTTACAAAGACACAAATAACTGGCAGAGGTAGGGACACTCTTATAACGTGGTAGAAACGTTTAGAATGTATACAGGTCTGGTACGATTCGACGCGACCGTTTCGGGGCAACCGTTTCGACGCGACCGTTACGGCTCGATCACTTCGGCGTGGGTCGTTTCGGCGCGGGTCGTTTTGGGGCGGTTCGTTTCGGCGCCGTCATTTTATCGCAATGGTTTTGGCACCATATATTGTTAACAATATTTTGTGGATAATTAAAAGGAGCAAAATTAAATCAACTAGTTGGAAATTAAACAACTAACTAGCTGCAGTGCCTTTCAATTACTACCCCTGCTATTTCTACATTTCCGAATTCCAAAAGGAAATTCGGATAGAATGATGTTTTCATTTGTTGGAATATATCGTTCGAACAATATTGAATTTTCATTTCCTGGATTCTAAAGTTTCGATTTTATTTAAAAACTTTTTCAAAAAGACTTAAATTAATAAAGTTAATAAGCAGTATTTAAAATATAAAATTTGCCGTACACAGCTTGAATATAAAAGTTGTTAAAAATAGTTTTGACAATGACATAAAAATTTGTTAAGAATGGTTTTGACAATGACATAAAAATGAATATGTAACTAACATGTTGAAATTTTTATGATCTTGATCTTTATTAGTGAATTTTATTGCGTCTGTCAAACAGAATATTATGCCTACTTAACAGAAACAAAAAAGGATCCTTGCACATGATCGCTGTTATACACCACCAAGCATGATAGTAGGTGATATCTTGTTTTGATTGGTTTGAATCCTATCACAACCGAAAGTGTATTTGATGAATAGCTTAGACTTGAAGACCACAGATATAATCACTCATACTTCGTCGGTCAATTATTTATTAGCATGAAACACAAAAAAATACAATAAATTCAAAATAACAAAGCATCATCATAATTGTGATCAATGCCACAAAGATATTCAATAATTCCGCGATCAGCGTACTCAAGAACAATGCGATTAATACGAGCATCGGCATCACGGTATTTTTTTAATTTGCCTAGGGTTTGTTGTCCAGCAACGAGCAGCTCGTAATAAACATATCTTTCTTTTTGAATTTTTTTGAGATCATATATTAATTTCCTTAAACTTTGGTGCTTCATTCCTAGCTAAACTTGAATCGGGGAGACTTCGGCATAATCGTTAGTACGATTTTGTTTATTAACAACGTGTTCATGGACTGACCGCATTGCAGGCGGCTATAAAGCTAGACGTCTAGCATTTTTACGACGATTTTTGCCTTCCTAGATAAGTATCTTCAAACCACTCAAAAGGGACTGCAACTCCATTGGCAGTTCTTCTGCTAACCGATAAAATGACTCATTTAAATCATTGATAGGCACAAAAGCAAAAGCTGTGATCTATTTAGCTTTTAATGAAAAATCTGCATCGTTGTCGTAATGCTGAAAAAGGGGCAATTCTTTGATATGTGTTTTCATGTTTTTACATAAATGGAAAAAGCAACCAAAAATTTGAACATCCGGGAAAGATTGTCGTAACAGATTTTGGACCTTAGTTAGACTGAATTCCATTCCGCATTGTAAAAAAATCTATTATACGTTGCTGCTTGTTTATTTGGAAGAACCCCGTAAACAATTAGATAAACACCACCAAATTTTTTTACTAAAACAACATAAATCTGAGAAAACACAGATGGTGCCGAAAGAAAAAGTTTCATCTATAAACCAAGTTCAACATTTTTGCAACAATTACAAATTCCTTTGGCGACCAAAGTAAAATTATATTTATATCTGGACCACTAGCGGCTAGCAGAAAATTCTCTTCAACGCCCTCTAGAGAAACATCGCTTTGATCATTCTGTGGAATTACGAGTTCACATTAAATTTACAAACAATTTTCCTAATGCATAATATTTTGGCATAACACCTTGCGCTGCTTGGGATAAGCCTACTGTAACTTCATGGACTACTTGCATAATACTTATCATGGTTTTCCCAGCATAGCGTTTAATTCGTGTAATAGTTGCATCAGCTTCCCTTTTTGCTGCTGAACTATCATGTGGGTGCTCATTAATACATCTTACTACATCTGTATTTACAACCCGAATTCTCGCTTTAAAATAATCTTTTTGTTGGCATCTCCAAAACTGGGTTAAACCGTCGCTGCTTAGTTTATCGAAAACATATTTATAACTTTCATGCGTACAATTTTAAATATATAACACTACTGTCCATTCTAAATCCAAATTGATTTTAGGAAAAATAGTCAGGTTTGAGCTTAAATTATATTAGGGAAAAGTGTTGCAAAAGGGGTAGCACTAAAGCTTTAAGCTATTCCTTTTCAATAGTATTAGTTTGCTTACGCAATATTTATTCAAGTACTAAACAGATAGCCGAGCACAGCATGCCAAAAACGAGCGAAATACGTATACCGAGTACAAATTAGTCCAAGTGATAGTTTAGGAAAGTTCACATTAACCAATTACGAATGATTTGGTTGGATTACAAATTACATACAAAACCATTTTGAAAGTATTTTTAAAACCTCCAGAATCACTGAATTCCGGTGTATAAAAGGACAAAAACACTGTCCTAGGAAATAATAAAGGTAATGTTACATCTACGAGAAAAAATCCGGAATCAGAGTCTATCCCGGAAGGATTTGTTACTAGATCAGGTTGCGAGGTAGAATGTCCAACTCGGTTTAGCCACAGCCAGTGCGATGGAGTAAGGGTCTAGTTATATGTTGGGCTCGAGTTTTTCTTTTAGTAGCAGCACTAGGTACGCGTTAAAATTTTAATATATTTTTACCTGAGACGTCGTTCGTTATACTGTAAAACTGTAAAATATATTGTTTTTGACCAACATTTTTAAACGTAGAATCACGAACTTGAACGTAATTATAATTTGTAGTTGACCGATAAACGGACATTTGATTATTGATTCTTCTTCCAATTATTTACCGACTTTTATATCTTATAAATTTTTGCGGCATAAGCTATGGAAAA
This sequence comes from Platerodrilus igneus, assembly GCA_036346225.1. Lineage (NCBI taxonomy): Eukaryota > Metazoa > Arthropoda > Insecta > Coleoptera > Lycidae > Platerodrilus > Platerodrilus igneus. The sequence continues at coordinate 2,851,246 of JARFIW010000412.1, forward strand.
ATATATACGTTTCTGTTTGAGCTGATATAATTTCTTCAAAAATCAGTTCAATTTACACTTTCTAAATAGCTGTCATTTTAATTTAATAGGACGTAAAAATCTCAATTTGTTCATCAATTGAAAGAATGAATAAAAACGCTTATCAGTGAATTGGTTATTGCGGACTATCTTATCTACTTTATTAGGACGTTAAACGTCTTATCGTTCTTACAATATCGATAATTAGGGTGTTCATTCATATTAGATGTCACCTGCTTATTTACAATTATTAGTTTGTGTTTAGTAGTCGCCACCGAATGAAACTATAGTTAGAAAAATCCAGAGAAAAGTAGCTTTGTTCAAAATTGGATTTTACGTTTCTCATTAAAATGAAAAGAAATCTCTAGAAAAATAATGCAGTGTTCAAGCTGCAATACATGCTTTTTGCAAAAATGAAAAAAAGAACTTTAATTTTCAACATACGCAACGCGTTTTTATATGATATTTGGTACTTTTGAGAAGTACGAATATTCACATATTAGAACTCGTTAAGTGATGGGGGATCTTGGTAGCCGCAGGTTGCTTAACCCCCTTTACATACTACTGAAATTCGGTAAAGTAGGGTATATATTTAGAATAGAATAGAAAGGGTGCCGAGCTGTATCTAACAGGAAGAAGCAGTGGCTATGTTCGAAGACAACAAACATAGAAACAAAGAAAGAATTGTTGAAAGCATATGTGTGGAACACAGTAGTGTGTGGCTATGAAATAGGAACGAACAGTAAGAGAGGCAGACAGAAAAAAGGTAGAAACCTTTGGAATGTGGAGCTTCAGATGTATGAGGATGGTTAATTACAAAGAGGTTTTAGAAGTAGTAGGGGAAGAAAGATATATGTTGCAAACAAAAAATAGGAGAAATAGGATAGGACATGTTCTATGGTAATTGGAAAATAGTCTGGAATATAATACAAGCAGAGATAGTAAGAAGAGAGGTATAGGTAGACCTAGATCAGACTATTGCACGCAGATAGTGAAAGATGTAAGCTGTGGGAATTTCAGGGAAACGTGTAGGTTAGCTTAGAATAGGAAACAACGGAAGCACTTGTCTAACCAGTTCCAGGACTGAGGACCTAATGATGATGAGAACTTGTTTTATAACACGGGTTTTCTAAAGTATTTTAAAATGGAATTTAGTATCAAGCAATGATTTGTATTTTCGTGGATATCACATACTTACTAGAAAATACTCTAAGCCTATCCTACCACGGAATATTATACAGGAATTAGGTATTAGAAATCTTTTTCACTGGTTTTGAGTTGTTTTAGGTACAAAATATAGTGCTTCATGACCCTATATGACTTCTTTACCACACACACTCACACACATACCTACGCATGCATGCACACCCGCACCTACTCACGCAACCACGGACGCGCGCGCGCGTGTTCGCGCGAGCTCCCGCAAGCACGCGTACAACCACACACACTCACACGCACACATACACATACACGCACACGCACGCAAACGCACGCACACGTACACGCACATGCACACGCACACGCGCGCGCACACACACTCATACACACAACTACTCACGCGCGCATGCACAAACGCGCGTGCGCACGCACCTACGCACGCACGCACGTACGCACATACGCACGCGCGCCAGCCCGCCTGCTTATATGCACGCACACACACCTATGCACGCACACACGTACGCATCCACGCACGTATGCACATGAACACGTACACGCACACGCACACTCACACGCACACTCACACGCATACACACGCACACAAACACTCACACACGCAGACACTACGCGCACACACACCACATACACATACACACAACACACACACATATACATATTAGTTAATCGCACAAGGCAACTTGATAAATACTAAGGTATTATGGTTAATAAGATAAAATAATATATCTTAGATTTTTTATGCAAAGCCCAAACGATTGTTTCAAATACAGGTAATTAATTGCACAAGGTGTTATGTCACGTAATTCGTGGCAGTCCTTGTTCGGGCGCCAAAGTTATGCTACGTTGGCTCATAGCCGTTCGTAACAAAAAGAAAATCAGAGAAAAAAAAATGACCGGGCTCAATCGGAGAGTAGGGGGGGTTGTAGAAAACAGACCAACCTACCATGTACGCGGCCGTAAGGAGTTATTGATAATACCTGCAATAAAAAAAATTAGTTAAGCAAACCTGAAAAAAAAAAGAATAAGCATAGCAGCAATGAAACGTCTAAGTTATTCAGTACTTTGTAGAATGTAAATAAAAGAAACTGTTTAGATAAACTATATAATATAACAACGGTAAAAGCAATACAGAAAAATGTTTCGTACAAAGTGAGGTAATATTGAGGAGTAGCAGAAACGTTTCCTTACACACCAATTAAACATAAATCAGACAAAATGTTAAAAAAATAAATAGGTAAGACACAATTGGTATGAGTAATTTAGTAGTATTGATTTTTCTTTCTTTCTTTTTTTTACTGTTTTAAAATAGCATGCAAGTCTATTGTAAAAGGTATCAGAACGACAAAGATATGGTAAAGCAACGAATAGATATTTACAGTAATAACCAGTAGGAAATAGTTCAACTTACAAAAGTCCTTCAACAACGCTTCCTTGCAACGGAAGGGTGGGATTCAACGATGTCCTGCACTAACGAAGCACTTCACCCTTGACTGTGAGGGTGTTGATGGAACTTAGCACACGTTACACTAATCACACCTACGTATTTCACTGGGATTAGCAGCAGACATTATCACGCGTCGGAACTATGTAGCTTTGATAAGTTTCTCGGTAATTCTATTTCCTAAGACAATAATTTCGAAATACTCTGAAGCACTAGTTTAATTTCAACTGGGACCAAAGGTATATTATTTTCATAAACATCCCAAAAAGCAGTGAGAAACTTCAACCAATACCTTTATAAGCCGGTAATCTGTTATGTTTCGCAAATAACGAAATTTGCTCAAGCAATGATCTATTTTAGGTTCTTTGTTGTTAGAAAATTCAGAAACTACAGTAGCACTGTATTTAAATAATTCAAAGTATGCGCTACTTTGAAAAGAAAAGGACCGCGAAACTAGATTGCACACACAGTTTAAATATCAAAAGACAAAACAACTAAAAAGAACCATAATGGGTAAAGCACGTGTATCACTTAAGTACGTCCGTAAAAAGGTTCCGTAAAACACTTTTGTACAGTTAATATACAATTTTTATTTCACAAGAAAACAACTAAAAAAAATCGTGCAGTGCTCGTACATGAACAATACGAAAATTAAATCCCGCATTAATTCTCACTAGTCAAAGCAAAGAGGAAACAGTATTTTTAACGTGCTTAGTAATATCGGAATCAAGAACAAAACACGACTCCCCGTCTGTTTATTCAACTCGTTCTCTTCCAACCGCTTATCGTATCTTATCTAGACTTGTTAATAACATAAGGAACATCTAAAACGTGAATGTCACAATCGTATCTAACAATTAATTACAGGCTGTTTATCGTTTTCGATAAGTTGGAATTTATTTATTAATGAGAATTAATCCACATAAGGAACGAAATTTATATTTACGGCAAGACAAGAGCGATGCAATCTATTCATTATAAGCAGTTTAAAATTTTCAATTTATCTATCTTTAAATTACTACACACGAGTTAATAAATATCAAATACAAAAACAGCAATTTGCAGAAATGCATTTATAAATTGGGAAACAGCGTAAAAGTTTAAAACTACAAAAATTGCACGTTACAAATTCCCCCCTAGCAAAATAAAGACGTCGGGGTGAAAGAAAAAAAGAAAAACGAAAAACAATACTACTAAATTACTCATACCAATTGTGTCTTACCTATTTATTTTTTTAACATTTTGTCTGATTTATGTTTAATTGGTGTGTGAGGAAACGTTTCTGCTACTCCCCAATATTACCTCACTTTGTACGAAACATTTTTCTGTATTGCTTTTACCGTTGTTATATTATATAGTTTATCTAAACAGTTTCTTTTATTTACATTCTACAAAGTACTGAATAACTTGCTGCTATGCTTATTCTTTTTTTTTCAGGTTTGCTTAACTAATTTTTTTTATTGCAGGTATTATTACTAACTCCTTACGGCCGCGTACATGGTAGGTTGGTCTGCTTTCTACAACCCCCTACTCTCCGATAGAGCCCGGTCATTTTTTTTCTCTGATTTTCTTTTTGTTAAGCACGGCTACGAGCCAACGTAGCATAACTTTGGCGCCCGAACAGGGACTGCCACGAATTACGTGACATAACACTTTTTACACTTAACTTAAAATGTCAAAATATACATGAGGAACACCATCAAATTAACAACAATAAATATCAAATACAGAAACAGCAATTTGCAGAAATGCATTTATAAATTGGGAAACAGCGTAAAATGTTAACCTACAAAAATGCCCGTTACAAATTCCCCCCTAGCAAAATAAAGACGTCGGGGTGAAAGAAAAAAAGAAAAACGACAGACAATCCTCCTCCTACTACTGTAACTGAAGTACGACGCATAGTTGGTATGTGTTCGTGGTATCGTCGCTTTATCCCAAATTTTTCTACTCTTACTGCTCCAATTACTGCTTTGACTAAGAAAAATTCTAAATTTAATTGGTCTTCATAATTCTCCAGCGACATTTCAGCGACTTATAGATCGTGTGCTTGGTGCTGATCTCGAACCTTTCTGTTTCGCATACTTAGATGATGTGATCATCGCTACCTCTACTTTCGAACAACATATGGTGGTACTACAGAAAGTGCTTTTTCGTTTAAATTCTGCAGGTCTTACTCTTAGCAGAGATAAATGCATTATATGCCGACCGGAACTCCGTTATCTAGAATACGTAGTAAATCGTCAGGAACTCCATGTCGACCCAGAAAAAGTTTTGGCCATTCTTAATCTTCCACATGCCAGTTACTGTATAGTTTAGGATTGGAATTAACACGAGTCCGTAGCTTAAGATACCAAGGATCCAAAATTGGCAGAGTAATAGAAGATTTAGGAAAGTCATCAATTAAGTCAATTTTAGGTACTGAGCGAGATAAGGCATCGGGGACGATGTTTTCTTTACCTTTACGATGTACGATGGCGAAGTTATATTGTTGAAGTCGTACAGACCAACGAGCTAAACGACCGTTGGGGCTTTGTAGATTATTCAGCCAGATAAGCGAGTGGTGATCCGTGATCACAGTAAAGTGAGAACCCTCGATATAGGGACGAAATTTCTCAATTGCCCAGATAACACCAAGACATTCTTTTTCGGTGGCGCTATAGTTGCGTTCCGCCTTCTTCAGAGAACAGCTAATGTAGCTAATGACTTTTTTGTCATCACCCTGTTGTTGAGGGAATTTGTAACGGGCACTTTTGTAGGTTAACATTTTGTCTGATTTATGTTTAATTGGTGTGTGAGGAAACGTTTCCGCTACTCCCCAATATTACCTCACTTTGTACGAAACATTTTTCTGTATTGCTTTTACTGTTGTTATATTATATAGTTTTGAAACGTATCTTTTTTTTTTTGAACCACTAAACACCAGCCCCACTATGTGTGCCAGTGAAACTGTTCTTTTTGTTTTTATATATATTGCATAATTACATGACTATCCTCGCGCCTGGGCAAGTGTAACGAAGTCTTCCGACATAACTAGGGGTCTATTCCTTGGGTAGAACTATGAGAAATGGGGGTGTAAGTCGAATTTTGATTGTATGTTGAACTTAAATTCAAAACAAATAGGCGCCACCAAGTCCTGACTTATTTATGATAATTGCGTAGTATATTTCTAGGGGCGGACGTGGAAACCCAAAGAAAAAAAAATCGCCTTCGATGACAGAAACCCGTCTTAACTGAATAAGACGCTGCTCCTGTAAGAAATAGTAATAATTAGCTTAATAGAAGGGTGGAGCACTATTTGTGTACCACAAACAAACCTTAAGAAATATTAAAAAAAATATCTCCTATATAAGTTGACATCAAAATTCCACTCTTAAGGATATTAGTTTCTTGTAGTTAGTTTTGACCATTGTAACAATTTTATTTCTGGGTTGATAAATCCCTTCATTAAATGTACGAAAATAATAAAACACCTTTATTAAGTAAAGTCGTAATACGTTTAACAATTCAAATATTACATTAAAACAGCATCTTAGTTCGTTAGTCTATGTGTTTTGGATGTCGGTGTATTCCACAGTCAGTCGCAGGCGCGTTTAAAGGTGACACCCCCCCTTGGATCATCGGATCGTCCGAGAGCGCGTGATAAGCACTCGGCCATAGGTAGAAGAAGCAGCAGGATGTATGCGAGGACGATGGCCAGTAACCTGCGTATCAATTTGAATAAGTGAGCACATTTTCTGAATAGCGGTTGGTAAAGTATATATGATATTATCTTATTTAATTTGGAAAATTTGTTTAGCGCAACGAGGATCTAAGCGACAAGAATGTAGGTGACAAAATTTAGGCGATAAGAATTTAATCTACAATCTACGATGCAGTTAGAACTTTGAATACTAGAATCGACGTAAGAAAACCACTTCATTTTACAATGTGTATTTAGAAGATGGAAAGCTGATCTAATTAATAGAAGATCGTTTGTTGCTCCGAGCGAAGATACTACTTTGGTAGAATGTAAGCTGTAAATTCCGCATGGTGATACACTTCTTAATCCAGTCTAGGAATGCAGTTTTGTTTGGTTCGTAGTACCTTTTAGAAATTCTTTTGTGTTTCACTCTAGAAACACGCTATTTTGTTTCGATACGTAGAAGTACGACTTTGTTATTCACTTCATCTATTGCTAAGCTGGATTTTTCCAGTATCAAACTTAAAATTCACTCAGTTGATTTTGTAAGAAACAACACGTTGCTCCAGTATAAAATAACAGGTGTACCTACGTCACTTGTTTGTTTGAAATATGTTGTTGACACATGGATCCGTGATAGCAGCTGCTTAGCACTGCGCTATTACCACCTTTGAAAACAAGAATAATTTTGTGAACTTTTCATTTTAAACTGAACTTAGTACATTTAACTTAAAGAGAAAATTTGTATTTTAATTTTTATAATGTAAATGACCTAAACAGATCTGAGTGGGTTAGAGAATTTTTGTGTAACAAGTTACACCTTGTTGTAATATATTTGATCATGAATAAGGTTGATAAACCTTACTTTAAGCTAACAAAGTAATTCAAGTTTTTATTTAATTCTGTTGCATTGAATTTTATTTAAAGAAAAAGAGATTCTTTTTAGTAAAATATTAATCCAAGCTTAAAGTTTTTTATTTTGATCAAGTGTGATCAAACCTAACCACCGAAAAATTAATATCTTTAAGAGTTGAACTTTGATGCCACCCTTATATAGAAAATATTTTTTTATATATTTCTTTAGGTATATTTGCGGGACACAAACAGTGCTCCCATTCTATGTTGATTTAATTATTTTACTTTCTTACAGGAACAGCGTCTTATTCTGTTAAGACAGTTTTTGTCAACGAAGGCGATCTTTTTTTTCTTTGGGTCTCCACGTCCGCCCTTAGAAATATGCCATGCCATTAACGTGAATCAATCCGGACTTGGTGGCGCCTATTTGTTTTAGTTTGAGTATGATCCCCCTACAGATTTCGACTTACCCCCCCATTTCTCATAGCTCTACCCAAGGAATAGACCCCTAGTTACGTCGGAAGACTTCGTTACACTTGCTCATAACGTGAGGCCAGCTTAATATAAGAAAAATTAGTTTCACTGGCTTCCAATAAACGTAGGGCAGGTGCCTCAAAAAACAATATTCGTTTCACTGGTGCCGGCAACGTCTAGGCACTTTAAAAAAAATACGTTAGCTGAGCCCAGTTAGGAAAATCGTTTCACTGGCGCCCAACGTTTTGCTTCGAAATTTGTTTGTTCAAAATTTAATTTGCTTCGAAATTTGTTTGTTCAAAATTTAATTTGCTTCGAAATTTGTTTGTTCAAAATTTAATTTGCTTCGAAATTTGTTTGTTCAAAATTTAATTTGCTTCGAAATTTGTTTGTTCAAAATTTAATTTGCTTCGAAATTTGTTTGTTCAAAATTTAATTTGCTTCGAAATTCGTTTGTTCAAAATTGTTTTGCCTCAAGATTTGTTTGCTCAACGTTTATTTGATATTAAGGTTTGGTTGTTTAAAAGATTGGTTGAAACGTTAAACCACATTCAGTCAATTAATTAACTTAGTCATCTTTATTTTTAACTTTCATTCTGTTTTGACCCAATATAATTTTTTTTGATATTGGTTTGGCAAAATTTATTTTACCAAATACACTTTTTGACTTTTACCTTTAGCTGCCCGAATTTGTTTTGATAATTTTTGTAAGGTTCAAATCATTTAGATCTTTCAGTTTGATTCCATTAGGCTTTTGTAATCATGTCGGAGGGATTCCGAATTGTTTGTTTGCTTAAAGAAGGACGGGAGTAGTGAGTGAGAAACCAGTTTTGGAGAAAGGAAAATTTTAGGAAGGCTGTTAGCTGAAGAAGCTGATGAGCCTGGAGTTTGATTTGCTTGAGTCAATAAAGAACATTTTTGTCCAAATTTGATGATAAGGCTAGAGATTCTATTTTGAAGGTACATTGGAGTGAGCTGTCGTCGTGTCATTTGAAAATTGCTCTTGTGCATAAGCACGTTTTTGATTTTGTTAGCAGATTTTTGTTTAGATCAGCATTGCATCGCAATTTAGTCTAGGCGGAACTTGTCGTCGTGGTTGGTCGCTCAGCAGTATGTTAGTCCAGACGAGACTCAGGAAGAGTTGGTCGCTCGGCATTACATAAGTCTAGACGAGACTCGAGGTGAGTTAGGCGCTCTAGAATTTTTGTATCATATTTTGTTTTGAGTTGATGTAATTTCGGTATTGTTAGTCTAGGTGAGACTCGTAGAGGGTTTGTCATTCTAGCATATTTAGGCGTTGTGAAGCATTGTAGTTGTTTCGACAGTTCGGTTGGTAGTAGGGTGAGAGTGTACCCGAACACTGATTTTTTTTGTTAGCTATCGTCGTGATTAGTTTTTTTATTGATGGTTCATAAGCAGGAAAATGACTTTTAGTTGTTGGTGACTTGTTCTCGAAGTATTCGATTTTACAACCTTTGCGTAGTGCCACGGCACATTTGATTGAGAAGTTTTTGGAGGAAAAAGTATTTCTTGTCTATGGAGTACCACAATTTGTTATTTGTGATAATGGTCCACAATTAATTGGACGTATTTTTAAAGCTTTGTGTGCAAAGTACGAAATCCAAAAGATTTGGTACAATGCTGTTTATGCTCCTCAATGCAATTTTGTGGAAAGAATTAATAAAACAGTTGGTACTGCAATTCGTTCATACGTAGAAGAACATGATACGTGGGATAGTGAAATATCAAAAATTCAGTACGCAATTAATTCAGCAAAACATGAGTCCACCAACTATTCTCCAAATTTTTTAGTCTTTGGTCGTCAGGTACCCTTAAGTGGAAAGGCTTATAGTGATAATTTTAAACCTGGTGAGGATATTGATGTCGTTTCCAGTAGTAGGCCTTCTTATGTTTTGGATCGTCAACTTTTGTTTGATATTTTTGGAAATGTCCGTGAAAATTTGCATATAGCTTATCAACGTTCGAGTAAACGCTACAATCTTAGAAGAAGAGACATTTCGTTCCAAGTCGGAGAAAGTGTTTAGAGAGCTAATAAGGTACTCTCGAGTGCTGGTGATAAATTCTCCGCTAAGTTAGCTCCAAAGTTCGTTTTGAGTAAAGTTCGAAAAAAACATTCCAATTTAGTGTATGAATTAGAGAATGAAGATGGGACAAGAGCCGGAAAATGGCACGTAAAGGATTTGAAACCCATTGAAGCTTCGTATCTAAATGAAAATGATGATCCTGACGATTAGTTCCGGTCTGGTCATCTCTTTGATGTTAAGCAATAAAGTAGTGGTTTGCTTTGTTTTGTTCCGATTTTTGATTTAGTGTCGTTTCGTTAATTTTGAAGATTTTGTTTGATAATTGGAACAAGTGGTTAAAGATTTTTGTAGTAGATTTGAAGTGTGCATTGGTGTGCACGCTGGTCGTTTTGTTCGCGCGTTATTCGAAAATGTATTTAGAAGATGTCTTTAAAAGATATCTTTCCGATGTAGAAGTAAGTGGGCTATTTAACCTGTTAGTCCTGATTTCTACATATCTAGGTAGAGAGAATAGTGATTTATTCTTTCCCTTGTTTTTGACCGCTCAAACTTTTTTGTGTGATAAGGTCAAAAGTTTGCATGGTGAACCTCACCATTTGATCCATCACTGATGGGATGTGTTGTTTGGAAATTAGTGATAGGATAATCAGTAGGGTGCGGGAGATTACAGCCCTATCTGGTTCAATTTTGTATTTGAATTTTGTATGTAGCCTTATGGTTAGGTTACCTTAGTTTTGATTATCTCTTTGCGATAAAGTGATAATACATATTTTGTATTTGAATTTGATAAGTAGCCTTATGGTTAGGTTACCTTAGTTTTGATTATCTCTTTGCGATAAAGTGATAATATTTTGTATTTGAAATTTGTATGTAACCTTTTGGTTAGGTTACTTTTGTTTTGATTATCACTTTGTGATAATGGTGTTTTGAATTTAGACCTATTAGTAGGGTCTTCCTTTTGATTGTCACTTTATAGTGATAATATTTTGAATAGTTATGCTATTTTGATGTTGTAACATTCTTTTTTTGTAGATAGAGCTAATTGAGCTCCAAGAAGTAAAGTTTTTTTTAGAAGTTGAGATAAATTGTAAAATATTTGGTTACAGTTAGTAAATACTAGCCTTGGTAGGAGTAAGAACTTCAAGATAAAGGATTATTTTGAATTTGAATTTTTTTGCCCCGTGGAGTGTTTGACTTTTTAATTTGACCCCTCCCAATTTTGACTTACACCGATTGTGACTCCCCGATTTTGTCTCCCGACGGACGTTAGGTACACGAAGTTACCAACACACTCGAATTTGTAAATAATTGTCCCCCCCCCCCTAGTTTTAATAAATTCATACGAATTTGTATTGTTAGTTAGGAAGGTAGAACAGGCTAGTATATTTAAAAAAAAAATTTTTTGTATTCGTTACACTTAAAGTTTTTCTTTCTTAAAAAAATTTTTTTCTTTTAGGAAAGGGGTAGTGTAACAATTTTATTTCTGGGTTGATAAATCCCTTCATTAAATGTACGAAAATAATAAAACACCTTTATTAAGTAAAGTCGTAATACGTTTAACAATTCAAATATTACATTAAAACAGCATCTTAGTTCGTTAGTCTATGTGTTTTGGATGTCGGTGTATTCCACAGTCAGTCGCAGGCGCGTTTAAAGGTGACACCCCCCCTTGGATCATCGGATCGTCCGAGAGCGCGTGATAAGCACTCGGCCATAGGTAGAAGAAGCAGCAGGATGTATGCGAGGACGATGGCCAGTAACCTGCGTATCAATTTGAATAAGTGAGCACATTTTCTGAATAGCGGTTGGTAAAGTATATATGATATTATCTTATTTAATTTGGAAAATTTGTTTAGCGCAACGAGGATCTAAGCGACAAGAATGTAGGCGACAAAATTTAGGCGATAAGAATTTAATCTACAATCTACGATGCAGTTAGAACTTTGAATACTAGAATCGACGTAAGAAAACCACTTCATTTTACAATGTGTATTTAGAAGATGGAAAGCTGATCTAATTAATAGAAGATCGTTTGTTGCTCGAGCGAAGATACTACTTTGGTAGAATGTAAGCTGTAAATTCCGCATGGTGATACACTTCCTAATCCAGTCTAGGAATGCAGTTTTGTTTGGTTCGTAGTAGCTTTAAGAAATTCTTTTGTGTTTCACTCTAGAAACACGCTATTTTGTTTCGATACGTAGAAGTACGACTTTGTTATTCACTTCATCTATTGCTAAGCTGGATTTCCCAGTATCAAACTTAAAATTCACTCAGTTGATTTTGTAAGAAACAACACGTTGCTCCAGTATAAAATAACAGGTGTACCTACGTCACTTGTTTGTTTGAATTATGTTGTTGACACATGGATCCGTGATAGCAGCTGCTTAGCACTGCGCTATTACCACCTTTGAAAACAAGAATAATTTTTGTGAACTTTTCATTTTAAACTGAACTTAGTACATTTAACTTAAAGAGAAAATTTGTATTTTAATTTTTATAATGTAAATGACCTAAACAGATCTGAGTGGGTTAGAGAATTTTGTGTAACAAGTTACACCTTGTTGTAATATATTTGATCATGAATAAGGTTGATAAACCTTACTTTAAGCTAACAAAGTAATTCAAGTTTTATTTAATTCTGTTGCATTGAATTTTATTTAAAGAAAAGAGATTCTTTTAGTAAAATATTAATCCAAGCTTAAAGTTTTTATTTTGATCAAGTGTGATCAAACCTAACCACCGAAAATTAATATCTTTAAGAGTTGAACTTTGATGCCACCCTTATATAGAAAATATTTTTTATATATTTCTTTAGGTATATTTGCGGGACACAAACAGTGCTCCCATTCTATGTTGATTTAATTATTTTACTTTCTTACAGGAACAGCGTCTTATTCTGTTAAGACAGTTTTGTCAACGAAGGCGATCTTTTTTTCTTTGGGTCTCCACGTCCGCCCTTAGAAATATGCCATGCCATTAACGTGAATCAATCCGGACTTGGTGGCGCCTATTTGTTTTAGTTTGAGTATGATCCCCCTACAGATTTCGACTTACCCCCCCATTTCTCATAGCTCTACCCAAGGAATAGACCCCTAGTTACGTCGGAAGACTTCGTTACACTTGCTCATAACGTGAGGCCAGCTTAATATAAGAAAAATTAGTTTCACTGGCTTCCAATAAACGTAGGGCAGGTGCCTCAAAAAACAATATTCGTTTCACTGGTGCCGGCAACGTCTAGGCACTTTAAAAAAAATACGTTAGCTGAGCCCAGTTAGGAAAAACGTTTCACCATATTTGATCAAAATAAAAAACTTTAATCTTGAACCAATAATTTACTCAAAAGATTCTCTTTTAAAACAAAATTCAATGCTACAAAATTTCATAAATAATTAAATGAGTTCATGGGTTTTAAATTAAGGTTTATCAAAATAGTTGATAACCAAACATTTTAAAACTTAGTGTAAACTTGTTACAAAAACAAAGGCCCGACCCGTGCAGATCTGTTCGAGCGGGTTACAAATTAAAACATAGTTACTCAAGTTTCCTTATCTAAATTATTTGTGTTAGTTTCAATTTCTAATAAAAAAAAGATCACAAAAATATTCTTGTTTACTCAACTTAGGCAAACACTGTTCAAAGCATATGTTTATTAGAACACAGGTGTCAGCAGTATATTGCAGACAAACACGTGACGTCAAAAACACCTGTCGCTGTTACCAACAGAACAAAATGAACCACGTGTATGGTTTCTTAAAACTTTAAAAATTGTGCATTATAATTTTTAACACTGAAAAATTCAGCTCAACAAATAATCGAAATTTTATAACATTCGTGCTTTTATGCACTAAACAAAATAGCGTGTTTCTAATTTGAAACACGAAAAATTACTTAAAGTTATCTACGAACCAAAGCTGCGTTTTGTGGCTGTGAAGAGGTGTTGTAATATCAAACGTGATCACCATACTTCCATCAGCTGCTGCAATATGTTGAACCCTGCTGTCTCATCAAATAACACCTTTACGTTTTGTAGTAATATGGTCTTCTACAAATTATTCAAATTTTCCATCATCAAAGTTACTTCCTACAAAGTGGTTTTACATCAGTGGTTGGAATAGTTGTTTCTAAAGTTGATTTTATGGTGGTTATTTACGCGCTAAATAAAATATCTCAATTAAACAAATTAAATAACGTTCGTAGGATACCAACCGCTATTTAAAGATGGATCTCGACTGCTTAAATGTAACCGCAAATTGGCGGCCTGCTTCCAATCGTACATTTTGATTCAACAAGTTCGCATGGCCGACTGGTTATCACCTCGCTCGAACGACGGCGTGTTCCCGGTGGAGGCCTTCAACCAAAACGCGCCTGCGAACAGTTATCGAAGGCACAGATATTTGACTATACATAGAAAACTACATATAGATACAACTTTAGCGTATTACTAAACTTGTTAAATGTATTTTACTTATAATTTGAATAAAAGCGTTTTATAACTTTGCACTTTTATGGATGGATTTAATAACCAAGAAATAAAATTGTTACAGTTTATCTAAACAGTTTCTTTTATTTACATTCTACAAAGTACTGAATAACTTAGACGTTTCATTGCTGCTATGCTTATTCTTTTTTTTCAGGTTTGCTTAACTAATTTTTTTTATTGCAGGTATTATCACTCCTTACGGCCGCGTACATGGTAGGTTGGTCTGCTTTCTACAACCCCCCCTACTTTCCGATTGAGCCCGGTCATTTTTTTTTCTCTGATTTTCTTTTTGTTACGCACGGCTACGAGCCAACGTAGCATAACTTTGGCGCCCGAACAGGGACTGCCACGAATTACGTAACGTAAAATTTTTGGCGCCCAACGTGGGGCTCGATTTTTTTGATTGGCTCGATTTTTTTTGAATTGGCCTCGATTTTTTTTTTTGATTTGCTCATGATTTTTTTTAAATTTTTTCTTATGACCTTGATATTTTTTGGCATTAATTTTTTTCTGGTGTATTTTTGAATATTTTTTTTCTTCCCTATATTGAAATTCTTTGATGTTAATTCTTTTTTTTGTTTTGTCAATTATCAGAGTTGTGTTTTCGCTGATAATTTGGTTCTGGAAAACACTGGCGCCCAAGTTTTCTTCACACCACCTTTTTCTTTCTTTTCTTCACGTCACTTTCGCTACCTCACGTAAATATAATCCTAATGTCCCCGAACTAGATCTGTTGTCCTTTTGGCGACGCAAGCGCCGCAAATTTCGTCCGTAATCCACTCGTCCCCCTACGTTATACGATTCCTTCAACTCATTAGCTTTATCTGTGATATTTGACATATTTTGTAGTATTGTGTGATGACTTTTATTTTTTCTTCTACTCTTTCCGGGTTTTCTTTCATTCCACATTCCTGTCCATTTTTTTTTTCCTTTCCCTGACTGGTTTTCTTTGCGGTTAGTTGATGTACTGACTTAGATCACTCGTTTTATCTGCTCCTGTGGTAGTTGCTCTTTAGGCCTACTTTCTGTCCTTTAGGAATCACGACTTCGTCGACTTTTGGGTCTATTAGCAGATTACTTTTCTTATTGGGTTGTATTATACGACTTTTTCCTTCTTGGAACCACAGTTGAAGCCTTTCGTTAATTTTCCCAGTTTTCCGTTTGTCGTTCCCTAGCTTACTTGAGGCTTGACACTTGTGTCTTATGTTGGCTATTGCTGTGGGTTTTCTTCCTCGCTACTTTTCTTTTCTTTTGGTTTCTGCGCGCTCGAAATCAATTTCTTGAGGTTGGAAACTGTGCTGTTTCTTTTCTAAAGAGACATCCGTCCTTTGACGAATTTGGCAGCGTTTATGCCTTTACATCTTGGTCCTCTTCGATTGCTACTACTTACCTATCTTTCCCTGTGGATTTCTTTACTCTTAGTTTTGTCTGACATTTTGGTCCTTCCAGCCGGAATTTTTTTTGTATGTTGGTTCTGATTGGATTGGTATAGTTTTTCGTTTTCCTTGTCGAGTCCGTTTGTTGTTTCGTATTCCTATTCATATATTTGTAGCTAGCTCATCCTGTGACTTTTTCTGTTGGCCAGTTCTACCATTTGTTCACTATTTGACTATTATAGTCGCTTTCTACATCCATTCTCTGAGGTAGGCTTCAGATCTATCTTCTTTTCCTTTAGGTATTTCGACTTGGTCGCTTCTGTAGGTCTGTTAGCCATACTCTGCTTGAGTAATCGTTTCATACGAATCTGTGTTACCTCAGTTGGAAGTTTTCTAGATGGTGTACTAGCTTGCCTTTGTCCTTTGCTTTGTCTTGGTTCTTTCTTTGCTGCACACTTGAGGGTGACAGTTTTGCTACGAGTTTTCTTCCTCGTTTCTTTTCTTTTCTCTTGGTTTCTCCGCGGGAAACCAAACCTTTTCTTTGAGGTGGAAAACAGAAATGTCCCTTTTTGGAGACATCCGTCTTTTGACGATTTTGAAAGTAGCTATAACCTTTAATCCTCATTGGGTGTTTACTTAATACTTTCTTTGCCTATTCTGTCATTGTTGGTTACGATAGATGACTTTCTCTTCTTTTGGAAAAATGTTCTTTCTCTTATACTGGTGTTGGTCCTTCGAACCGGATAAACATTTTTGTTTGTTTGTTTGGTTCCTTGTCTGTCGTTTTTCTTTTTTTCTTTCACCCCGACGTCTTTATTTTGCTAAGGGGGAATTTGTAACGGGCATTTTTGTAGGTTAACATTTTACGCTGTTTCCCAATTTATAAATGCATTTCTGCAAATTGCTGTTTCATTATTTGATATTTATTGTTGTTAATTTGATGGTGTTCCTCATGTATATTTTGACATTTTAAGTTAAGTGTAAATAATGTTTTGCTTCAAATTCTAGTCTAATTAATGTAATAATAAAATAATATTTAAATGTGGAAAAAATATTAGTGTAGATAAGCGAACCACAAAGTGTTAATGCCTTTGAGTAGATAACAAACTTAACACAGAATATGTGTATCAAATATTTGATATTTTGTAAGGTAAAAAGTTAATTATGCTGAAGTTAATTATAGATTGCATCGTTCTTGTCTTGCCGTAAAGATAAATTTCGTTCCTTATGTGGATTATTCGTAAATTGCTTTCCAACTTATCGGAAACGATAAACCGATGTAATTAATTATTATATATGATTGCGGCGTTCACGTTTTGAGATGTTCCTTATGTTATTAGCGAGGGAGATAAGATACGATAAGCGGTTGTAATAGAACGAGTTGAATAAACAGACGAGGAGTCGTGTTTTGTTCTTGATTCCGATATTACTAAGTACGTTAAAAATACTGTTTCCTCTTTGCTTTGACTAGTGAGAATTAATGCGGGATTTAATTTTCGTATTGTTCATGTATGAGCACGGCACGATTTTTTTTTAGTTGTTTTCTTGTGAAATAAAAATTGTATATTAACTGTACAAAAGTGTTTTACGAAACCTTTTGACGGACGCACTTAGAAAAAGAACTTTTTTTTTCCAAAAGAAGACAAATAAAAAAAAATCGTGCCGTGCTCGTACATGAACAATACGAAAATTAAATCCCGCATTAATTCTCACTAGTCAAAGCAAAGAGGAAACAGTATTTTTAACGTACTTAGTAATATCGGAATCAAGAACAAAACACGACTCCTCGTCTGTTTATTCAACTCGTTCTATTACAACAGCTTATCGTATCTTATCTCCCTCGCTAATAACATAAGGAACATCTCAAAACGTGAACGCCGCAATCATATATAATAATTAATTACATCGGTTTATCGTTTCCGATAAGTTGGAAAGCAATTTACGAATAATCCACATAAGGAACGAAATTTATCTTTACGGCAAGACAAGAACGATGCAATCTATAATTAACTTCAGCATAATTAACTTTTACCTTACAAAATATCAAATATTTGATACACATATTCTGTGCTAAGTTTGTTATCTACTCAAAGGCATTAACACTTTGTGGTTCGCTTATCTACACTAATATTTTTCCCACATTTAAATATTATTTTATTATTACATTAATTAGACTAGAATTTGAAGCCAAACATTATTTACACTTAACTTAAAATGTCAAAATATACATGAGGAACACCATCAAATTAACAACAATAAATATCAAATACAGAAACAGCAATTTGCAGAAATGCATTTATAAATTGGGAAACAGCGTAAAATGTTAACCTACAAAAATGCCCGTTACAAAGGCAAGTTGATATATACTAAGGTATGATAGCTAATAATTTGAAATAATAACTTAGACTTGATGTGCAAAGCCCAAATGATCATTTCAAATCGAGCTAGTAATTAAAAGAAGGAAAATATAAGGTCCCAGACAGGATTTAAACCTGCATTTTCAGCTTTTTGGGCTGACGTATTTATCAATTACACTACTGGGACTGGTAATGAAATTGGAAAATTTTGCAAATCTATATCATGTATGTCACCATACAACAAACTCATTACGTTTGGCATTTTAGTCAATCATATCTGACAGTGTCGAGTTTTTGACTTATGTCAGCTATAGACAGGAGGCGATGCCCAAATGCAGGTTCAAATCTGGGACCTTACATTTTCCTTCTATATATATATATAGGGAGACGCTCGTAAAGTGATAGAGTCGTGTAGTGTAGAATGTATGCAGTATCGCTATTACTAAAATGAGTAATAATAAATGGTGTTTGGGCTATCTATTGTTTTATAACAACATTGTGCATACAACTATAGCATAGGGCTGGCGCCGAATAGTTATTTTTGCGTTATAGATTTTTACGTTACAGTTGTAATTTGGTAATAAGTTACAATAACCGATTATACAATACAGTACATATTTCCCGGTTTAAAAGTTATTCCTATAATGTCAAGCGTAATAGCTTAGCTTTTAGCAAGTATTTTTGTAATACTTAACGCTTAATATGGATACTATACTAATGTATTTACTATCGTGTTGTATATAAGTAATTAAATCACAAGATATAAACACTAATCGTGTAATTATTGTACTAATGAATTAACCAGCTCCTCCTACCACAGTACAAATTATGAAACTTGCAAATAAATTGACCTTTATATATGTACGATGGCAACGGTTACATTATATAAAAGGTAAACAAAAATAGCCCAACTTTTTAGGAGAGTAAGATTATTGTCAGATTTTTTTTGATGCACGTTTAAATTAATTGTCTGTCAACGTGTTTTAAATTGGAACTTGTAACTGTGAACATCAACAGTTATTTTTTTCTGATAATATGTAGTGTTCAGCCACTTTCAGAGACGCCAAAATTTAAACACAAAGATCTGAAATTAATGAGAAATTTATGTATGATCAGAGTACTGACTAAAAAAACGTAACCTTCATGACGCCAGCTCCTGAATTGAAGTAGGTACATATGAACCGACGAAAGAAATTCCAATTAACACATATACTCTTCAAATTTTAATTGTATTTGCTTATCAAATTTATATTTATTAGCAAGAATGTTTGACAATTTTCAGCACAATCTTTTGAATAGATAGCGAGATGTTCTGTATAAATCTAGGTGACTAGCATTAAGAAAACCCTGTTTATCCTTGAATGTGTGCACTTTTACACCCTAGCTCTGTACTTTATTCCTTCCTAGTTTTTCTGGGATCCATTTTACGTGATTATGTCTGAGGCTTTTACAGCCAGTGTCATAATTAATGCTACGGCTTTCGGATTTGGAACGTGCCATAATAAAAAAAGATTATTAAAATTAAGGTTTCTTCCACTTCGTAAGTGAGATCATCATGAATTACTACTTCAGAACGTGCAGACTTACTCGTCAAATAAGCCAAATTTGTGTATCTTGCAAAGTAGTGACGTCAAGGAAAGTTATTTCTTAACGGCAGATTTACTTGCAGTATCAAGATAACACGTGTATCTTTAACAAAGGTAGATTGATAAACAGACACCGTTTAGTTTGATAGGGCAAATAAGCCTGCTTGTCCAGAAGGAAACTTTTCTTTGTAACAGACACTAATCCAGCATAATAGACAAATATGTTTATACGTTCTGAGGTAGAAGTCCATACCCAGATGATCTTATGATACTCTTTACGAAAGTAAGCAAAATGGCTTCATTAATTTTAATATGGCACAGTTCAAATCTTGAACACGTACTATTCATCAATCCTAACTTTATTATTTTTACTGAATTACTGAAATAGTACATAGTACGTGCTAATTGCTGCCGCTCAGTTCATCACTTTAAAACCAGCATCTTTTTGTGAAGTTTAAGTTTAACATCTTTCAACTTTGCACATGTTGTAACTCGCTTATAAGATACCAAGACCCAAATGATGCAAGTGTTTACATATTTTCTACAATTTAAGTTTATTTAATGGGATAATCAGAATACTACCTTCAATAAATATACTAACAACCTCTCTGCTTAAAAACGACATGCAAGGTAAGCCAAACTTGATATTTGGTCCGCAAGCGTCTCTATTTGAATTATAACTGTCTTGAACTCTTTATAAAACAACTAAGTTAATCCAGATGCTCGTTTAAAATATTTCTCATCAATAATCACCATAAGCTAGGAATAAAAGATGTAACGCTTGATCGATGCAAAGTACACAATAGGTTGTAGAAATAAATTAATACAATTTAGTTAGTTCAGTGAGCTGTAGCAAGAAATCAACCTGACAAATTATAGAAGCTTGGATACTTTACATTTTATAAAAGGGCTATTTCAATATGATATTAAGTTAGGACATCACCGTTCACATTAATATTTGTATACATTCATACGGAGTTCAAAATACCACAGAACCATAAAATGTCATAAGATTTAATGCGTTACGAACAACGATTAACCAGCTATCGAATGAACTGTAAAGAAACAATGATCATTTGTAGGGATGGATGACACTGAACTTGACCATAGGACAATTTTAGACGCACAAAAGGTGACAACGGGACGGAGGTCGAAATATAGTGATAAGTGCTAAAAAGTTGGCCAATTAATTAAAAAAAGAAATGTTGGTTTAGTGATAGCGAACGCGCGTAGGCCGTAAGCCCTTTGACAGGTGGCCGATGTCGAATTGTTTTGAGCTCTGCTGTATCATTAGGCTAGGAAGCTCAAGCACGCGTGTTAAGAGTGAAATTTAAATCGCATCGGAATTGCATCCAGAGGTGATAAACGGGTTTCACTCGGCAACTAAAAGTTGCAATTTGAATAGCTGGGGTAGAGGACCATACGCGCCAAGATAGTAAAGAGGCGAATCAGTGGTTACCTAGAAATTCATAGATTTTAAACTGTGAGTAGTATTTGAGCTTTTCATGTTTTTTTTTGTTTGCGCTTGCTAAATATGTATACGTGAACTGTAAATATAAATTGTTATTGGTTTTAGAGTGACTAAATTAGTGTTGCTTACATTTAAGCCTAATATTACTAAAAATGGAGTTTGAAACTTTTGAATTGTTAAGAAGAATATGAGTATTAAGTGAAATGTAAGTTTTTCTTTCGAGATGTATTTGCTAGTAAATTTCTTTGTATAGATTTAGACATTGAAATGAGGAAGTTTATATTGCGCTATTAAATAAATAAAAGAAATCATAAATAAACAAATAAATAAATAAACCAACAAATAAATAAGTAAATAAATAAATAAATAAATAAATAAATAAATAAATAAATAAATAAATAAATAAATAAATAAATAAATAAATAAATAAATAAATAAATAAATAAATAAATAAATAAATAAATAAATAAATAAATATATAAATAAATATATAAATAAATATATAAATAAATATATAAATAAATAAATAAATAAATAAATAAATAAATAAATAAATAAATAAATAAATAAATAAATAAATAAATAAATAAATATATATATAAATATATAAATAAACAAATATATAAATAAATAAATATATAAATACATAAATAAATAAAATTTTGTAAAAAATTCTTCCTCAAAATTACAAATTACTAAAAATTATTTTAGGAACCGCGCTTCACAAGATACATTAGAAGATTATCCCTTGGCAAAAGAACATGATAGTACCAAAAACATTAATGGCGATGATGAAATAACTGAATTTGCAGCACAACTGGTGTGAAAAAAGGACTTTTAAATTAGATTTTGAATTCAACTATGTAATAGTTTCTTTTTGCTGTGCTAAATTTTAAGATGTATATTATTTTGTGCATTGTATAAATATATTATAGTGTTAATATCAATTAATTAAAAAATGTTCTATGTATGTAATTTGTTTGTATAATAAAGCGTTTGAATTTAATCCGTATTTAAAAATCTGAAGTTGGAGTAGAGTCCTAAATAGCACAAACTGCTAGAAGCATAAAAGGAAAATTACAGTTTTCGAATTGTTTGTTCCTGTTTGAAAAAAGTACAACGTATTAGCAATTTTCTTTTTATCTTCTTATTGCAATCACAAATAGGCAATTCTTTGCCCGTTTAACAAAGCTATATTACTGGTTATTTCCAAGATCTCAAAACATATCATGAAAAAACCGTATACACTGCAAGTGTCACTCTAATGCGGTGATTATCAACGACGGTGCTGCGGCATTTTTGTGTTCCGTCAAATGCAAACAATAAAATTATTTTGTGGATACTTTTTTACAGCAATTTATTGGAACCGGAACGCGACGGCAAAAATATATCTAACGAATTACACCGCAATCATTGCAGCGTATAGTCGGCATTATTGTTATGCCAACTCGATTACTCTGGCGAGCGAAATCAAACGTACCGTTTCTACACGGTGTATTATAGGTAAGCAAAGGATACATAAAACTTCGCTTTCGAATGACTGTCCGGATTGATTTTTAGTTTATAAAATCCTATAAAAGCTTTGAAAACTACTTGTCTAATTTCACTTAAGATTTGTCCTAATGAAGAAGTCGACAAAAGGTGAATTTGTTCATTCTGTATTTTTGGACTGAAATATTTTACTCTATTGTTTTCATTTTCAATGTAGGTTTTTAGCAACAAATCAACAATATTTAAAAAATTCCCCTTATTCTGGGATGGTCCGTTGTCATCGTGACCCCGAAAGGAAATGCTGCATCTTGTTAAAGATAAAATAATTATAATTTTACTTTAATGTCGGTTTTAGCAAAATGTGATTATTATTTTATTATTTTTCCAGTGGTCATAAGTTAAACAAGAAGTAAGATGAACCACAGAAGATTCGTGTTTAACTATTTTTTGTGTTAAGCCTTGCCAGTCTTTAATGGTATCAATACACCAAGCATCATTAAAGCTTTTGCTCCTCTGTCCGAAAAAAGCAGCAAACATGGCAATAAACTGCGTTTAGTATTGCTGAATAAGAAAGCCAAAGTATATGGGTAGCTTCGGAAGTTTTATAGTCCATTTGCTTTAACTTTAGGATGACGTCACAACTGGATGAATTGCTACATTGCCAATGTTAGTTTATATTATAATATATTTAATGAAAGATATAGGAACATTCCCATTGACAAGAAGAATTGGTGGCAGCACCGTACAGAACTGCCAACCTTTATTATATTAAATGACAGTATTCTTCATGCACAATTTTAGGTATTTATTTGTATACAGTTGCCAACACTTTATTAGTATATTTGACGTCATTCTAAAGTTATTATAAATGGACTATAGCTTTAGTTTGATAATACTCGTACTAAAACTTTACTGTGATACCGGATCTTTACGAAAAGGGCTATTGGTTTGATGAGATCCAAATCTGTTTATTTTTATCTTCGTCTCATCATTAAAATCTTGAGCGTATCGTCCTCGGTCACTGTCAATTAATATTGCAGTACTCTCAAACCCAATCTCAAAAGTATCCTCTTGTAATTCTATGTTATCGTCAGTTCTTGAAGCAGAGACATCTTCAATGCTAATGTGTGTAATTTTCCCGCTTTTGCTATTAAGAATGAAATATTATGTGAGACTCGTAGTTTATTATATCGTTTCCAAACAAGTGCCAGGGATATATTCAATCAATACGTAGTATTTTGACACTATATCTGACACTACAAATATCATTATTTAAATACAAAAATAATTATTGTGAATAAAATAGTACTCAAAACTTCTTGGAAATTTCATTTTCGCCTTGGGCTTCTTCTCGGTAATAAAGAAACATTCTCCAGCTCGCTTGTAATATACTATTAATAGATAATGGTTACATATTTTAAATAGCATAACGTAGTCTTTGATATAGTGCTTGCAATTTTAAAAGGCTCCTTATCCGTGACGTCACACGTGTACTAATTATTTATGCAGAAGTTTGCCAATTTAATACTTTAGATGTGATTTTCCAATGCTCCACCCGAAGGTACTACATTGGCCAGGAAGCGAGTTTTTTTTACCTGGAAAATTTGGAATTTTGCCGAACTCTTGCTGTTTCAAGCAAGGTAGGGATTTTTAACGTGCATGAAAACACTCACACATGCGACCCCCATTTTACCTCTCATCCGAACGAGGGTGTATTTTTGTGAAAAATGCTCGCCTAACATTTTTCAAGCGAACCGTGATGGGATTCGAACCCGGGACTTTGGCCGTAGTAGGCACACACATACCAACTACGCCACGGAGCCGCCTGCCAATTTAATACTGTACAATATCTTTGTTACAGTTTTGGTGTGAATAGTAGCAATGCGCAATGTTGCCAACGATTTTAAAGCCGAATATTAAATGTTGGCGTTTAAGTTTTAGGTTATATGTCGTTCGTTGTTTAGCTTGTGCCAACGACCTCGTAAATTTTTCTGTTTTTACATTGATATTTGGCTGTTTTTGCTTCAAACGGTTTTCTCAGAACTCATACTGGTATTAAACTGAACGCTAATCCCCGACGACGGTGCGCGGGATTCATTTAGACGTAGAATTAAGCAATTTGTTGCTAGTTTCATAACCAGGGCCGTAAGTAGACCACGTTATCAGGCAGAAAAATTGCCAACAAAATGCCGACTAAAGCAGAAAATTTGCCAGCAGCCACACCCGGGTGGGTAAGGGGAGGGTGTAACACCACCTCCCTCAATATTTATAAATCTGTTGATCACCATTACAAGTTTAGTTTTATCATGTTTCTGTTAGTACTTTATACTAGACTTTAAAGCATGATGAGCTTTTTACAGTAGCGAACAATTACTAAATACAGTTTTGCACAATATTGGATTTAAATAGCAAAATATAAGGTCTAATGGAATTGCTAGATATTGTGGATAAAAGGAATTCCATTCTTGAACACAAGTCAAAGAAGAGACTCTGTACGAGTTTGTCTTTAGACAAAACATTGGTTTTCAGGATGGTGCCGTATGTCGTTCCTAGCAAGACTGTGATTTAAGAATACGAGCACACGAATTAATGCCAAAAGGTTGGTATCATACCTATTTATCCTGAATACACTGTAATGTAGTCGATCTTTTAGGTACATAACATTACATGCCGGAAATGTAAATGGATTTATAAATGGAGCTTAATAGATTTTCTCTTCTTCCACAGAAAACTCAAATTACCACAGTAAAATAAATGAGCAATTTTCTTATATTGATTTGAAAATCAATTATTAAAAAATTTAGAAACACCATCTCAATAATTTTAGACAACACGTAGTATTATTGTATTTTGTTAAATAAAATACCTAACAGTTCCTGGGAAAAAAGTAACATTGAAGAACGGTTTAGTAAACAAGCAATCTCCTTTGAAACTAATACTTTTGAACCAGAGTTTTTTCAATTTGTCACGATGCAAGTCAAAATAGTGTGCTTTCCAACGTATTAGTAATTTTTTAAAATTGTAGACACAAACCGCCAAAGGTTATTAAAGCGGAATACCACAGACTTGTGGTACTGTGCCTCCGTATCATTACATATTCAATGTTGTCGAGAATGCATGGGGTGTGTTTAAGACCTACTACAGTTTACACATCGGTAGAACATGCTGCAAAAGCTATCAAAGATAGAAGGGAACATGACATCAATTTCAATCAAGGGTACAATGTATCTCTAGTTACTAACATTAGTGATAGTGATGAGTGTCATGTAGATTTTCAGTCCAATAAAAAACTTTTTACATTATTGATTTACCTTTAATTTTTATGTACAATAAACAAGTTCGCCTACATATGTTCTGATGCTAAATTACAAGCTTTTAATTTCTTCTGCGACTTCTAGGAGAATATTTCATAAGCGAAATCATATAGTCCATTAGCCTTAACTTTAGGATGACGTCACAACTGGATAAAATGCTACAATACCAATGTTAGTTTAAATTCTAATATATTTAATGAAAGATATAGGAATATTCCCATTGGCAAGAGGAATTGGTGGTAACACCGTACAGAACTGCCAACCTTTATGTGTTAAATTACAGTATCGCTCAAACAGAATTCTAGGTATTCATTTGCATACAGTTGGTAACACTTAATTACTACATTTGACGTCATCCTAAAGTTAAAATGAATGAACTATAATTATATACAACCATGTTTAATTATTAGCGTAATTTATAATTCAATAGCATAACCTCTTAAATAGCTATGGTTATTAACCCGTGCCTGGTAAAATATACGTGTGACATAAAATTAAGATCCATAGAAATTAGCAATCATATTTAAAACATCCTCAGTAGTAAAAATTCACAGGTTAATAACATTTAGTATTAATTTAAAGAGTTAAATCTGTAATGTTGTTAATAGAAGAGCATTATAAAAATATATTTTAATAAATCTCAAAACACATTTCTTCACATCTACTATTAAATATTTTCAACCATTGTATTCAATTCAACCGATAGTGTTATTATACTCACGTGGTAACAGTTTTTGATAGTGGCAACGTCACCACGACGAGACGTCACAAGTGTTGATGACGCAAGTCTATTTAGAAATTGCAAGGACACAGAAACAATCTGATGATAATTGTTAGAAATAGAATGAAAGTTATAATGTACTTTTCCTACAAATTAAAAAGGATCGTTTTATTTTTGTATAAATCGTTGCAGATTATACTCTATAAATTGAACTTAAAAACCCGTCTCGCTGTTTGTTGTATTGTTCAACTTGATCTTATTTATTAAAATTATAGGGAACAATTGCATTAAACTAGAAAAATTAATCAAAACAATTTCACCATTTGCTATTGTTCTTGAAAATAATACATGTTAGCGTCACTAACGTCTCTTTGTAACAGTTTACTTTAAAAGAAACCCAGGTATTATAATGGCTCACATTTTATTTTTCTGAACAATTATAAATATGTACAAAGAGTTTTATCTCTTCTGTTAACATACTTAGTTTAACACTGTCATTTCCTGGAGGTATATCCATTGTTTTACTTTCCCTTGGATAGTGTTGAAATTACATACTGTTTTAGTTAAACAAAGCAGTTTTGTTTACAATCAAAATTATATTATTTTGTTGAAAATTTTAAGAGTTCCTATTTCACGTTTTTAGACTACAAAATTATTTATGTCGCATGTATTCTTTGACTTTGTAGAACTTTCAGAGATGTTTTACAATATGAAAATATGAAATACTCAAAAATGGAAAATCATTGTACACGCAATAGAAAACCTTTTTCCTTCTACAATATAATTAACGCACAGCGGAAGTTAACTTTGCAATGCAAATAATGCACGAACACGCTTTAGTAATCGTTGAGCATGAACGTGTTCTTTCTGATTCATTATTTAGTAGTGAAAAGAAATAATTCGATTGCTTGAGTTCGAGTGTAGCATCAAATCATTCTTGTGTTGTTACATGTTTGTGGTTAGTTCTCTTATTTAAACAGCCAGCTGAGCATTACTTCAATTTAAAAAAAAGCTTGTTAACAAACTCGTACTGTGACGCACTAGAGACTTCAATACTTCCGCATTCGCTTAAATTGCTGGTAACCAAAAACAACATAGTCGTTAGGATTACAATAATTACAACGAGTACCTACTATTAAAATCTGTGGAATAGAAAAGTTGAAACGGTTTAATTACACTTCTGTTTGATGGCA
This sequence comes from Platerodrilus igneus, assembly GCA_036346225.1. Taxonomy (NCBI): domain Eukaryota; kingdom Metazoa; phylum Arthropoda; class Insecta; order Coleoptera; family Lycidae; genus Platerodrilus; species Platerodrilus igneus. Next base: position 2,878,926 of record JARFIW010000412.1, read on the forward strand.
TTTACATTACCATCATTATAATCATTTGATAGATTTGACCAAACCTTCTAATTACACTGCCGTCATATTATTGTAAGTCATGTAGACAGGCAGTTCTGAAAACCTTTGTACGTAGAAAACTATTATTTAGAAGATACTTTTGTAAAGGAATGATTACTTATGGTATATGACATAATATGCTTCTTTCCGAATCTTTATTTTTTCAGACTGTTTGCATTTCTTGATTTGCGTCAAAATGGTTTTCCTAACTACTCAAACTTTTGAGTTGCCTCGCATGGAGCGTAAATTTAATATATTTGTCGAATCACTTACAGCATAGAGTACCCGAAACCGCCTATTACATAATTAAATTATACAAGCACCTATAAAAGTGTTGTAATTGGGGAAAAATAATCTTTTTAACCCTTTTTTTTATTTTGTAAACTGTAGTTTACATGCGCTTAACCGTCCGTTAGTCGCGGGCGATCTGACAGATCAGACGGAGATATTTTTTGTTTTCCTTCAATAAGGGTTGGCATCCATGAGCTTTCCTTTCTAATAGCTGTCTGATGGATAGAATGGAAGAAATTAGTACCTTTCTAACCTTGATTGAGTGAGTTCGTAGTATTAAAGTGACAAATTCGTTCTGACAGATCGCCGCGACCGAGATCGTAAGTTTATCCTACTTCATATAAACGTTAACTTTTTTATTTTATTCATTTTATAACATCAACTGTACCATTTGGCAATATTTACTTTTTGTATATATATTACGAAATGGTTGAAATAACTCCTACGATCTCTCAGATCGCCGCGACTAATATACCTTTTTTTCAGATATAAGATGGAACGTCGCATAACCTTGAAAATGAGAAACATGTTCAGGAAATACTTCGCATGCTTGAAGAAGATGACCACAATGATAATGCAGGAGATTTATCATTTGAAAATGAGACAGACACAGATGAAGACGTCCGTGATGAAGATATTCAGCACGAAAGGCAGTCTGATTCTGGCGAGCCCACTGATGACGAATCTGATGATGACAACGAATTTTATGTTGCCCACCAAAAGAAGAACAAAAAAATCATAAATAGTTGGAAATGGAAAAAAACGCTTTACAATTAAGTAAGAAGGCGAGACACACAAAATATCATCATGCACGTTCCTGGGGTGTAGGGTTCTGCGACAAATGCAAAAAATGTTCTGGGAGTTTGGAACCTTATGATCGATGATCATATATTGAATACGATTCTCGAATATACGAATCAATACATTATAAAAATTCAAGAAAAATTTTCTCGACCAAGAGATGCGAAGGTGATAGATATGTCTGAACTGAGAGCTTTTATAGGTCTTCTGTACCTCGCCGGAATTTATAGAGCAAGCCGCTTAAATTTAGAAGAGCTTTGGACAGCCGATGGGGGGGTTGAGCTTTTCAGGCTTACCATGGGCGTGAGATGATTCCGCTTCATTATTCGTTGTGTTCGTTTTGACAACAGCCAAACTGGGCAAAAAAGAAGAGCATTCGACTGACTTGCAGCAATTAGAGAATGTTTTGAACACTACGTTGAAAACTGCAGAAAACATTACTGTCCCGGAGAAAATCTCACGCTAGACGAAATGCTGGTTCCGTTTAGGGGAAAGTGCATTTTCCGCCAATATACACTCTCACTCAATTTGGAAGTGAATTTAGGAACTTAGCCTGAAGGCCTTTTTATTGTGAGTAACCAGTCAGATGATGTAGTGAAGCGCTTAGTTTGCCCTGTAAGTCGATCAGGGAGAAACCTGACCATTGACAACTGGTTCACCAGCTACTGTCTCCTAAACGATTTGAAAGCTATGAAGTTGTCAATGGTTGGGACCCTAAGAAAAAATAAACCCCAAATTCCATTATCTTTTAAATCCTCAAAAAATGAACAATATTCGAGCAAGTTTGGGTTTCAGAAAGGAGGAACTCTTATTTCATATGCTCCCAAAACCAACAAAAAATTAATTTTGTTATCCAGTCTACACTTTGATGTCAAAATCGATGAAGAAACAGGAGAACAAAAAAACCTGAAATAATAACCTTCTATAATAAAACCAAAGGGGGCGTTGATACTGTGGACAAGATGTGCACTACATATGATCTCTCTAGAACTACTAAACGTTGGCCAATGGTTATCTTTTTCTCGATGTTGAATACATCGGGAATAAACGGTCAAATCTTGTTCGCTGGCAACAAAAATAAAGTGAGTAGCAGGAGGGCTTTTCTAAGACAACTTGCAGTTTCACTTATACAAGAGCAGCTAGAGAAAAGAAGAACGACCAAAACTAGACTTCCGCTGACAGTATCAATCAGTTTGAAGAGACTTCACTCAGAACGTACGAGCACATCCGACATTGTAGCGCCTGCGGAGACTGATGAAAAACGGTTGCCATGTTTATCATGCAGGATTGGAAAGAAAAGGCGTCTTACTAACTACAAATGCTACGTCTGTAAAGTTCCTTATTGCCTCCAACATTCCAGATTGAGGTGTCAGTCGGACTTCAATACGACCTGTGATGATGTATCTGAAGAAGAGGGACGAGTGTAGCTATATATTATTGTTTGATTTTTCTGCCGATTTATTGATTCATTATAGTTTCTCATTTTTTAATTTTGTATTTAATGCAATTTTTTCTTCACAATATGTATAAATATACTTATTGATTATGTTCAAGTTCTTATGTTTTTTCCCTACATTATAAAAGTTAGTAGGTGAGTATTATGTAGGTAGGTACCATCATCATGAAAGTTACCATTTATTTTGAACTAACTGTTACCTACTCTGTTTCATTCTTGAGTTAATGTAGCCGTTTTATTGCTTGTTTCTATGTTGTTCATCAAAAGTACTTGCGTACTTCTTACTTTTAAAATACTGTACGTACTTGGTGTGAGTTGGTGAACCTCAAATTTTAACGACAATACAAGTAGTCATGTTAGTGATCTGTCAGATTGCCGCGACCAATCTGACACATTATTTCCGCGACTAATGGAGGGTTAAATAAAATTTTACCATGACTATTAAAGCAATAACTTCAATTTTGGCAATGATAATCTCAGTTCACATCCCAATTCAAAATAACAAGAAATATTCCACGTTATGGTGAGTGGTGGAACTAAAAATTCATTGTGTTGGTCGATTTGCCATTTTGTTGCAGTGATACATGTGCTCCAGGGACAAATCAATGTATTACAAAGGTAATAAATAAATATATTTTACTACAACTGCTCACAACTCAAGTTGAATATATGTAAATTGCTTGCAAGTAATAAAAATCGGATTTTCTGTTGCAAAAAAATATATTTAGGGCTTGAACATCATGTTATCTACAGTTCACATTGCCCGCTACTCTCTTGATTGACAACGTAAACTATAGTTTACGTTGCCAAGCATTAACGATTGTTGGGATTGTGAAATGAAGTTCACATTGCTAAGTAAAAAAATGATACTAGTCTAGTCTAAATGCAAACATAACGAACAATTGCTCTTTTGGAAATTCAGTATATGGTTTTTATTTATTTATCTTTATTTCTATAAATCTATATTCCAATATTCTATTGAATTATCTACTTATAAGTAATGAATTGTTTCAGATGTCTAACAGATTTTTCACTAGTCAAAGATCCTCAAAGATTGTATCACTCGCGTTGATACCACCTTTGGAATCTGAAAGTAACGAGTCAGGCGATGGTGAAGAATTTCCAGATAATGTGTCAGAGGCTGCATCAATTCCAGACGAGGTGTTAAAATTACATTATTCTTCCACGGAAGATGAGGATATTGTTGCTTTTTCTGCATCATATGATTTTATTGATCAGAATAATGAGAATAACATGAACCAATCAAATGGGGAAATTGCACCATTTATTTTAACAGAAAATAACATTCAAGATATTTCCATCGTTATAGAGAATTCGTTTGGAACTCCTAGGAGATCGGAAAGGAAGACTATTAGTAAACTAATACGCAAATCAAAATTCATTAGTAAAAACTTAAAAAAATAACTTTAGTCGATTGTAAATGGAAAAAGGAAAAATTTTTTCATTGTGTAGACAACATACCAAATAATAATTTTTCTAAAAATGTACAAGTTAAGTCTCCACTTGAGTGTTTTCAGTTATTTTTTACAGATGAAATTTATGAACTGATAAATTGAAAACACAAATAACTATTCAGTACAAATGTCTGGAAAATCTGTGAATACAAATAAAAGTGAGATAAAGGCGTTTATTTCAATTGAATTGTATATAGGGGAATTAAAATTGCCGGCTTACATAGATTACTGGAGTAAAACCTAGCAGTACCCTACACGTGATTTTCCAATGCTCCACCCAAAGGTACTACATTGGCCAGGAAGCAAGTTTTTTAACCTGAAAAATTTTGAATTTTCCCGAACCCTTGCCGTCCCAAGCAAGCATGCTCACTTAGCATTTTTCAAGCAGACCGTGTCGGGATTCGAACCCGGGACCTTGGGCGTAGTAGTCATACGCATACCAATTACGCCACGGAGCCGCCTAACCTTGCAGTACCCACTAGTACCCCAAAAGCACAGCTTGATAAGGTATCAGCAGATTAGACGGTATTTTCATTTCACTAATATTTTAGATAATGATGTGAGTGACAGATTGTATATAGTAAGATCTCTCTCAGAAATTATTAGATCGAATTTCTTGAAAGTGGAGCAGAAAAAGCGAATGAACATAGATGAAATGATTGTGCCATATAAAGGGACAAAGGCTGGCTCACTTAAGGAGTACATGCCTAAGAGGACAAACAAATGGGGTATAAAAACTTTTATCAAAGCAACAGGATTTGTATATAATTTTCTGTTTTATCAGGATGACAAAACATTTCTTTATCACACTTTTCCTGATAATGAACAAGCATTTGGAATGGCCGCAAAAGTAGTTTTAGCCTTGTGCCAGACATAACAAATAAACCGTTGAGTGTTGTATACTTTGATAATTTTTTCTCATCGGTCCACCTGATTGCACATTTGAAAGACGATTACGGAATCCTATCATTGGAAGTACTCAGATTCAATCGACTTAGTAGATGCAAATTAGTTGAAGATAAGGAACTTTTGAATAAAGGGAGGGGGTCATTTGAAGAACAATCTGACAACAAAAATAAAGTACTTGTAGTGAAATTTGGGGACAGAAAATGTGTTGCCATCACTAGTTCATATATTGGTGTAGAACCTGTAAGTACAGTAAAACGATATTCCAAAGAGGTCAAGCAGAAAATCGACATTCGGTGCCCACAAATTATAAAGGATTATAATCGGCATATGGGCGCAGTTGATCTCGCGGACATGCTTGTGGCAATTTATCGCACAGGATTCAAAACAAAAAAATATTATATGTGTGTGTTCTCCCAACTACTTGACATTTGTGTAAACAACAGCTGGTTACTTTATCGTCGAAATCTAGCACCGACCAGTCCCAATACAAAATATTTGTCCCTAAAAGAATTTAGGTTGAGAAGTGCAAATGTTGTTTATAACATGAATCGAAGAGGTTGACCATCAACGACCCCGTCTGTAATCAAAAAAATAAACACTCCACTCAGACCAAGACCACCAGATGAGGTGAGATTCGATCAGGTCGGTCATTTTTCCATTTGGTGAAAAAAAGGAGGTGTAGAGATTGTCGAACAGGTGTAACTAGAGTTATATGCAGTAAATGTAAATTAAACTTGTGTTTTACCACCAAGAAAAATTGTTTTCATAATTTCCATGTAGCAAAAAATTAGGTTATTTATAAGGACTACTTTTTTTCTGCTCCGACTGCATATATATTTTTGATGTATTTTATGTTTTACTTGCCGTTAGAAATTTATTTTAAATTTATTTAGAATATATATTTCCATTTTATTTCTCATTGATAAATTTGTCACTAATTGACAATGTGAACTGTAATTCACGTCTGCAGAACAATGTCGAATGCTGCTGAACCTGGTGATGTAAACTGTAATTAACATGATCAAAAACCAATTTTCTTATGTTTTTTTGCAACTTTTAAGTGAAATATAACCTAAACTAGGCCTATTCTACAAGTAAAACACATTAAAACAATTTTCACATTTTTTTATTACACATTGCCAAATAAAGGGTTAATAAACGTATAAAATTTTATTGAGAAATATTTGTTCTTTAAGTAGAATAATTGATACTACAATACGTCGGTACATTGATAAGCTCATTAGTTGCACTGTGTATTAATTGCAATAGCACCAACAACCTATATTTCAAGATACCAAATAGTTCAGTCACATTGTACCGAAAAATATCAAATGAAAGCAAAAACCAGGGTAGTAGTGATTTTTTGATATGTTGAATAGGTTGGTATTGTGTTGAAAATTCCAAGTTTTCCAACTCGGGAAACCTCCGCACGCAACGCCATCTTGGAAAAACCGCCAAATTTTTTGACTTGTTCCGGGTTTTCTCAAATAACTCCCAAAATATAGCTCTGATGCAAAATTACTAAAGAATATGTTTGTAACTAGAGTGCGAACCCCACAATATAAGATCAAAACGAAGGTAGTAGCTCCGATACTTACCGAGATTGATCTCTTCAAAATTTGACAATGTTTCTCAAAAATATGAAAAATACTTATTTTTCCTCAATTTTTCGCTCGATAAAAAGGAAACAGTGAGTCCTACCACAAAGTGTTATATAAACTTATTTGTAGAACATTTAAATACCTACAGTTCAAGATAAAATTGACTTTAATAGGTACTAAAAACACGGAGATATCATTTTTGTAGCTTTAATTGCACATTTAGAATACCCATTGTACTCAATATCCTACAACAGCATGTGCATCTTTTAATTTAATTACGTACAAATTTAAAAAGCTAGGGGCTGCATCATGTCATCATCATCATTGGGTCTTCAGTCCTGAAACGGGTTAGACGCGTACCATCATTGTTTCCTAGTTTGAACTAACCTACAGATTTCCCCGAAATTTGCACAGTCTGCATCTATCACTATCTGATCTAGGTCTACATCCACCTCTTTTTTCCTATCTCTGCTTGTTATATATCCCATACTATTCCCCAAAAATGCCTTAGAACGTATTCTGCCCTTCTATTTCTCATATTTTTTTCCCAAAGATAACCTTGTTCCCTTACTGTTTCTATAACCTATTTGTTATTACCTTTGTCTGTCCATCCTCAAACATCTGAAGCACGGTATTTCAAAGGCCACTACTGTTCTTCTGTCTGCTTTTCAGACTGCTCGTATTTCGTAGGCATACTGTCTGTGCTGTGCTCCACACATACGCTTTCAACAACTTTTTGTTCTGTGTTTGTTGTCTTTCATCATAGGCGCCGTTCTTTCTTGTTAGATGCAGTTCGGTCACCTTCTATTGTTTTACAATTATATACCCTATTTCTCCGACATTCAGTGGTTGCGAAGGGGGGTAAGCAGCCTGTGGCTGCCAAGATCCCCCAACACTTAGACATTTGCCGAAATAATAGTTTTCCAGTAAATGCTTTCACGCAATTACCATTATTCGAGAATATTGCCCCTCCAATGCTTGTAGTTGCTTATCCGGAATCTTTTACCCCAGAGAATGCCATCATTTTATTAAAATTTAGGTACGCTGTGTACGTGAGAGGTAATGTGGTGGTTTCCCGTTGCCTTCCACATCGCGGTAGTGTGTCTTAGACTGCCATACCGACCCCTATGGTCTCTGCCAATCTAAGTACCGAAAGAGCCGCTGCCCTCTTTCGGGGACCTGTCTTAGTCTGGTTCCTCACTAACGACCCTACTACTATGGTTGGACCTGTAGTTTGGCTCTTTAGCTCATTAGGACACGCAAGCCATTTCACCTGTTCTAGTAATCTAGAACTTCGGCAAGGTGCAGGTCCATTCGAAATGGCTGCATCATGTATGCAGATAAAAAATAAATAAAATTGAGGTAGTATATGTCAAGTATATCTAAGCAATGAACAGGCTAGGGAACTGTATTTATCGAGAGAGATTGGAGTTATTTTGTGAGTGTTGATGAGTGATGATGATTCAGGCAAGTACATTAGAAGGGTGACACCTGACTTGTTTATCACAAATCTTATAACACGCAAACAGTTCAACTGCACCGTGAAACATCCAGAGCTGATTAATAAAGCAGAGTCATTACTTAGCCCTCAGTCAACATCAGATCAAATTACTCAAGTAGGAGAGCAGGTTCTGATCACATTGTATGGCGATAGTTCTGCGACTAAAAACTTTGACGAACTACGGTATCGCACATTTCATAAAGCTGCAGCTAACTAAATTTAATCTTGCCAGACTGCCACTAACTACAGGTGCCCCTACATTTGAGTTTCCAATGCTCCACCTGAAGCTACTACATTGCAACTACAGATGCCGAGAATGTGCACTTCAGGAGGTCTTACCACAAGATACAGACATAGTTGGGCAACAAAAAAGATCCCTTAAAATGGGGTTGGATGGACACTTAGTTAGGTCTCTTCCATATAAAGGCTAAAAAAGATCCAGCGCTAGATTTCCTTCTTTACTCCATATCTTGTAATTGTAAAACTGGATGCGTTAAAGCATGTAGCTGCAAAAAAGCAGGCCTCCTCTGCTCATTATTATGCAAACTTTGCAATTGACATTCTTGTGACTACACTACGCCAGTTCTTTTGGACTACGAAGCTGAAAAAGAACATACCCCAATAGCTATTGACATGGTGGCCGAACAAATTGAATGTGAAGATGGTGAATTTGAAGTGGAAGAACGTTGCTTAGTGCGATACGTGAGTGAAATCAGTAAGAAATTCGGTGCAAACAAAGTTTTTTTTGTTTTCATAATTAAATTTTTATTTTGTTTGTAATTAATTGTATATTATACATCACTTTTTAAATTAAAAGGTGCAAAGACTTCTGTAGGATGTTGAATTCAATGGATATTCTTAATGTTCAATTTTTATGGAATATCCCAAAAACCATTAAAGCTAAAAAAATTATATCTCCGTGTTTTAAGTACCTATTGAAGTCAATTTTGTCTTAAAATCTAGGTATTTAAATGCTATACAAATAAGTTCATATAACACTTTGTGGTAGAATTCACCGGCGGCTTCGCGGTGTAGTTGGTATGCGTAATTTAGGCGAGCATTTTTCACAAAAAATACGCCCTCGTTCGGATGAGAGGTAAAATGGAGGTCCCGTGTGTGTGTATGTGTGTGTGTGTGTGTTTTCACGCACGTTAAAGATCCCTAACTTGCTTGCAACAGCAAGGGTTCGGCAAAATTCAAAATTTCTAGGTAAAAAACTCGCATCCTGGCCAATGTAGTATCTTCGGGTGGAGCATTTGAAAAATCAAATGTATGGATAGAACTCACCGTCTCCTTTTTATTGAGCAAAAATTGAGGAAAAATAAGTATTTTTCACATTTTTGAGAAACATTGTCAGATTTTGAAGAGCTCTATCTTGGTAAGCATCAGAGCTACCACCTTTGTTTTGGTCCTATATTGTAGGGCACACACTCTAGTTACAAACATCTCCCTTAGTAATTTTCCATCAGATCTATATTTTGGAAGTTATTTGACAAAACCCGGCACAAATCAAAAAATTTGGCAGTTTTTCCTAGATGGAGTCGCGCGTGGAGGATTCTCGAGTGGGAAACCTTGGGGTTTTCAACACAATGCCAACCTATACAACATATCAAAAAATCGCTACTACCCTAACTTTTTTTTCATTACTGACAGTTTGACTGAGGATTTCATATGACATGGTGTTTTTGTTTTTCATCGATGCACCAAATATGTGCAAAATAATGCGGAGACTACAAATTTTATACCCAAACATGAAACATGTGACCCATTTAGCACATGCCTTACATCGAGCAGCTGATTAAGTTCGTTGTTTGTATTCTAACGCTATTGCTCTAAGATCACCTATGAACAAAATATTTTGCTAAAGGACAAATTCGGGTCCAGAAATTTCTAGAAATTGCTGTAAATATTCTACTTCCACCTGCTCCAATGGTTACGACATGAGTAACTTGGACCCACACAGAACATTTTGAAATTGTGAAAAAAATTATTAACAAGCTAGGCTCCGAGGAGCAGAGTACATTAAAGATGCACAAGGTAATCTTAGAAAAAACGTTTTCGTAGTCGAGAGAACTTGATTCTTATTCGAACTATAATCTAGGACGTATTTCAATTGCAATCATAAAACTAGCTATACGCGGCAGTATTGAGGTAATACAAGATATAAACTAAAGAAAAGTATGTTCATTGATAAATTAGATGAAGTACTGACAAAAAATACAACTATCAGTAATTAAAAAATATAACTGAGGTGTTGCAAAACGAAGCAACCCTTGATGTAAAGAATGAACACTTAAATACCAGTGACATTACAGAATATGAATTTGTTCCTATAATTTCATGCGATGTCGAAAGACTTTGTTCTCAATATAAAAATAATTCTCGCCGACAATAGACACAAATTTATATTTGAAAATCTGTTGCACCATGTTGACAATAAGGGAATTTTAATGTGTTATAACTATAAATTTATAATTTACTTGTGTATTTACTATTTACTTCTGTATTTACTAATTGTATGTTAGCAATTAACTGTAGGTAATTAAATAATTTTCTATTTAAAAAATGCTTTTGGATTTTAACAAAAAATAAAATTTATTGGCTAATTTTTAGTACGTATATAAATGCATTTTTTTAATGTTTTTAAAGCATATTTCCATGCATATTTTGAATTTGTTTAGTGCATAACTATACTAAGCTTAGTTACTAATTATGGCTTCCTGGTGCGAAATTCGAACACAAACTTTAAAGCAAAAGGTTGATATGGCATAGAATTAATAAGATGCCGCTGCAAAAATGCATATATATATATATATATATATATATATATATATAGATGGCGATGGCGATGGTGATGGCGATATTGTTTTCTCTTAGTACAAAGGTTCCTGCGAACTTATATCATTGTAATTGCTTCGATTACTTCATAAGATGGTTAGAAACTAGTCTACTCCGACGAGCTACAAGAAAGCCCAAACCGGTCAGTGGATGTTTCTTCTTTCCCTTATGAAGTAATAGGGTTGTTGTTTTGTTAATGGCTATACAACTATTAGCTCGATTTGCATTCGTAAATTTGTTTTTATTATTTCCATAAAGGTTTATTTACAGATACATCTTAGTAATCTTTTGTTGTACACAAATTTTATTTTTCAGATTGCGGACTACAAATATATTGTCCTTATATATATATATATATATATATATATATATATATATATATATATATGTTATCGTGTAGTTAAGGGTACGTAAATAGATTTTAAGACAAGCTAGGGTATATAGGCACAATGTATGAGTAAGTTAGTTACGTCTGTTAGATTAGTTAGTTAGAGCGTAGTCAATTTAATTTAGGAATTTTGGATTAGTTAATTATAGCTTTGCATTTATTTAAGGGATAGCATTTATTTATAGCATAGGAACGGTATTAATAGAGTAGGACACGAATGGTCAAAAACAACAAGTTAAAAATACAGCGTTATTCTAATTTACTTGTAGTTTAAATAATATAAAAGCTTTTGCATAGTTCGTTAGCATAGGATTGATATTTTTAGTAAACCAGAAACATTTCAAAACAGGGGGAAGAATTCTACGTATTAATTATAGCAGATGTTACGATAGACAAGTTTAACGCTTTTCTGTTGGAAAGAGAAACAAACACATTAAGAAACATTCCAAGTAGTCGTTTACTTCAAGGTTTATATGTATACAGCATAAACAAGCTATTAAATAGATAGAGAAATGTTGTTGCTGCAATACTTATTAATTATCAAATTTTCATGTCCTTTCAAGTATCTTAGTATGTTTTCAGTTTTTTACCTTGTGTAAAAAACTACTTATAATATTTATATATTAATACTTGGCTTTAGCGGTGATTTTGAGCGTTGCTTCCTGTCTATATCTGACATAAGTCAAAAACTTGATAATTTCAGATATGATTGACAAAAATGCTAAACGTAATTGAAAGTTAGGTTTATATATGGTACTGTACACGATTTAGATTTGTAAATTTCCCAATTATAGCCATCGGCCTCGGTAGCGTAATTGGTAAACGCACAGTTCCGGCAAAACTGAGATGCAGGTTCAAATGCTGTCCAAGGCCTTATATTTTCCTTCTTTCAATTACTAGCTCAATTTGAAATGGTCATTTGGCTTTACTTAAAAAAGGTCTAAGTTATTATTTCATCTTATTAATTTCTATATATATATATATATATATATATATATATATATATATATATATATGTATATATATATATATATATATATATATATTGATGTGATCAAAGTTCAGAGAGAGGTTATACTACATCATATGATAAACATTTAACGTCGTAAATTCGAGAAAATTCAAGAAAATTCAAATTATATAGATATATATTTATATATTATGACGTATTCGTGAAGTACCCGTATGAAATGTATCGATGTAAAAATCGTGATTTTTGGATAGTTTAATAACGAAAAGATCATATTATTGATAACAAAAAGAGAAGAAAGGGCCTTATTTGTTTGACATATAAACGTACGCTTGTTGATGGGTCTCTTTTTGATTACGCAAGCCTTTCCAATTACTCGTAGCAATAGTAAAATTCTAGTGTACATAAACATATTAATTTTATTTATTTATGTATCACAATAATGGACTCCAAAGAGGAGCATTAAGTTTTCCAGTGAATGAGTCACACTTTAATACAGCGCTGTACATAAAATTATTCTAATACTACAAAATAAAACTAGAATAGGGTTTTGTAATACGAAATATAGAGTTTTCCTACAAAATAATTGAAAAAGGAGTCTTCCCACTGACATTTACTTGATAAGTATACTAAACAAAAACAAGAATTGTAATTTAAAGAAAAAGGATAGTGTTAAAAGAATTGCAATAGTAAACGCCTAAATTTTTAAAGACTGAGACTAAAAATGTCAATGTCACCACTGTGTACGTATTCATTGTAATTACGCATCAATCTTGAAATTGGAGAGTTTAAAATGTGATTACTATTCAATGTTGTAATGTATACAATGGCGGATTTTTAACATTGCAGGCAGGTGTATAAAAACACAGTGACGCTACTAAGAACTCACTATCATATATTGCATGTAAAATTTTATAAGGAATAATTTGTTCTTTTTGTGAGGGATCGTAATTTATAAAAACTAAGCTTTTGATTCGGCTCAGTTGCTGAAAAAGTGATGTGAAGAGCTTTATGGTGTTGGTTTTCGGTAATAAAGGGATGGATTATCACAGTGGGTAACTGTTATACCTTTTCTTGTTTATAAGACAAGGTCAAAGAGTCTATTATTAACGTTGACAACTTCACTAAACTATTTTAGGTTTAACAGAGTAAATAGAAATTTTACTAAAATTACATATGGTGTTGTTAGCTTTCATCCATTAAAACCTCGTATTTGTATAAATGCTATTAAAATGTTTCAGTTTATAAGTTGATTATCAATCTGCATTTTAACGTATACAAATTCTCTTAAAAAGTTTTATTTGTAAGTACTCTTGTTCAAACATTTAAATATTCTAAAAGAAATTTCAGGATTAAATTTACAGTTAAATTTAATGTCAATTTTATGTAATGCCGCATGTATAAATATTTTAATTTTCATGTAGTAGCAAAAGAATTTACTTTATTTCAAAAGCGCATTGATTAAGTTTAAAACATTAGATTTAACAACAAAAGTATGATAGTATTTCTAATTGAAAAGCGTATTTATTGACCCCATGCTCTGGAACAATCAAATGTTAAACTAAAACACATAAACTACGTGAGTAGTCGTAAGGCAAGAAAGAGCTAGTTAATGAACCAATGTTCTAGAAAACAATAAAATCTCGAATATTGATGAAATATGTAAACGACATCAATTATAATATAACCTAAAGTAGTAAATAAAAGATGTAGTAAAACAATAAATTCTCGGAAGTCAACAGTCGATGTGAATACCACACACCTTCTAAAACAAACGAAAATGACACATCCACCTTCGCGAACAAATAGAAAGTGAATACGACACACTGGAAACACTGCAAAAATTCTCGAAGACTACGTCAGAAGAGGTTTGCCGTTATAAAAGCCAATCGATGTTGAAGGAAAAAGCAGTCTTAATTGAAATGTCACCATGTAGTCGGTCTAAGAAGATAATACATTATATAATTAAAGTTCTACCTAACATGTACAAAATTTAATAATGAAAATGGTCTCAAAATGGAAGGTAGATAACTAAAAATAATTAAAACTATCGCAAGATAAAGTTTGTTAACTACAATAAGGCATATATGATTGAAATGGTTTGATATATGTTATATGGATCAATTGGAATGAAAACGTTTACTTTTTAAAACGATTTAAATGATTTTGAAGCATTGATTGGTAATTACGTTCTGGAAAAAGCTAACAACAGGCAGATCTGTTATGGTAAAATAAATATATCTTGTTTAAATTTTTGAAAAGAATCATATCTATCAATTAATTAGTTAAGTTGTATAATGAGATTTTCTGAGCGCAAAAGTCAAGATAATTTAATTTTAAAAAGTTGGCAAACCTGCGATGCAGGTTTTCGTTATTATACAAGGTGATTATTGAACCTATGGGAGGATACTAAATTACATGACTTATTACGCAAATTTTAAACATATTAAAGAAAATATAATTATGGAGTTGTTTATTAATGATACTTACGAGATTAAGATTTGTGTAGAATAAGTGAGTGTTTGTCCTAGTTTTAAAGAAATTCTGAGCAGTATGTGTAGTATATAAGTTATGCCTTACAGAAAGTAAATTTCATTAATTTAATAGTTGAGATATTGTTCTAAGGAAAAGTTGGTGTAGATGTATTAATTTATATTTGAAAAATTGTTTGTAAAAAGATACTTTGTATTATTATAAATCTGATGTATGATTACACTGATTTTATTAATTGGAGAGCAAGCAAAAATAATTAGATAACGACCAATTTGAAGGTTTCATCATAGCGACTTTTAATAGGCTGCCGACCTTAGGCGATTCACAATAATATATATATATATATTACTCATATTTAGACCAGGGTAGAAAATTAAATAATCAAATCAAATAATTTTAATTACCGTGTATAAGGAATTTCATTAAATAATACGCTTTATTAAAACCTTGAAGCATAAATAAACACGGTCGTTTCAGTAAAAATAAGAAATTTAAATTATCTATAAGACGCTTTACATCAAAAGAAGCAGTATTGAAAAGCGCAGTGGATAATTTAATTATTCCTAAACAAATGGAAATTACGTGCAAAATGTATATTAATTAACCCTATTTTAAGTAACCGGTATTAAAACGTACAGATAATAATTAATATTTAGTTGGAGTTAATTGAACCATTATTAATAATAAGCATAAAACTTGTAAAACCCAATAATAGTCAAATCGTAGGAAGGTTATTTAAAATGTTACGTTTGAACACCCTGCGTGTTTTAAAAGGCAATTTCAAGTTAATTTGTTTGGATAAACATGTTGATTCTAAGGATATTGGAAACGATCAGATGCTTTAGCAGGAAATACAGAACACCTGCGTATTTTTAAAAAGCTCATTCTGCGTAAATTTGGCAAATAATTAATGTTTCAAAGAATCTTGGAGAAACCGGGACTTAGTATTCACGAGAATGTGCGATACGGGTTTATTAAACCCAGATAACAGTCCGCGTGGACTAAAATATAATCGATAATAAAGAATATAAATTTGCACCAATACGAACAGGTTAGAAAAGGAAAGAAAATGCGTCAAGCAAAGACACATATTGTAAAAGGGCGGGATTTAAGCAACGTCAAGGGGTTGCGATTGGTTAAAAATAGGATGCATATATCAAAGGTAGAACAACAATTTCTGTATAAAAGTAATTAGTTTTCTCGGACAACTTTGCGGGCCGTGTTGAAATTTTCTGAGATCTCAATGGGGTGAGTACTAAATTCATAAAATCGACGTGCAGGCTACAGACTGGGAACGTAGAATGAGGAATTCGTTGGAATTACCCGTTTTAGGGAACAAAGCGACGTGTCGGCTATTCGCTATATATACAGGCGGGAATATGTGTTTCGCTCTCTTAGACTCTTAGACTTTCGACGATTCGATGCGTTAAAAGCTCGTGCATCCGCGACTTGATATTAAACAGTGCATTTTAGTTTGATTAAATAATTTAAAGTGTGCTAGTATATTTTAGTGACTCAAGATAGTTGGTTATTTTACGTGCTAACATGAATGTACTTCAGTGCACTTAGATCAAGGTAATAAAAGTTTATTATCACGGTACCAATTAGTAAAATTTACAACGACAAATGTATACCCAAAAGTAGGCAGTTTTGGCGTATATTGGTAATATTGGTAAAAGGAAGTATGAATTTCTTTGCTATTTTGCGGGGGTGTTAATGACTAAATGGTTCGTAAATGTATCTGCATCCACTGAACCAGAGGCAGATATACACAGATGAGTTCCGGAAAAGCCTAGAAACAACTTTAAATTAATGGTGATGGAGAACATTTTTAAAGCGTTGACAACTTGAAGCTGTAAATAGAATCCGGTTGGAATGGTGTGATTTACAAAAGGGACGATTACACTGAAGCTACGAGGACAATAACCTTCAGGTAAATTGTACTATTTTGTTTGACATTTTTGTGTGTATTGAATGACTTTATAATTGATTTACTTTAAATGGACATTAGTGGAATTTTTCTAACCATAAAAATTTAATTTTAAGATGAAATTTGCTTGTTTAAGTAAAAGGGTATTTTGTTTTGATGTTCGGGAATAGGATGGAACTTTGGGTAGGTCTTTGAGCTCAATTAGACAAACCTGGTTAATTAACGTAAAGGGTGGTAGATGCTCCTTTATACTCAGACTCCGGTCTGCTTATCTTGTTATATTAATTAGTAGGCATCCAACAAGGACTTTAATTTTGGATGCACAGTAAAATGATAATAAAATTAATCCGGAAATTCTTTTTAAAACTGAATTTTATGTTCAAATTTAATTTGAAAATTTAATGTATTCTGAATATTGATGTAAATAGAGTTAACGTTGATGTTTGTGGTAGGAATGTGTTGTTTAATTTTTATGATTGAGAATGGAAGTTATCTAGAAGAGCAGCCGAGGCGATTAACAGAAGGAATCAACGGACCAGGTGATTTAAAAGGTTTCACAGCAATATATATATATATATATATATTATAGTGGTTTTAAAAGATCAAAAATAAATATAAACAAAGCAATTTCAAAACACCCTGTATAAAGGAACAACCAGAAATTACGTACGAAAATTATATTAGTTAATTCATTTTTAAGTATCTGGTATTAACGAAATTTTATAAATAATTAATGAAATCTAAGTAGGTTTGCAAAGAAATTAAATGGTAGAAGCCAATGCCATTAATTTAGTAATTAATTTGAATTTAAGTGAATAATTATTGATGTATAATATGCATAAAGCGTGTAAAAACCCGGTAAAACCAAAGATGAGACGGGTTGCTAACGTACAAATATATCAGGAAAGTTGAAATACGTGGAAAATCCAAATCGTAGAAGTGTTATTTAAAATGTTAATATTGAATACCTGCGGATTTTATAAAGGTCAAGTTCTGCTTAAATTGTGTAGATAACAAATGGTTATAGAGAATGTGGGATAAAACCGTCGCTTATATTCACAGGAAATGCTAATAAGGGGGTTATTTAACGCACGCAGACAGTCCACGTGTGTAAACAGTGAACAAACAAGGATATCGATTTTTCAACCACTCAAGCAAGGTTAGACTGAGACGTAGAAAATGTATAAGCATGCGACCACAATAGTAGAGGAGGGATTTGAGAAACGTCATTAAGTCTACGATTGGTCGATATATTAGTTCAACTTGATATAGACACGAGGATAATGTAGCGTGAGTTTCTTAAAAATTTATAATGAGGTATTGAAATTCGCAGATTTGAAATTGGGGTTGAGTGCAAAATTGTGAGAATGTGTTGTTGTGAGCGGAATTTCGGATAACTGGGGGCCTGGAGGGGTTACAGTCGAAAGACATAAATACTCTAGAGAACTAGGACTCGCTCTCTTGTCTTTTAACTTCATGCCTTATTATTTCGATTGTCCCAAAAGCACGTATGAAAGTTAACACTAGTGTGAGTATTAACAAATAATTTAAATTGTATTGCTTAGTGGTAGTCTCTAAATTAATTTAAAACGCGGTTAGTGTGCCGAAATTACTTATTTTAATTTGAGGTATCACCTATAATTTTTAATCAACTCGTGTCGGGACATTAAGTAACGTAGATTACTGTGAAATAAAATTTGGTTACACCGAGAAGGAGGCGTTGGCGGATCAACTGAAATGGAAGTCGTCTAGTAATAGCGAGAAAAGTCCTGCCGACCAGATAGAAAATTACATGGCATCATCTACAGAGCGAAGATCTTCTAGAAATTCCAGGTAACGATTTAAATTTGTGATTCCTATAAACTGTAAATATTGGAGTGGCGCATGAGAGTGTTTTTCAAGGTAGTGTGAATTATTTACGTATTGAACAGAATATGTGTACATAACTTTATTACGGTATTCAACCAGAAATTGAAGGTGTCTAGAAAGCTTTTAAACGTTCCATCAGAACGTGAAATTTTGTGAAGAATACATGGCTTTGTTTTTTTTTTTGTTTTAGAGTATGCAAAGTAGAAGGGCATACATAAATTGGGTTATTATGAACTCACCATATCCCACAGTTTACTTAGAGTATTAAAATAAATAAATAAATTATAATGAAGGAATTTTAGAGAAGGTATTATTCAAGGTTCATTTACTCCGAGTACATTTATGTGTTTGATGATTTAAAAATTAAATACAGGACTTTACAAAGTAAAATTTACTGAAGTGTAACGTGAGCAATAAAATAATAATGAATTGCATTTGTAAATAGGAATAAATAAAAGATTGTATGTTTGTTGTATTTTGTGGTTTTATTGGGAGTGTGCGTGAATGATAGGATTTATGAATGAACATAGCTATCCAAAAGGAAGTCCTAATGAGCTAGCCGGAAGCAGTTGAAGAAGGCCATTCAACCGAGGAAGAGAGGAAAACGGGTAAGCAATATCTTTTTTGACTTATTTAAATTTTTGGAAATTTTTCTATTTTCGAATTTGAAAATTTAATGTAATTTTCGAAAATATTTTTGTTGGTGAGGATTTTACCCGAGTACAACGGCAATATATATATATGTAGTTAGGACCAATAGTATAGCGAACTTCATATAAAATACATGAGGGCTCAGAAAACGAGACAGTTTTCTAAAGAAAACAAGAAATACGATGATTAGACTGGAAAGTAAATGACAACGCCTTGAATATAAATCATAATCATAATTTATTTAGTTAATGAAAAATATTTTGAAGATTTATTTGAATAAAACAAATTCGTAAGTCGTAAAACAACATAATTGCAAGCTGAAACGCGACACGCATGAATAACGCATATTATTAAATCAAGGATCCTAATTAAAACATGCAGGTTTAAAAATGCGTAAGATAGCAAATGAATATAATTTAATATATAAATTGTGTTAAGTCTACGTGACCAGAAAATTAAAATCGACACCTGATTTATTGGAAACAAGCAAGGCATGGTAATTAAAATCAAAGTTCACCAAATTTATTTGAACAAACAATGGTTTACTTATCTAGAAGTATGAAAATTCAAGCAAATCAATGCTATTAACTCAAAATGGTACGTGACAAAAGTAACGCGTTGATGTTAACATACAATAATATTAATATGGAATATCCGAAAACCTGGTATGAAAGTTTTGTACACAACAACAAACTTTGCGCTTGTCAATAGATAGACGGTGCATTTAAATATGACCTGATTTGTAAACAAATCATTTCGCCATGAAGTAAGGCATAGCTCACGTCTCTGAAAACAAAAATATTTACGTAAAGTGATTAATTGTAAAGTGCGAAATAATACCATTGTAATTATGGAAAATTGAAGGGTTTGTCGTTTTATCCTTTAAAAGGCGCAAGTAACTAAAAGTTGTTTTAATTTAAATTCTAATATTAACCTTAATAAAAAGGACTCTAAACAATTACTGGGGAATAAATTTAAACAATTACTGGGGAACAAGTCTAAATAAATTCTGGAAGACAAGTCTAAATGATTACTGGGGAACAAGTCTAAATAATTACTAGAGAACAAGTTTAAATAAATACTGGAAGCGATTATAAATGATTACTGGAACAAATGAGGAAATGCAACAGCCAGTTATTTCAACTGTGAATTGTCAGGGAGTTTAATAAAGGACGCTGGAGTGATTTAAGACAATGCTATGAGGGATGCAGACAATACCGAAAACAGTTGGACCAGGGACTGATTCGAACTGCAAACAACAGGTTAGCCAATCTGAATGTTTTATTATTTTATTTGTGAATATTTCATTGTACATTGCTAAACTGAATGATTTAAAAATTGACATTGCATTGAATATTTCTAATTTAAATATTTTAAAAATTGCTTTCATGATAATTTATGTGAGGGGTCGCCAAGGTTTGTTTTTTTTTTAGTATACGTTGTTAATTACGTAAATATTTAAAGAGGTTGAATGAACGTTCATCAAGCTTTAGTTAATAATAATAATAATAATAGTGATTTTGCTGGCTTTTTATCATCTTTGGGAAAGATAATTATTGAAATTGTTATTAAAAAAAAAATTCTAGTTAGAGAATTCTTTAAACTCATACGCTGTAAATATTTTTGCGAACATTATAATAATTTGTGCTTAATGGTGTTTTGGTTTAAAGATTGAAAACAGGAAGGAGAGGTAAAAGATAAATTTAAATTTTTTGTTTGTCGTATTGTCGCAAGCTCCGTGCGTAATTTAAAACTGAGCTAGCCGACGCAATTAAAATTATACATTAAAAATGAAAAATTGACAGATTAAAAATTTTTACCTTTTTAATTCACAAAAAGGGTGCATAGGGGTATTGCTACAGTATCACAACAATATATATTGCTCATATTTAGACCGGGGTAGAAAATTAAATAATCACATCAAATAATTTTAATCACCGTGTATAATGAATATTATTAGATAATACGCGTTATTAAAACCGTGAAGCATAAAAATTTATTAGTTTCATTAAACATAAGAGATTTAAATCATGTACAAGACGCTTTATATCAAAAGAAGCAGTATTAAAAAGCTCTGCGTGTAATGTAATTATTCCTAAACAAATGGAAATTACGTGCAAAATTTATATTAATTAACCCTATTTTAAGTAACCGGTAGTAAAACAAAGTGTACACATAATGATTAATATTTAACTTGTATTCGCTAAAATGAAAGGATAGAAGTCAATTTTAATTGAAGTTAATTGAATCGTTAGTAACAGATAATATCTATAGAAACTTGTAAAACCCAATAAAAGCAAATCCTAGAAGTGTTAGTTAGAAGTAGGATGTTTGAACACACCTGCGTATTTTAAAAGGCAATTTCAGTTTAATTTGTTTAGATAAACATGTCGATTCTAAGGATATTGGAAACGGTCAGATGCTTTAGCACGAAATACAAAACAGGGTTTATTTAAAAGCTCTGAGAATTAATATTATTTTGAACACCTGCGTAGTTTAAATATCACGTACGGCGAAAATTGTGTAGATAACAAATGGTTTCAAAGAATCTTGGAGAAACCGGGGCTTAATATTCACAAGAATGTGCGATACAGGGTTATTTAACCCAGATAGTCCACATGGACTAAAATATAATCGATAATAAAGAATATCAATTTGCACCAATAAGAACAGGTTAGAAAAGGAAAGAGAAATGCGTCAAGCAAAGACACATATAGTAAAAGGCGTGATTTAAGCAACGTCACGAGGGTCACAATTGGTTGAAAATAGGATGCAAATATCAGAGGTAGAAACAACAATTTCTGTACAAAATTAATTAGTTTTTCTCGGACATGTTTGCGTGCCGTGTTAGAATTTCTGAGATTTAAATGGGGCGAGTGAAAATTCGTAAAACCGACGCGCGAGCGACGGACTGGGAACATAGAATGAGAAATTCTTTAGAATTACCCGTTTTGGGGAACAGACCGACAGACAGGCTTTTGCTATATATACCGGTGGTAATATGAATTTCGGCCTCTTAGACTTTTGACTATTCGACGCGTTAAAAGCTCTTACATCCGCGACTTGATTGAAGATGTTAAACAGTGCATTTTAGTTTGATAAAATAATTTAAAGTTTGCTCGTATATTTTAGTGATTCAAAATAGTTTGTTATTTACGTGCTAACATAAATGTACTTCAGTGCACTTAGATACAAGGTAATGAAATTTAGTATCACTGTACCAATTAGCAAAATTTACAACGACAAATGTATACACAAAAGTAGGCAGTTTTGGCGTATATTGGTGAAAGACGCATGAATTTCTTTGCTATTTTTCGGGGGTGTTAATAATTAAATGGTTCAAATACGTGTCTGGATCCACGAAACAAGGGTCAGATATACACAGATGAGTTCCGGAAAAGCCCAGAAACAACTTTAAATAAATGGTGATGGAGAAAATTTTAAAAGCATTGAGAATTAGAAGCCGTAAATATAATCCTGTTGGAATGGTGTGATTAACTAAAGGGACGATGTACATTAAAGCTACGAGGACAGTAACCTTCAGGTAAATTATACTATTTTGTATGACATTTTGGTGTGTGTTGAATAACTTTATAATTGATTTACTTTAAATGGACAATAGTGAAATTGTACTAACCATAAAATTTTAATGTTAAGATGAAATTTGCTTGTTTAAGTAGAAAGGGTATTTAGTATTGATGTTCTGGATTATGATGAAATTTTAGGTATGTCTTTGAGCTCAATTAGACGAACCTGGTTAATTAACGTAAAGGGTGGTAGATGCTCCTTTATACTCAGACTCCGGTCTGCTTATATTGTTATATTAATTAGTAGGCATCCAACAAGGACTTTAATTCTGGATGCACATTAAAATGATAATAAAATTAATCTTGAAATTCTTTTAAAACTGAATTTTATGCTGAAATTTAATTTGAAAATTTAATGTATTCTGAATATTGATGTAAATAGAGTTAACGTTGATGTTTGTGGTAGGAATGTGTTGTTTAATTTTATGAATGAGGAGGTTTATAAAATTAGGTGAGCAGCCGAGGCGAAAACAGGATCACAGCAGTTTATGACGCCCAATCTGTGGGACTAGAATTTTTGTTGAAAGGACCCAGTTCCCGCATTCAAAGGAGTATTTCACAGCAATATAATATATATATATATATATATATATATATATATGTCTTGCTTTTAAATTCGTAAAAACCGACGCGCGAGCGACGGACTGGGAACATAGAATGAGAAATTCTTTAGAATTACCCGTTTTGGGGAACAGACCGACAGACAGGCTTTTTACTATATATACCGGTGGTAATATGAATTTCG
Organism: Platerodrilus igneus; assembly: GCA_036346225.1. Classification (NCBI taxonomy): domain Eukaryota; kingdom Metazoa; phylum Arthropoda; class Insecta; order Coleoptera; family Lycidae; genus Platerodrilus; species Platerodrilus igneus. The sequence goes on from JARFIW010000412.1 coordinate 2,902,470, forward strand.
GCCTCTTAGACTTTTGACTATTCGACGCGTTAAAAGCTCTTACATCCGCGACTTGATTGAAGATGTTAAACAGTGCATTTTAGTTTGATAAAATAATTTAAAGTTTGCTCGTATATTTTAGTGATTCAAAATAGTTTGTTATTTACGTGCTAACATGAATGTACTTCAGTGCACTTAGATACAAGGTAATGAAATTTAGTATCACTGTACCAATTAGCAAAATTTACAACGACAAATGTATACACAAAAGTAGGCAGTTTTGGCGTATATTGGTGAAAGACGCATGAATTTCTTTGCTATTTTTCGGGGGTGTTAATAATTAAATGGTTCAAATACGTGTCTGGATCCACGAAACAAGGGTCAGATATACACAGATGAGTTCCAAAAAAGCCCAGAAACAACTTTAAATAAATGGTGATGGAGAAAATTTTAAAAGCATTGAGAATTAGAAGCCGTAAATATAATCCTGTTGGAAAGGTGTGATTAACTAAAGGGACGATGTACATTAAAGCTACGAGGACAGTAACCTTCAGGTAAATTATACTATTTTGTTTGACATTTTGGTGTGTGTTGAATAACTTTATAATTGATTTACTTTAAATGGACATTAGTGAAATTGTACTAACCATAAAATTTTAATGTTAAGATGAAATTTGCTTGTTTAAGTAGAAAGGGGTATTTAGTATTGATGTTCTGGATTATGATGAAATTTTAGGTATGTCTTTGAGCTCAATTAGACGAACCTGGTTAATTAACGTAAAGGGGTGGTAGATGCTCCCTTTATACTCAGACTCCGGTCTGCTTATATTGTTATATTAATTAGTAGGCATCCAACAAGGACTTTAATTCTGGATGCACATTAAAATGATAATAAAATTAATCTTGAAATTTTTTTTAAAACTGAATTTTATGCTGAAATTTAATTTGAAAATTTAATGTATTCTGAATATTGATGTAAATAGAGTTAACGTTGATGTTTGTGGTAGGAATGTGTTGTTTAATTTTATGAATGAGGAGGTTTATAAAATTAGGTGAGCAGCCGAGGCGAAAACAGGATTACAGCAGTTTATGACGCCCAATCTGTGGGACTAGAATTTTTTTGTTGAAAGGACCCAGTTCCCGCATTCAAAGGAGCATTTCACAGCATATTTGGCTACCCAAAAGTGAGGCTGGAGTTCCAAATAAAATTTTTGTTATTTTATTCCAGGAAACTGGCGATCTGAGAGAGAGAGTTTTTGTGTGTGTATAAATTTAAGAGTATTTTAGAGTGTGTGAGAGTGATTAGAACGTATGCAGAGAAAGGAGTGGTTAAGGAGTCAAGGAGTGGAAATTGGAAGTGACGATAGTGCATTGTGTGAGAAAATTTCGAAAATGGAAGAAGCTGGAGGCAGTAGAGATCAGTCGAGGACGGAATCAGGAGAAACAGGAAATGAGTTAATGATGAGAATGTTAGAGGAAATGCGATTAGCTAGGGAGGAATCCAATAGAAAATTAGAACAGCTAAGCGATGAATCGAATAGAGCGAGAGAGGACTCAAATCGAAAATTTGACCGAATGAATGAGACATTAACAGGAGTTAGGGAAACCCTAAGTGAGAAAATAGACAAGACGAATAAAGAAGTTTCAGAATTTAAAAATAGTCTTACCGTAAAGATGGGGGAAGTTGAAAATAGGGTTGAAAAAAATGAGAGGGATATTACAGGTCTTCGACAGGAAATGGGACATTTAAGGTCCGAAGTACGCATTTTTTGTGAAGAAGAGATTAATGTAAAAATGACTGAAGTGACGGACTCATGTAGGGATCAGTTAGGCAGGGTAGAACGCGAAGTTAGTAGTATCAAATACAACATGTCAAATTTAACGGGGGATGGTCCCAGATTTTCTACAGGTGGAGTATCATTGGACCAACACATGAAATTTTATGGCGATAACAGGGTAAATCCACAAATTTTTATTAATAGTGTAAGAAATCTAGTGGGAAATTTATTTGACGAACAGACTAAACTAAATACGATAAAGGCTTTATTAAAGGACAACGCGGAAGCATGGTACAATTTAGTAGGACAGGACATAGACACGTATCAGGACTTTGAAAACAAATTTCTAAAGCACTACTGGAGTGACCACAGACAAGATCAGGTACGAGACGACTTAATCACAGGAAATTTAAGGAGAATTTTCAGGAAGTAGGAGCAATATGCTATACGCAAGTATAGCATAGCAAAGCAACTGAACCCACCACTGACTTACCGACAAATTATTAAGTATTTATCACGACACTTCGAGGTAGACATAAGACAGCACGTAGCACTACAGAACATAGTGGACAGAGAAATGTTTTTGGAATACCTGCAGAGGTACGACGACGTAAGTAGTGGACGACCTCGGGAAAACAGGGAAAGACAGATCAACACAGTTAGGTTTGACAATAGACGGGACAACTATGCTAGAAGGGGGAATAATTACGGATACCAGCGACAGAATTGGGAACAGAGACGACCATACATTAGGAGTAATAGTTTAGGAAGGGGACCTGCACCGAGACCGGGACCTACCAGAATGAATAGTTCACCAGACATGAGCGGGACTGCTAATACAGACACGGAACGAGTGGAAACGCCTAGGACATACGCTGAGGTGACGGCTAGACCAGGACCGAGTAGTGAAAACAGACCTGGACAGGATTTTTAGAACGCGACAGACCACTAGATTTCAGTGTAAATGTATATGAACATCCACGTGAATTTTTCAAAATTGAGGAAGAAGTAGAGCCAGAAACTGTAGAAAAATTATGTTTGCCAATTATTAATTTAGAAATTTTTGAGAATAATGTAGAAGTATTACTTGATACAGGGGCAGAGGCGAGTTTAATATCGGAGGAATTCGTCAGCAAAATTAGAGATAAGGTTTGTGATAGAATTATGCCTATAAAGCGTAGCCATTTAGTAGCTCCAAATAAAAAGAAGTTTGCTGTAGTAAATAGTGTTGTGGTGCTTAGGATAGATTTAGGAGGTTTAAGCTGTGAACAGGAGTTTGTAATTGTACCTGGACTGAAGTTTCAGAGCATTTTAGGTGTTGACTGTATGATGAAGTTAGGGGTTTTGATAGATATGGAAAGGAAGGTAATAAGGATTAATGATAGGGTAGTGCCATGGAAGGGCAGTTATAAAGTCACAGAGGATGACACGGGGTTTAGTATTAATGTAGTAGAGGTAGAAGATGATGAAGTTAAACAGATCAACACAATAAGATGTCCAGAGGATAGGAGAGTAGAGGTTCAAGCTTTAGTACAAAAACATGCAGAATTAGTGGGGGTAGAAGCAACAGCAGCATATCGGGAGCAGGTGAAGGCAGAATTATTTTTGACGAGGTTAAGTGGCAAGTTTGTTTTGAATAAAGTAAATTTAAGGGATTTATTCTGGCAGATTCCATTACATAAGAATTCTAGAAGGTACGTAGGATTTTCCGTAGAGAGAAAAATCGAGAATTGTAAAGTAGTATCGTTTGGTTTGTCGGCAGAAAGGGACACAATGATAAATGAGAAACAGGCAAGTGTAGGGACTGAAGAAGAAGTAATATTTAAGAGTAAGGATAATAGGGATGATAAGTTTATTGTAGGTGAGATAACAGGGATGTTAAGTATAGATATAGAAGAGGGAGAGATAGGGATGAAGAGTATTAGAAGAGTGAGAAGAAAGACTTGGAGGGTCAAGAAGAGAGTTAGATTTAAATAAGATAGGGATAGCATAGGTGTATATAAAAGAGTAGAAGTAAGTGGTTATAGAAAATAAAGCTAGGTATAGGATAAATATGGGAGATAATTAGGAATAGGTTTAGGATGAGAATAAAGAGTAAATGTAGAAAAAAAATAAGATAGGTTAAGTATAGATATTTCATATAAGATTAGTGGAGAGTTAGGAATAGAGTAAGAGTAGGATAGGTATATAGGATTAGGTAGGGGGAAGTAAAGTATAGTGAAGATTAGTTAAAAGTTAGAAATAGGATAGGTATATAGGATGTATATAGGATTAGATGGATAAGTAGGATGAAGTTAGGGATAATTTCAGTTTATAGAATGAGGTGAGAGTTAGGAATAGGATAGGGATATACGATAGGTGTAAATATTTCTTGAATTGGAGATAAAGTAGGTAAGTTAGATAGATAAGGATAGAGAGAGATAGGCAATTTTTTTGTAATTTTTTTGTCTAAATGCTTTATATTTGCATTCAAATAAGTGGGATTATTTGTATTCAAATAGGGGGAAAATACTCATATTTAGACCAGGGTAGAAAATTAAATAATCACATCAAATAATTTTAATCACCGTGTATAATGAATATTATTAGATAATACGCGTTATTAAAACCGTGAAGCATAAAAATTTATTAGTTTCATTAAACATAAGAGATTTAAATCATGTACAAGACGCTTTATATCAAAAGAAGCAGTATTAAAAAGCTCTGCGTGTAATGTAATTATTCCTAAACAAATGGAAATTACGTGCAAAATTTATATTAATTAACCCTATTTTAAGTAACCGGTAGTAAAATAAAGTGTACACATAATGATTAATATTTAACTTGTATTCGCTAAAAATGAAAGGATAGAAGTCAATTTTAATTGAAGTTAATTGAATCGTTAGTAACAGATAATATCTATAGAAACTTGTAAAAACCCAATAAAAAGCAAATCCTAGAAGTGTTAGTTAGAAGTAGGATGTTTGAACACACCTGCGTATTTTAAAAGGCAATTTCAGTTTAATTTGTTTAGATAAACATGTCGATTCTAAGGATATTGGAAACGGTCAGATGCTTTAGCACGAAATACAAAACAGGGTTTATTTAAAAAGCTCTGAGAATTAATATTATTTTGAACACCTGCGTAGTTTAAATATCACGTACGGCGAAAATTGTGTAGATAACAAATGGTTTCAAAGAATCTTGGAGAAACCGGGGCTTAATATTCACGAGAATGTGCGATACGGGGTTATTTAACCCAGATAGTCCACATGGACTAAAATATAATCGATAATAAAGAATATCAATTTGCACCAATACGAACAGGTTAGAAAAGGAAAGAAAATGCGTCAAGCAAAGACACATATAGTAAAAGGCGTGATTTAAGCAACGTCACGAGGGTCACAATTGGTTGAAAATAGGATGCAAATATCAGAGGTAGAAACAACAATTTCTGTACAAAATTAATTAGTTTTTCTCGGACATGTTTGCTTGCCGTGTTAGAATTTCTGAGATTTAAATGGGGCGAGTGAAAAATTCGTAAAAACCGACGCGCGAGCGACGGACTGGGAACATAGAATGAGAAATTCTTTAGAATTACCCGTTTTGGGGAACAGACCGACAGACAGGCTTTTTGCTATATATACCGGTGGTAATATGAATTTCGGCCTCTTAGACTTTTGACTATTCGACGCGTTAAAAGCTCTTACATCCGCGACTTGATTGAAGATGTTAAACAGTGCATTTTAGTTTGATAAAATAATTTAAAGTTTGCTCGTATATTTTAGTGATTCAAAATAGTTTGTTATTTACGTGCTAACATGAATGTACTTCAGTGCACTTAGATACAAGGTAATGAAATTTAGTATCACTGTACCAATTAGCAAAATTTACAACGACAAATGTATACACAAAAGTAGGCAGTTTTGGCGTATATTGGTGAAAGACGCATGAATTTCTTTGCTATTTTTCGGGGGTGTTAATAATTAAATGGTTCAAATACGTGTCTGGATCCACGAAACAAGGGTCAGATATACACAGATGAGTTCCGGAAAAGCCCAGAAACAACTTTAAATAAATGGTGATGGAGAAAATTTTAAAAGCATTGAGAATTAGAAGCCGTAAATATAATCCTGTTGGAATGGTGTGATTAACTAAAGGGACGATGTACATTAAAGCTACGAGGACAGTAACCTTCAGGTAAATTATACTATTTTGTATGACATTTTGGTGTGTGTTGAATAACTTTATAATTGATTTACTTTAAATGGACATTAGTGAAATTGTACTAACCATAAAATTTTAATGTTAAGATGAAATTTGCTTGTTTAAGTAGAAAGGGGTATTTAGTATTGATGTTCTGGATTATGATGAAATTTTAGGTATGTCTTTGAGCTCAATTAGACGAACCTGATTAATTAACGTAAAGGGGTGGTAGATGCTCCCTTTATACTCAGACTCCGGTCTGCTTATATTGTTATATTAATTAGTAGGCATCCAACAAGGACTTTAATTCTGGATGCACATTAAAATGATAATAAAATTAATCTTGAAATTCTTTTTAAAACTGAATTTTATGCTGAAATTTAATTTGAAAATTTAATGTATTCTGAATATTGATGTAAATAGAGTTAACGTTGATGTTTGTGGTAGGAATGTGTTGTTTAATTTTATGAATGAGGAGGTTTATAAAATTAGGTGAGCAGCCGAGGCGAAAACAGGATCACAGCAGTTTATGACGCCCAATCTGTGGGACTAGAATTTTTTTGTTGAAAGGACCCAGTTCCCGCATTCAAAGGAGTATTTCACAGCAATATAAATATATATATATATATATATATATATATATATATGTCTTGCTTTTAAATAAATACACCTACATACAACATTGCTACGTTCTTCTCAAAAATCCTTCAAATATCCTTTCCATCTGAAGGATACAATATACGAGATACTTTTAGCTTTGTAGATAAATTTAAAAACTTCCAACTGCCTGATAACTACATTTTAATTTTTCTTGATGTCATTTCATTATTCACAAATATACCCATTCAACTAGTTATCAAAAAAATAACTAACAAATGGAAACACAGAACCCAACTGCAATATCACAAAAGAACTCTTTCTGGCTACTATTAATTTAATTTTCAAAAATACCTACTTTGTTTTCCAAGAAACTTTCTATTTACAAGAGTTTGGCACTCCCATGGGTTCCCCATTATCACCAATTATTGCTCAAATTGTACTTGATGAGTTATTATATTCGATATTACCTAAATTACCCTTTCATATGTCATTTATATGTAAATATGTAGATGACCTACTTTGTGCAGTCCCTTCAGATATGATAGATCGCACAGTAAAAATTTTTAATAGTTTTGATCCTCATATAAAGTTTGAAGTAGAAATTGAAAACAATAATGTTCTACCATTTTTAGACTCACTAGTCATTCGAACTGAGTTAAACACTATACAATTTGATTGGTACAATAAACCAACACATTCAGGTCGATTCATCAATTACTATTCTAATCACTCTTTCAATCATAAAATAAACACAATCTTAGCACTAAAACACCGTATAGAAAAGATTAGTGAAACACAATTTCACAAAATCAACAAAAAAAAATTAGAATCTATGTTACTAAATAATGGTTACCCCAAAATTTTTTTAAAAAAGCTACTTTTTACTAATACAATACACACACACAAACAAGACCAACAAAATAGCATTATTTATAAAACTTTACCATATATAGAAAGATTAACTCCCTTGCTTACTAAATTATTAAAACAGCCGAATATTGTCATTGCTTTTAAATATGAAAAGTGCATAAAAAAGTTATTTTCGAGAGTTAAAGATAAAACACCAACAAAGATGTACAGTAATATAGTATATAAAATACAATGTAGTTGTAATCGACCATATGTGGGGCAAACTAATCAATGGCTGAAGAATAGGCTCACCCAACATAAAAGTGACATTAAATTAAAAAAAACATTTTGTGCATTGACAACACACGTAGTGAACACACCCCACTCACCGAACTACGACAATGTTGAAATTTTAGAAATTGAAAACAATTATAAAAATAGACTACTCTTAGAAGCATTTCATATTCAACAACTAAATGACAGTATTAACAACAAACAAGACACACAAAATTTAAACACTATATACACATATCTATACAGTTTTAAAAAAGTTCACAAAAACAAAAATTTCACTTCTGTTCTTTTATGAAGTATTCTGTTACACACATAAAATACCTTTATCTAGTAGTTATTGAATGACAGCTATATACAATATATTCGAAATCGATACCGCATGTAAGGTTGTTATAATTTAATTCAAGTTTTTTTGTGAGTATTTTTGACTTTGTAACTGTTTCTATTTGTAATTTGTTAGGTTATGATTAAGGTTTTAAATAAACCGAAACGTAAACAATAAATGCAGATGGATTTTTAATATTTACGTATCAATTGAAGGAAATATCCCAAAAAATAATTACATCATTTTGACATTTTATATATATATATATATATATATATATATATATATATATATGTATATATATTTCTATGGAAATAGTTGATGAAACGATAGTTGCTGTTTATACGTTAGGAATTTCTTTTTCGTCGTTTACGATAAAGATTAGAGACTATTTTAATTAAATAGCATTAACTATACAAGAAGATTAATATTAACTGTTGATTAGGAGTTTATAGGGAACAAAAAGGAATTGGTTTGGAATTTAGTAACTTCTACAAGTCGACGTGATTTATTTAATGAAAATATTTACAAAATGACATTTCGTGCACCATTATATCATTATTTTACTTCGAATAACCTATGTATTTTATGTCTTTGAATACCTTAAATTTAAAGGTAATTTTAACAAGGGGTGGCATGTCTTTAAATCAGATATTATTTAATCTATTACCTCAAAAGGAAAAGTTTTAGTAAAAACGCCAGTGACGAAAAATTTAATATTTTGGGAACGGGAAGGATACAACTTTAAAATTTCCTTAGAGCTCCTTCCTGCATGAATATTTTGTTGTATATTTGGAAACTTTAAATTGTTAACTCATTTAATGAGATAAACATAAAAATTCTTTTTTTAATTACACCAATGAAATGAGTAAAACAAGATTTTTTTTTTTTTACATTTTTGTGCAACTTGTGGAAATAGAACTAGTAATTTTTTACAACGGGGATGATTTAAGAAACCTTAAATAAGACAATTTTGTTCATAAATAAAGAATTTTTAAAAATCGAACAATCAAACTAGAGGAATTTTTGATTATAAAGTTTCACAAGGACCAGCATGTTGCCGTAAACATTTTGAGAACGTACTAGTCGCCATTGTTTTAATGTAGTCAGTTTGATTGACAACTGGGGCTGTTAGTTAACTTACACGGAAATCTTACAAGTAACGTGCGTGTTCATCTATAAATCTAAAACCGAAAGTATTCACCTACGACTTTTTTTAACAGGAACCAGTAGATCTAAATAGTAATTACCTGTTTTATAATATCGTGCGATTTTGAACGCCAAAATCATTACTCGTGCCCAGAAGCAATATTAAAAATTATCATGACACTTAGATAAAACTTTCTTTATTTGGAAAAAAATTTTCTGTCCATAAAATCCCAGACGTGAAAAATAATTACTTACATTTATGCTGAAGGTAGCCAAAAATCAACAGATACTTGTATTAGATTTATGAACTCTAGTCCCTTTTGCCAAAAGTGCTATTTGCACTTTTCATTTTAGTTAACAATTTTAGAAGAAGACTGGAAAAATTGAGATAATTTCAATTATGTCGTTTGTAATACATATAGAAGCTTGAATATCGAATCCATAATTAAGTTGGAACAACTCTTGCAATTACTATAATTATTTATATTAATATGTACTGGCTGTATAATTTTATGTAAATTGTAGTCGCTTTATTTATGTAATTTAATTAATCGTCACAGACTAAGTATTTCTATTCTAGTAATGTCCCAGAAACAAACCACGTGACCCGAAATAGAATCGCAAATGAAAGTGAACCGAGCAAGAAGAAGCTGCTTAAAAGTACTAGTTTCCTTTCACAAAAGTATAACTACTTTCAAATATAAATGCAATTGCCTTTCTTTATTTGTATCAAATAAGTCTAAGTATCTACAGTAAATAGTAGGTAGCCTTTAATTTCTCCTAATTTTTGGCGTTGCTGATGCTGGTAAGAACGAACACAGTTTAGATAAGATGAAACAAAGGAGGGGAGTTCCAATGGAACACTTATGCAAAAACACACACTTTAATTTTAAAATGATTTACTTCTTTATTTAGGAAATTAAGACATGACAATCTTCTCATTCAAAACCTAGACAAAATAGCAATAAAGCAAGATAGTCATTTTACACATTTCAAGCATTTATTAATTATTTTTATTAAGTATAATAAATTTAATTTAAAGCACAGGTTCCCAACGGGGGTGGTACCGCCCCTAGAGAGCGCTGAAGCTTTCGAAAGAGGCGGTAGTGGACACAAGGCGAATGAGGAGTTTGGAAGATCAAGAGTAACGGCCGTGGCGTACCTTCCTTTTTAGTAAATTAATATATTAAAATACGTAGAAGGTATCTATCTGTTTTTAGAAATAAATATTATATCTTATTATTTGCGTAAATAAAGATCAAAAATTTAAATTAGCAATTTACCAATACCTAATCCTGTTTAATATTGTCGGTGACGTCTTTGCAAGTTCGTAAGCAAAGACGCGATTCACGCAATCAAGCATGTCTCGACCAAAATATAGGACATTGTAATAACTTGTTTACAATGTAAGTAACTCATCATCGCAAACAGGCAAGAACATCAATTGATGCGTATATGAAATCAAATCTAAAAGGCGGGGATAGTTCTAGGAAAGTGTTATATTCTTGTGTGCTTCGCCAATAACACAGGTCAACAAATTTTGACTTTTTGAAAGTTGATTTCAATCTGACATCTGATTTTGTATAATTTTGATCTGCTGAATTCAAATCCGAGTGTCATTTGGTACTATCAGGTAAGGTTTTTTATCAATGTTGAAAATAAATTAATAAAAAATTTGGTCAAAATAAAAGCTAGTTTTAAATTGATACAGAAACAAAAACAAATTAGAAATAGTAAATTAAATTGGAAAAGTCTTAAACAATCTTTAATTTCTTTTCTTTTCAGAAGATCTTTCCCTCTTGGATGAAAAACTTCGTTTAGTGGATTTTCTTCTGTATTCCAGGGCCGGATAATCCCTTTTTATTGACCAACAGTAATCAGCCATCATTCAAAAAATTCTACTGGCCTTGATACCTGCGTTCCAGTTCTTTCATGTCTTGGTGGAACCTCTCATCTTGCTCCTCACTCTCATCACCAAGATTTTCGAAGAAGTAATCAAGATGCGAGTGTAAAAAGTGAACGTTTATGCTCATATTATATCTCAATTCCATAAATTTCTGTAGCATGTTTTTCATAATTCCCTTGTAGTTAGGATCCTTGTTGTTTCCCAAAAAAACCTTCAATAACATTAGCAAATGACAGTTATGTATCTTTCTCTTTCGGTCATGGTATTAACAAATTCTTGACCTTTCGTTAATCTCCTTATTTGAGGACCGACAAAAATTCCTTCCTTTAATTTTGTATCTGAGAGAGCGGGAAATTTTCTGCAAAGGTATATGAAACAGTCACCATCTTCATTTTAAGCTTTAACGTATTTGTTCATTACTCCTAGTTTAATATGCAGTGGAGGTAACAAGATTTTTTGTGGATCAACAAGACTTTCGTGCAGAACATTTTTTGATCCGGGAGTTAAATTATCTCCTCTTATCCAGTCATTTTTCTTCCAATGTTGATGTCTACTCACACAAAAAACATGGGTACTTTGTATACCCTGACTGCTGTTCTAATGGAAGTCCCACAATTTTCAAATCCCCACAAATTTTCCAACTGTGAACATCGTATTTAATTTTTTCAAACATTACTTTAAGATTTTCGTAGCTTTCTGTCATTTGCACGGAATGGGCAGCAGGTACCGATGAAAAAACATTCCCATTCTACAAGGCTTCTTTTAAAAGAATCAATGAAAAGCCTCCAATCATCGGGATTGTATGTGCCTCCCAAGTTTGTTTATCAAACTGAATACTCGGACTCACGTTTCCTAAAATACGAGACTTTAACGTTTTCTGCCAGTAAATTTTTACTTCGAAGTTTGGATGCTAAAAGTAAGTTACTTCGCCACAAGACACCTTTTGGCTTTGAATGGGCTAGTGAGTCTGCTAGTTCAGGAGTAACTCCTCTCTTTACACTTTAACTTGTCTACTTAATATTATCATTCTTATCGTTTTTATGTTTATATTTTTATTTTATTATTTATTTTCTTGTCCTGATGAAGCCCCTTACAAAAGTGGGCGAAACGTCGACCTTAATTTATAAAATGACACGGTCCCAACCTGGAACCATAAATAATTGTAATGACTCCGGCCGTGAAAGCCTCCGACAATATAACATGTAATTATTTTAGATAATCATGTTTCTGTTCATACTTTATAGGATAATCTGAAGCAAGATAAACTGTTTAATGGCAGTGGTACAAGCTTATGTTTTTAAACAAAACATGAATTTTTCAAAATGGTGTTGTAACCCGTTCCGCGCAAGACAGTAATTTATGAAGAGTTAAAAAGTAGTACTCGAATGCTTACGATGTCTCGACTTAGAACACGTCACGAAACATTGCTCACGCACCACCAATACAAGTGGACACTGTAGGGAAGAAGACTCCAAGCACAAAAGGGCACACTGCCCCAAGCACGGACAACCCTCAGTTTGCATACCATGCTTAAAACGTAACAAACAGTGCGTTTCTAGCCCTAAAGATTACCCAATCCACAAAATGTTAATGGACAGACTCATACAAAAGACCGACTATGGACTGTAAACATATCCAAACGAAACAGAAACCATCCTTACAAATTCAAAGAGACAAAGCAAGGGCAATCACATATCGACAACAACTTCAACAAACACTACAAGAGAACATGCACACAGACAAAATAGAAATTCACCCACAAACAATACGAATCTACACTCACATACAACATTCTCACGCAAACACAAGCCACAATCAGAGTGCAGCATACATACCTATTACCCCTAATGGACGGCGGAAAGATCAGAATTGGCCAAATAAATGCCATGCACTGTGCAACTGTAATGAAAGAGCTTAGACCACTAACGGAAACCTTATGATTACATGAACTTTTTATTCAGGAACCTTATATGGTGCATGGGAAGATTCCAAACATGCCAGTCAAGGCGCGACAAATACATACAGGTAGAAACCCACAAACGGCAGTGGTCATATTTGACCCCATATTGACAATCACGACAATCCAACGAAACAGCGGAGAACACTGTACATGTCTGTAGGTCTCAAACAGTCGGATTGGAAAGTGGATCTTGGCAACAAGCTACTTCCAGTACAGACTGGACCCCCAGCCGTACATAAACAACATACGCAATATATTATAAACAAACCAATAGTTATTATGGCAGACGTAAATGGAAAATCCCCGATGTGGCACAGTTCCTTTACGGACGAACGCGGAGAACGAGTCGAAAACTTGATTAACGATCTACAGCTCAAAGCAATTAACCTTCCTAATAACCCACCCACATACAACATCCATGCAGGAATTGGGACAAACATAGACGTTACACTGACAAATGGGCTGGCGTACAACTACATACAAGACTGGCACGAATGAGAACACCAAACTGTCAGTCACCACAACTTAATCACGTTCAACATCTACATGACAACCAGGCCATTTGACACACCACAAAACTTTACCAAAGTACAACGATAGAAAATATAAAATGCAAATTGCAATAAACTGAGGGACATAATTGTACCCCACAAGACATAAGATCAGACGGAAACGTCTACGATTATACAAAACTACTCACCAACACAATCAGACGGACATTGGAGCAGGTGCTTCCAAAACAGCAGAACATACGACACACAAAGACAATTCAATAGACAAGACGCTTACAAAACCTAAAAAAGGAAACACAGCAAGCGAGAAAAACTACCAAAACTCCCTAACACCGGCCGAGAGACCATACCACCTAATGAATTAACGACAATTAAAAGACATACTAAAAAGAACTGACAGACATGAAGAGGAGGTCATGCGAATTATTCGTAGAAAAACACTCACAAACTGGCGCCCTATGATATCACTCAGGGTAAAATTAAACCACCGATGACTTATTCGACATTAATAAAACAAGACGGTACATACATAAAAGACTGATGGGAAACTGCGACAAACACTTTTGTCTGATGAAAACGTGCAAGACGACACTGAGGAACAACGACTCAGACGACAAGGAGTGATTGAAAGAAACAACGTAGGAAACCGACCATTGAACAGACAAGAGGGAAACTTAAATCCTTTCACAGAAGACGAAGTGAGATACGAACTATGACAATCAAAGAGCAGGAAGCACCCGGATCGGATGGATTCCTTGCTGAGATTGCCATAGCGCTAGAAAATAAATTAACTTCAACGCTAACAACACTGTACAATGAATGCATACGACAAGCTGTTTTTCCGAACATCTGGGAACAGGCGAATGTCATGATTATCCCTAAACGGAAAGGGAACGCCCTTGGAAAAACGTACGAAAAACTACTATGTAAACGAATGCAGGATCACAGACAAACCCAAGGAGTACACCCAAGATAATACGGCTTCACAGAAAACAAATCGACCGAGGACGCCATGAACTAAACAATACAAACCATCAAGCAATCACACAAAAAATACGTTCTATTAGTATTAGTGGACATAAAGGGCGCATTTAATAACCTTTGGTGGCCTTTACTTTTTACCAAATTTACGACTATAAACTGTCCATCACAACTGTATCATTTCTTTAGGAGCTACTGCAGGGACAGGTACCTAACTCTACAAGGCACGGAGAGCATTAACAAACAATTAAATGTAATTAAATGCCTAGAGTGCTTAAATGCTTAACTCTTTTAAACTTGTAGCTTTGTGTGACAGTTTTATTATATTTTAATATTATAATAGAAATAATTTGACTTCCTATATGTAAATACATTAGTATCTGTATTGAAATTGTATTAGACTTTAATATTTAATTAGTAATAAGTTGACTTCCTATGTACTAAAATAGGATTAGCATCACCTTAAAATACTTGGTAAAAACCATGTTGGTGCCTGTACCAAAATAAATTTAAAAAATACATATATAGACAAAGGTTGCCCGCAGGGCTCCATATGCGGGCCCCTATTTTGGAATATTGTAATGGATGAACTCCTGGAGAAAAGCTGGACACCGTTGACGAAGTGTTGTCGACGACTGCATACGCCGACGACATCTTGCTGGTGGTTGAAGGCAATTCCAAGTTAGTGCAAATCCAACAAAATGACCACCACAAGAAACTACATACCTTGTGATGAAGGGAACCCTGGCAAGGAACCCCTCCATCAAACTAGACGGTGTAAATATAAGTAGAACACAAAACACAAAATATCTGGGCTTAACATTAGACGAAAAACAGAAGTATTTTACACATATAAACACCGTGTGTGCAAGTGCAACTTTTGCAATGCAGAGCATCGCAACACTGACTGGACTTGTAATATACCACTTAATTGCGTAAGGCTTTATCTCAACAGTGTGCTCGGGGATATGGTATCATACACCGCAAGCGCCTGGGGACATCGCCTTAGAACAATCAAACCTAGACAAAATATTAATAGTACAGAACGAAGTGTATTACTGCAACTGACAGGGGCTTAGGGGACTACCGCACATGATGCACTTTATGTACTGGTGGAAACTATGCCCTTGGACCTAGTAGTGAAACAGCGAGCTGCAATGTACTATCTTACACACAATGACAACCAACAACTACAACGCATCTTAAACATAAACCAACTGCCCACAACAAAGACAGAAATAAAGAACTACATACTTGCAGAATGGCAGGCACGTTGGGATCAAAGCACAACCGCTAGAAGGGTATATGCATTGATCTCAAATATCAAAGACCGCCTAAAAGCCAAATACCTGGTGCCCAGTCAAGGATCTATTCATTACCTGACTGGCCACGGACGCAATCCGACATACACAGAGAACGCATGAATTTAGTTGACAACAACATATGCACGTGCGGAGAAATACGAACACCGGAACATCTAGTATTCGAGTGTAATGACTTACAACCGTACCTTACATTATTAAGCGAGACCCTACATGCGATGATTTGGAACGAAAACCTTTTTCCACACTTAAAATGCACTCACACAAAAAAACACGGCACTCATCCACCAACGTTATCTTGACAGATAAAGGACACAAGCAAAACTACCCGGACAGAGACATAAAAGTACCACCTCTCCTCGTACTAAGGCTCTGCCTCGGAGAACAGAAATCGATCTCCTGGAATTCCAAGAGCTCCGCTCTTTATGACCAGAAGCAACAAGGTCAAAGCATCAACCCGATCTTGAAACAACCTAACCTCCTAATATGTAGAATTTGCATTCTCCTACATATTAGCAACCCCGTCTCTAACAAACAATAACTAACAACAGTAGTATAAGTTAATCTTAAGTAGTAGAATAGGGAATTTCTTTTCCTTCTCTAATGATAAATTTTAAGAACCAAACTTACACATACCTGAGGCAAATAATACAACAAACAAATTCTTTCATCTGAAAGAACCTAGTTTTTTATGTAATAGTGTAAGTTCAAACATGTAAAAAATTATACCAATTCAATCCAACCTTTTGGTAAACTGGGCAAACATCAACAAAAATTAACATTTCAAACGCACATCAAGTACAACTGTTAAGCGTTCTTCCCCGAAGCCTGGATTTCCGGTTACCGATAGTCCTAGTGATACGGGGGGAATTGCAAGACCGATGCAAATATCACACACAAACACACACGCACGCACGCACGCACGCACGCGTGCGCGCACGCACGTACGCACGCACGCACACACGCACACACGCACACACACAAACACACACACACACACACACACACAAACAAACAAACATACAAAACACCTCTCAAACACTGCATAAACACAAGCACCTATTCACACACTTACATTGCTTTTTCAACATCTGGGTTTTCGGCTGCCGATAGTCCTGACTGATAAGGCAATATCCGTTGAGCGTTCTGCCTTGGCGACAGATAAAATAAGTATAAATAATATGCAATAATATTTTAATATTTGGTATAATGAACTAATATGAGATTTTTTTGTGTATCTATGAATAAAAATTATTTTAGCTACTATATGTGACTAAATTTCACCCATAAAGAACGTATGAAATTACTAAAAGTCTACACCGAAAGCATTCCACGTACAGTCAGTTGTTTTATATTTAATCGTATGACTACACTTTTAAAGCCAGCATCAATTTGTTTTGAACAAATATTACTCCACGATTTAGGAATTCTGATTTATTGCGTGATGTAACCTCAAAATAAATAATGAAATAGAGGATTCTCTGCTGAACGAACTTTTTGTCATGTACATTTACTGCGCCGTCAGATTGTACTTATTATAATCTGTGCATGTGCAAATATATGCTGAGATTTCAACTTAGGCTAGTAGTCGAAATGTTTTAAGACAAAATAATCAAACGGGTACGTGTAAAAATAGTGTTGAGGCAAAAATGGTGTTGAGGTTTCCATCTAGGTTAGTAGCAGAAATGTTTTACTACTAATACAGAATCATCGAACGCGTACATGTGCGAAGTAGTATTGAGGCGAAAATAGTGTTATGCCTAAAATAGTGTTGTCGTGAAAATACTGTTGAAGTTTCAATTCAGGTTATTAGTTGAAATGTTTTACTATTAAAACAAAAGCATGTACGAAAGTATTGTTGAGGCGAAAATAGGGTTGTGGCGAAAATAGTGTTGAGGTGAAATTGTGTTGAAGTTTCAACGTAGGTTAATAGTCGAAATGTTTTACCACTAAAACAAAATCATCAAACGGGTACATTTGAGGAAGCAGTATGGAGGCGAAAATAGTGTTGTGGCGGAATGTGTTGAGATGAAAATAGTTTTGAGGTTTCAACTTAGGTTAGTAATGGAAATGTATTACTACTAAGCTAGGTAGAAGTGCGAAAGTAAGCATAAATAGTGTTGTGGAGGAAACTGTTGAGGCAAAAAATAGTTTTCAGATTTTGTAATAATTGCATAATCAACCGTCCGTCGAGGGCCTGTAAAGACCAGTCAAGACGGTTAATTAAGGCCAGGCAGACTAAACTCAGCGGCGTAGGTCGTAGTTCAAACTCTTAAATAAACCCTTGCTTGTACTTACCAAATATGCGATATGGATAAAAATCATCAATACATATATTAACAATTTATAATAAACATGGGCGCCAATCAGCGGAAAGGCACTGATACCTAATAAAATTAGTCATGAAATAAACTCGTAGTTTAGAAAAAGCAATAACATTTTATTATACCATCGATTGTCAGGAATAGCATGTATAAACAAATAAATAACAGTCTGGAACTCGAAATGCAATAAGGCCTACAGGGCCCACTATTCCGACATAAAATAACGTAACTCTATCTAACCTAATTGTTATCTTGGGACGTGCACGTCATCACATATACCTAACCTTAGCCTAACTATGATTAACTTAATACCTTTAATTAATTTAACAAAAGCACTAATAAGATTGCATATCCTATTTTTAATTGTTTACAGATTACTTGTTTTACAAGCAACTATGCTAATTGATAAAACAGAACTAAAATTCCAAATAGACGCAATACCACACCTTATCAAATGTCTGCATCAGCGTTTAATACAAAAAGTACAAGAATCTATTTTAAAATTATACAAATAAAATTAATATTGTGCACAGATGCAATATATTACAAAAAGGTATTTGTAAGTATAGTATAAAAGCGAAACGTTATTTATAAAAATATATTAATGCTGTACATTTTGTGTTAAACCATTTCTTACTTTACAAAGAAAAACAACAATGAAAAGTCTTTGTAACCAACCATTTGTAAATATTCATAACACAAAACAACAAAATAACTTCGCGGGCAACGTTGTTCATAAAGAAGTAACAATTATTTGACAGGCCCGATAATGTATGTACACCGGTACCCAGAATTAATACTCAGGTTAACTCGTTACAATTCAATAATGGTCTACATAAATCGATGTAGTATCAGAAGGAAATTTATAGCAAATGGTTACTTGCATTATTAAAAATAAATGTCCTTTCAAACAAAATAAGTACTTACGTGTTCTAAGCAACACTCAAACACCTCTTCACCCAAAGACACACATCAAAAAAAAGCCTGGAATCCTTGCAGCTTCTTTACATCTGCCCACATTCCTGCAAACCCCCCAATGAATCCGTCCGGCCCTGCGGCCGCACCATATGTTTAAATACCAGAAACGCACCCTCTCAATACATTGTATTGTAAATATTATGCGATCCCAGGTACCGTAGATGTAAAACAAAAGCTTTTTAAAATATAGAAGCATTCGCTTGTATGAGATTATTCCACCACGGTTCGTGAAATATACAAGTAATAATTAAATTGTGCCAACTGATAATAATCTAAGTTTTGGTACGCAGTAGCGTAACATTATATAAGAAATAATGATACAATTTCATGCTCAACAAAGCGATTGAAAATCGGGTTGTTACACCCCCCCCCACAAAAGTTGAAATTGCGGGAAGAAATTTCAACCCTTTAACCTCTCAACGTAAGGAAACCACACTAAACACATTTTGAACTTGAAATACGTTAAAGTCACCAAGTCAATATTAAACACCACACCCGACACCAATTATCGAAACTCTAAAACAAAATGAATTGCTACAACCTCAGGCAATAAGAAAAGGAATAACTGTAAGAGGAAATAGGAAAATAAAGATAGGAATATTCTTTTGTTGTTAAAGAGAAAAACAAAACAAAGCTCTAGCAATCTCCAACAAGTTAAAATGGTTCACACACTTAAGTGATTAAAGGTAACTTGAAAAACTATTAGCTCCAGCAACTATCGAAACAATAGTTACAAATCCAACTCTTGAAGCTAAGTTCCTAAGTATTAAAACTTAATAATCGGCAAATATCTACTTTAGAAGCCAAGCTTCTATTAAATAAAATGCGCAGTCTAAACTGCAACTACAGAATTTGAATAAGCGAAAGTGAATGGAGTGATCAGTTCCAACACCAACGAAACTCAAATCCAATAACCCACAAAATATACAAAAAAAATAGACTTCTAGGCGAAATCCAAAAATAAGTGTATGGACTAACGCCACAAAACAACTTCTGCACCAGCAAAAGCAGAAATAAAATGTGAATACTAGTGAATGCACAAGGCTTAAATCCAACATCTTGAATTCAACTTAACAACTGAGAACTGGGGATAAAGGTAATAAGGAAAATATTTAATGTGGCTTTAAATCTTTAACATGAAAAATACCCAACGGTTTATCATCCACCGTCGCTAAGCGGTAAGTCCTAGTACCAACAACCTCAATTATCTTAGCTTCCAAATATTTAGGAGCTAATTTTTTATTAAATGATTTAGTAGCATCCGACAGAACAAAATTCTTTCTCCAAACAAAATCACCAACATTAAACTTCAAAGGTCTTCGTCTTAGATTATATGAACGGGTATTGCGCTCATACGCCAAATGAAGATTTCTTTTACCTCCTAAAATTGGAGATAGTTCATTCATGTCTCGAACTAACTGTTCTCGATTTTCTAAAAACAACTCATCCTCTTTGAAACTTTAACCGACCAAAAAAATCTCCAGAAATAGGAACGGTACGGCCAAAAGCCAAAAATGATGGTGAAAATTTTGTTGATTCGTGAACAGCGTTTCGCAGGGCGTGTCCTATTTTATGGATTTCAACATCCCATTCCTTATGACTGTCTTTAATATAACTACGGATGGCTGTTCCAATAACTTTATTTACTCTTTCGACAAAATTTACCTGCGGATGGTAATTTGCGTTAAACCAAACGGATTGAACGTTATAAGTATTCATTAATTTTGTAAACAAAACGCTTTTAAATTGGGGACCATTATCCACCATACAAATTTGTGGAACCCCGTAAATCAAAAACACATAATTTTCAATATATTCACAGATGCGTTGTGCAGAGGCATTGCGCATTGGGTGGATTAGAGTAAATTTGGTAAACCAATCACAGATGACTAAAAGAACTGTATTCCCTTGTTTTGAACGAGGAAAAGGACCAACTAAATCGATAGAAAGGCATTGAAATGGGAAAGAGATCTGCTTTTCCTGGCCCATAAATCCATAATGATTAAATTGAGCAGATTTGCTTTCACAACAAATTTTACAATTGCGAATATATTTAGAAATGTCCGACTTCATTTTGGGCCAATAATATAACTCTTTAATCTTTGAAAAGTTTTGAAAACTCCTAAATGAGCCGAGGTAGGGTCATCGTGACACTTTGCAAAATCTCATTACGACTCGACTTTGGAACAACTAGTTTCCATTCCACCAAATTTGATTCAATTGATAAATTATTAGAAATATATTTATAAATTTTTCCATCTTCAACTCTCCAATCCGGATAAGAATCAGGTTTATTAGAAATTTCTGATAGCATCTTTTTGTACTAGTCATCGATATCATCAGAAGAAAATTTTAAAGAATTAATTTCAACAGGAGCTCTGGAAAGAGCATCAGGTACAACATGTAGTTTACCTTTCCTATGAATCACCTCATAATCAAACTGCTGAAGCTTAACGCTCCAACGCGCTAATCGACCTGAAGGCACACACTTCAAGGTTATTACCGATCATCATTCATTGATCTGGCTTAATAACTTAATAACTTGACTGGTCTTTACAGGCCCCACGTTGGGCGCCAGTGTAATAATTGCATAATCAACCGTCCGTCGAGGGCCTGTAAAGACCAGTCAAGACGGTTAATTAAGGCCAGGCAGACTAAACTCAGCGGCGTAGGTCGTGGTTCAAACTCTTAAATAAACCCTTGCTTGTACTTACCAAATATGCGATATGGATAAAAATCATCAATACATATATTAACAATTTATAATAAACATGGGCGCCAATCAGCGGAAAGGCACTGATACCTAATAAAATTAGTCATGAAATAAACTCGTAGTTTAGAAAAAGCAATAACATTTTATTATACCATCGATTGTCAGGAATAGCATGTATAAACAAATAAATAACAGTCTGGAACTCGAAATGCAATAAGGCCTACAGGGCCCACTATTCCGACATAAAATAACGTAACTCTATCTAACCTAATTGTTATCTTGGGACTTGCACGTCATCACATATACCTAACCTTAGCCTAACTATGATTAACTTAATACCTTTAATTAATTTAACAAAAGCACTAATAAGATTGCATATCCTATTTTTAATTGTTTACAGATTACTTGTTTTACAAGCAACTATGCTAATTGATAAAACAGAACTAAAAATTCCAAATAGACGCAATACCACACCTTATCAAATGTCTGCATCAGCGTTTAATACAAAAATGTACAAAAATCTATTTTAAAAATTATACAAATAAAATTAATATTGTGCACAGATGCAATATATTACAAAAAGGTATTTGTAAGTATAGTATAAAAGCGAAACGTTATTTATAAAAATATATTAATGCTGTACATTTTGTGTTAAACCATTTCTTACTTTTACAAAGAAAAACAACAATGAAAAGTCTTTGTAACCAACCATTTGTAAATATTCATAACACAAAACAACAAAATAACTTCGCGGGCAACGTTGTTCATAAAGAAGTAACAATTATTTGACAGGCCCGATAATGTATGTACACCGGTACCCAGAATTAATACTCAGGTTAACTCGTTACAATTCAATAATGGTCTACATAAATCGATGTAGTATCAGAAGGAAATTTATAGCAAAGGGTTACTTGCATTATTAAAAATAAATGTCCTTTCAAACAAAATAAGTACTTACGTGTTCTAAGCAACACTCAAACACCTCTTCACCCAAAGACACACATCAAAAAAAAGCCTGGAATCCTTGCCGCTTCTTTACATCTGCCCACATTCCTGCAAACCCCCCAATGAATCCGTCCGGCCCTGCGGCCGCACCATATGTTTAAATACCAGAAACTCACCCTCTCAATACATTGTATTGTAAATATTATGCGATCCCAGGTACCATAGATGTAAAACGAAAGCTTTTTAAAATATAGAAGCATTCGCTTGTATGAGATTATTCCACCACGGTTCGTGAAATATACAAGTAATAATTAAATTGTGTCAACTGATAATAATCTAAGTTTTGGTACGCAGTAGCGTAACATTATATAAGAAATAATGATACAATTTTATGCTCAACAAAGCGATTGAAAATCGGGTTGTTACAATTTCAACCTAAGTTAGTAATTGAAGGACTTTACTACTAAGTCTATTACATGTTCACACACGGTAGCGTTCCTAAATATCAGTAATTAGATTATTGCGATGCCAATACCAAAGTTCTGCCACCATATGAATTGGTCGATGTACTCGAATCTCATAACAAGACCTAAAACCAACAATCTCCTGTAATAACTCTACTCCAGTAACCTTCAATTTAATTCGGGCAAACTCCAGTTAGTGGATCCACAAAATACATTTGATGGTTCGCCCTTTAATGAGCGTAACCCATTTAACCTACTCCTTTGTATGCTTGCCACTCATCCATCCAAGTCTTGCATTACATGGTCATGACGATTGGTAGTAGAGTTACGGCAGAATGGTATGTTACATAAGTAACCTACTTGACTCTATCCTGGTATCATAAATACCCAAAACACGTCGTTGATCTACCAAACGTCACTGTGGTATTTCCGTCCTGAAATCAAGCTCTCATTAATTTGAACTATGTGACCTGAACCTGCAAACCGAAGAAATCTGGGAGCTCCGCCAGTTTTCAAACTAGATATAATTTAGAAGAAACGATTTTGCTGCATTATACTTTTCTTATCTACTGAAACTAGGTTTTACAGGTGATTTAATATACTATTACCACATTACTTGAACAAGTGTACATGGAGGAAGGACGCACTTTTCAGCAACTGTGTTGTAGTACAAGCTAATTGTTAAATGACGTTTTGGGCACCGGTAAAGGTCTCCAAGTGACGGTTAGGGTCCTTCATCAACAACATTGAAGCTTTGCATGTTGCATTACTGCAATAATTGTTTGAGAGTGCTAATGGGTGGTTATTGGTTATTAACAAAACCTCTGGATTTGGGCATTTCCGATTATTATTTTTTTTATTTGACCGGACTGTAATCTCTACCCGACCCCTAAGTTATAGTATTTCACACTCTTAATAATTATTTTTCTGTTGAAAGTTACGTTTTTAGTTATATTTTAGGTGATAGTATACTGTATAATTTTCAGAATAAAAGCAGTAAATAAGCCAACTAGTACTTTTTACTTCTTTTACTGCTAATTTTTCTATGTGACATTTGTACTGTAGGTCACAATTTGTAACATTAGTCACATACATGAAATAGTTTTCTAGAATTATTAACAACACATTTGATAGTCTTCTCAGAGTTGAAATTATTTGAAGCCATTGGAACCTCGAAAGGAAATATGTTTTCGTTGTAAAATTTACGTGGTCAGTGTAAATAGGACAAAATATGTAATAAATAATCTACTTATTTTCATATTATTTCAGAAAACTTTTCAAACTTCAGAACCACCTGAATTTATATCGTGTGTAGCTTGTATTTGCCAACTTGGAGGTAATGAAGTCCTTATGACATATTTTACTCATAAACTACTTCATTTTAGTTACACATTGTAACTTAACAGATTTTGTATTTAAGTTGAAACTGATTATTTGATATTCATTAACCAAAATTATTAATACAAAGCAAGCCTTCGGTGTAATTGAATGAAAAACAGTTTTATTCCTCAAAGCCACTTCAAGTATGGATAAATTTTAAGTTAGTGTAATGTTGATATTTGTCAAACTACTTTTGATATAACTGTTGTTTGCTAAGGAAGTAAGTTAAGATAATCGCTATCTAATTCAATCTTACTATTATTTAATATCATTCAAATCACTTTGGAGCAGAGAAAGGGGAAACTAACAAGGAAATGCCGATTCCAGTAATTGTAGATTTGAACTTCCATTGTAAATAATTGGCGCCTCTGTAATCGAGCGTAACGATATAATTTTATTATTCTAAGTTGCTTTCTAACTGTATAATTCTAAACGAGTAAATAAACAAACGGTTTCACTGTGTAAATATCAAATAGTTTAAATTAATATTCAACTACCAACGCTATTTCTGCTATTAGTCGGTTACCAGCACACAATATCCCCTTTAGCGCGTAGTTAATACAGAATTTAATAAATCTTACTAATAAAGTAAAATTTTAATATCTCTATAAAGTCATATTACAATTAATATTAAATTACAGCAAAGGATTATTAATATCGCTACAAATACATGATGTCATAATGGTAGCTACTATGAATTGGGCAATAGAGCAAATAGATTCAAGATCATCTTGTCTTGGAATGCTTCAAGCTAACACTTAATTTTATTCTACTACTGATATTTTAAGCCACGATTTTTAAGTAGTGTTATGTAATTGAACATTATTGCAAAGGTTCTACCCTGTGAGATTTATGTTATCTCAACGTACTTTTGTAGCTGGTAGCGAAAGAACTTTATAATTGACTATAAAATGAGTGGAAAATTGTAAGAAATGTATCAAACTTCAATTTACTGTTCTTTAACCGGTCCGATATAAACCTGATTATTCACAATTATTTATGTACTGAGAAGCCGCTACAGATATCACTTACGGCAATCACCAGTAATGTGTACTGCACTAATTTATTTCTTATCTCATTACTAAATTCTACTGCGTAATTTATCTACACACACACAACACACACCACGCACACTACATATCCACAAACACAAATACATACGCACACACGCGCGCGAACACACACATTACATGTGATTTTCCAATGCTCCACCCGAAGGTACTACATTGGCCAGGAAGCGAGTTTTTTTTTACCTGGAAAATTTTGAATTTTGCCGAATCCTTGCTGTTCCAAGCAAGGTAGGGATCTTTAACGTGCGTGACAACACTCACACACGGGACCTCCATTTTGCTCGCCTAACATTTTTCAAGCGGACCGTGTCGGGATTCGAACCCGGGACCTTGGGTGTAGTAGTCACACACATACCACTACGCCACGGAGCCGCCTGCGAACACACACACCACACACACCACACAGACATACACACACAAACGCACGCACACATACACACACGCCACCACTATTGCCGATACCAAGTCGGTTAGGACAGCAATCACAAAAGAAACCATCCGCTTCCACGCTAGAAGCAGCAGAAAGTCCTCCTAATACACCCGGTGACAAAAGAGTTGAGATTTCCTTTTTAAGTAGTAAAAATGTTTCTGATAATCAATTAAACATTGATGAAGGTGATTTCGCTATTCCACGCAAGTCATGTACTTCAAATGGTCAACATTCTCGAAAAAAGTAAATAACTGGCGATGTAGCCAACTCATATGACGATTATAATGAAACTTGAATCCTTATGGTCCAACCAAATTTTCGCGTTAGTTACGTGCAGTTTTCGTAATTCCTCGTAGAAGTAAAAGGAAATGATAAACCACTAAGAATTGCACGTATATACACCGAAAATGTTGGGACACTTACAATACTAATAAAAGAAGCTGCTCAGGTTTGTAAAACACGAGCATTAAAAGATAGATGCAAAAGATTGATAATTTCATTAAAGAAAGGGCTCGAAGCAGAAGGGATGGAATTATCCTCTTCTCCAATTTCACGTGAGAGCTCACAAGGGTCTATTAACAAAATGTTAATGGAAGCTGTTAGCGAACAAAGCAGCTATTAGAGCAAATTTTGTAGATAGCAATAAAAATGTCCGTCATTTTTTTAAATACATTATATAGTATATATATATATATATATATATATATATATTATTGCTGTGGAATCTTTGGGAAGTCGGGAACTAAGGTTTTCGAATCGAGCCCCAGCGTTGGGCCGTCATAAAAGTTGCTGTAGAAGTCAGGATAGCCTCTGGATAACTCTATTAAAATTCGTGCCCCACCTGGGCCAACATATGAAAATTTTTAAAAGGAAATAACAAAAAAATTCTTTACCTTTTTATTAAGGCCGCCTTCAAATTTCTTCTGCTTCCCTGGCTAGCTCAGCAATCGGCCTCTTCTTGAATACCTAATTTTACATTCATACCTATTTCCCACTCACACACCATTAAATAAAATTACCAAAATAATACGACAATCATACAACCTTTTATTTACATCTATTAACAGATAAAATATATTTACACATGTTTCCAAACAGTTAGCTACAATAATTATCAGCTCAATCTTGTATGTTTCAAAAGCCTTGATTTTTATAATGATTTTCAACAAATTTGATTAAATATGAGTAGATGGGCCCCACATAAATCCCTAACTTGACTTCACACTGGAGTATTGTGAGCTCATTATAACCCAGCTTTGTTTGTATATGCTTTTTTAAAACCTTGCATTAATTAAATAAATTTACAGACCCATTTACCCTTTACAATTCGATTTATATCCTGAATAAAATCTTGGATGTTCTAAGTACACCCTTTTCAATATTCAACATCAGTAAATTGTCCAGTACATGTATCTTTTACAATAAGTTTTTACAACCATAAATCTGCCACCAAAAAAAAGACAACCACACAACACAAAATTCTACAAATGTTTATAAAACAACAGAAATTTCAAATAAATTACCTGAAGAATTCTTCAGGCTTCATTCCCGCCGGAGATGATTGCCAGGAAACCCCTCAGCGTTGTTTCCATTTACTGTGCTGCTCAGCGGATCCACAGGCCTCTACCATCTGATATCTCTGCAAGCTATGCGCCTCGTCTCACAGTACCATTCCATATATCATGCATACAACTTGATTATCAGTTCTACTTACCCCCATATATCATGCATCCATTTAATGATTTTTGTTGTAGTAGTCGGACCTTTTTAATTTAATACGCACTACTCGTACTCCACGTCAATAATTAGAGGTGCGCTACTACTGTTTTCTACTTTCAATTACTGTATTAACGGTAACATTACTACACATACACAAATACTCACAAAAAACTTTATTATTATCAGTATTCAGCACTTGATCGAAGTAACAAAGAAGAGAAGCCTTAATAACCTAGCTTGGGTATTTATAGTATCTTTCAAACGCCCTACTGGACGCGTTTCCTTCGAAATGTAAAAGATATTTAATGATCTGTCTGTCCGTCAATGGTGGACTCAACTGTTTCGCTATGCTATACTTCCGTATAGCATATTGCTCCCTACTTCCTGCGAACTCCCCTTTGAATTTTCCTGTTATTGAATCGTCACGTACCTGGTCCTGTCGATGGTCACTCCAGTGGTGTTTTAGAAATCGGTCCTCAAAGTCATTGTATGTGTCAATTTCGTGTCCTATTAAGTTATGCCAGGCTTCAACATGGTATTTCAGTAGCGCTTTTACAATGTTGAGTTTTGCCTGTTCAACAAACAAATTACAAACCAAACCTCTAATATTATTAATAAATATTTGAGGATTTAATCTAATATCCCCATAAAATTTCATTTGTTGATCCAGCGACATATTTCCTGTTAGGAACCTGAGACCATCCCCCATCAAAGTTGATACGTTTTGTTTAATTCCGGTCACTTCTCTCTACCCTTCCTAACTGATCCCTACACGAGTCCGTCACCTCAGTCATTTTAACATTAATTTCGTCTTCACAGAAGATCCTCACTTTTATCCGTAATTGTCCCATTTCCTGACTCAAACCTCTGATATCACGCTCATTTTTATCTACCCTATTTTCTACTTTCCTCATTTTTATCGTTAACCTATTTTTAAAATCAGAAAATTCTTCGTTTGTCTTATCTATTTTTTCACTTAGTGTCTCCCTATCTCCCGTTAATGTCTCATTCATTTGCTCAAATTTTCTCTCTAACCCCGCTTAATGTCTCATTCATTCTTTCAAGCATCCTCATTATTAATTCATTTCCAGTTTCTCCCGACTCTGTCCTCGACTGATCTCTACTACCTCCAGCTTCCTCCATTTTTCCAGCTTTCTCAAATAATGCACTATCGTCACTTCCAATCTCAACTCCTTGACTTCTTAACCACTCCTTCCTCTGCATACGTTTAAATCACTTCCACACACACACAAAATTATTTCTAAATTTATACCAGACACACTTTCTCTCTCAGCTCGCCAGTTTCCTGGAATAAAATGATCAAATTTTATTTGGACCTCGAGCCTCACGTTCGGGTCGCCATACCTCTGCAGGTACTCCAAAAACATCTCCCTGTCCACAATGTTTTGCAACGCTACATATTGCCTAACCTCAACCTCGAATTTGTTTTCAACCTTCGCGTGTGCGTTCGTTTCTAACACTGTTAGCTTTCGACCAATGACAGAGTTTTCTGTCGTGACCAAACTCCTCCTAAACGATATGCGTCTCAGTCCTATGCATGTTTGTTGTCTTATTTCAAGCCCCACTTAAGTTACAGAAAATCGATATCGTCGACGTTTTACATCAACTACACGTATGTGACTTTCAATCTCAACGTTTTATATTTGTCTCTATCTGTTGTATATTACCAATCGTTCATTTCACTCGCTCCTCAAGATATTTGTTACCCTAGTTGTTTATACCAACTGACGGTTGAAAACAATTTCGACGAAATCTTATCTTAACGTACATATTCGACCTCTTTGAACGTAACCTTTAACAAGCAGGTGTTCCTGTTAATTAACGACCGTTTGAAAATAACAAGTCCATGATTTTATACTTCTTCGTATCTGATAAAACTGACGTTGGTTTTTAAAACAAATACACTTGCCTTGAGAATTATTGATTTTCTTATGCAAGCACGCTTCCTTATGCTTATATGTGTTTGATTAAAATTTTATTGTATATACCTATTTACCCCTTTAAATCCACAACAATATATTATATATATATATATTGCTATGATAAGAGGGTTATTTAAAGATATATTGAGTCATAATGGTCACACAATACATGTAAATAGTACTAGGAGTTAGAAAACTTCATTTATTTACATGAAAAATACGTAATTTGCAAATTATACAAAGAGCAAACATTTAACACCCTGTATAAGAATCGCAGTTGACTTCAATTAATGCCGGAAAGCATATCATTCAACAATAAACACACATTCAGCAAAATAAATAACTCTACACGCAGTCAAACTTGTGTTAAACTAAAAAGCATTCATAAATTGTAAATACATATGCGTTAAATGCAGTAAAAGCTAGAAAATCGTGATACAATCCACATTAAAATTAAACATGCGATAGTCAACGGAGATAGCATAGCGTTCTGATAAGAAACGCATCCTTCCAAATAAATACGTTTTGGAAACGCAAGATGTAAACAGAAATATGTTAATTTACGTCATTTCGTCTACGTGATTTTCCACATGGAGTTAATACAAATCCCAAAGTATTATCTAAACAAACAAAAGCCATAAGTTAAATTACGTGCCAAAACGAATTAGAAATTCTTTTAATAACATCAAAACAGACGGTGTAAAATAAATACAGAATAGAAATCCACTAGTATGCTACTTGACCAAGAAATCGTTTCGGCGAGTCATTATCAGACGTTTACCTGTAAAAGCTCTAAATATCCAAAACATCCTGTGGCTGGTCGTAAACTTTGAACAAGCAGCACCAATAACCAATAAATTTTTAGATGGGGCGTAGCTTATATAACACGCGAATTTGATCCAAAGTTAAAAGATTAAAACCACGTGAAAAACCATAACTAAATGAACTGATGGTCAACGGAAAAATAATAAAAAATCCGATTGAAATATGTGGAAAAATAAGAGAGCATTTTATAGAAAAGAACTCTTCTGATGGTATGCACATAGACAAAGCGTTTCGCATATACAAATACTGACCCAAACTAACCGACACTGACAAAGCGAGATTAGAGAGACAATATACCCCTGAGGAATTTTATATTTTGCTTAGGCTAGACGGATTTACAATAGGGTTCTACATAAAGTTTTGAGACGATTTGAAATTCATTTATCACAAAATATTTTCTAATGCAATAGTTAACCAACAAATACCAAGCAACAGCATAAAGGCAGTAATTGGACTTATTCTTAAAAAAGGGCGAAAACCTAACAAAAGTCACAGCAATAACAATCGGGGTTTTACACCCCTCGTACTAAGTTTAGAAAAATACATATAGACCCTAGGTAAATAACTGATAATTACACTAGTTCAAAAACAAACCATTGAATCATGGAATTGGACCCACACGCCCTACAACCTCAAAAATCATAAACCCAACTATAAAACAATATTGCATTACATGTAAAACGTGGGAAGTCGTAAGAGCTCACATAAATTGAAAGAAATCTCAACTACGTTAAACTACCTTCAATATTCATAAACTCATAAGTAACAGCCATAAAAGATGTGTTACGAACGTGAACAAACAACCAGTCACACGTAGAGAACGACATTTACCTCGATTTTAGGACAGTATAACGTAAGTAAAAGCCGTTACACTTGCGACCACGTCCCCGATGTTCTACCCGAAGGTACTACATTGGGTTTA
The DNA here is from genome assembly GCA_036346225.1 of Platerodrilus igneus. Classification (NCBI taxonomy): domain Eukaryota; kingdom Metazoa; phylum Arthropoda; class Insecta; order Coleoptera; family Lycidae; genus Platerodrilus; species Platerodrilus igneus. Next base: position 2,934,023 of record JARFIW010000412.1, read on the forward strand.
AGCGCGAAAATTAACGTGCTTCAAATAAATCTGACTACAAAATTAATTAATCACGAATAAAATGTATAAATTAAAACAAACGTTGGAGTTTAAATAATGGTATCTCTATCGTTGACTTTGGAGTGTGTCTGATCAACAAGACACTAGCAAAAAGTAAAAGGGAAGTGATCCGTAATATCGGATAGCGCCGCCAGCTTTGCTTACCGATGGCACCTGAAGGATCGACTTAAAGCTATTCAGATATAGCTAACTAATATTTTCCATTGATTCGAATTTCTAAGCATACGCCAAATTTATTACTAGCGTATCCAGCTATTTGTTCCTGCTCTATAAATTTACAATATCGTCCTCACTAGTCTAAGTACTTTATTCTAACTTCAGCCCAAATTCGTCCATAACGTTTCCTACCGTTCCCTAACTGACTTATATTCTAATTTCATTTTCTTTCCTATAGATACTACGATCAAAAGACACGCAAAATGTCAAACAAACAAATCCAGCGATAAAACGAAACAATAAAATATGTAAATGTACAATACATGCATAGAAAATAAATATCTAAATAAAGCATTAAACACATAAGAGTGCAGAAATGGCAAAAGCAACACTAAAATTATCAAGTAAACTTGAATAGGCATTATTTCGCCTAATGTCATCCCACTGAAACGTGCTTGTTAAAAATTTGTTAAAAATTTTATTTATTAATACACTTCAATCCTTTTGGTATTACAGCCGTCACAATATATATATATATATATATATATATATATATATATATATATACTCATATTTAGACCAGGGTAGAAAATTAAATAATCACATCAAATAATTTTAATCACCGTGTAGAAGCTTTGGGAAGAGGTACGCTTTATTAAAACCGTGAAGCATAAAAGGTTATTAGTTTCATTAAACATAAGAGATTTAAATCATGTACAAGACGCTTTATATCAAAAGAAACAGTATTAACAAGCTCTACGGGTAATGTAATTATTCCTAAACAAATGGAAATTACGTGCAAAATTTATATTAATTAACCCTATTTTAAGTAACCGGTAGTAAAACAAAGTGTACACATAATAATTAATATTTAACTTGTATTCGCTAAAAATAAAAGGATAGAAGTCAATTTTAATTGGAGTTAATTAAACCATTATTAATAATAAGCATAAAAGTCTGTGAAAATCCAAGATTATAATACCAGAAAATAAAGCTCTGAGAATTAATATTATTTTGAACACCTGCGTAGTTTAAATATCACGTACGGCGAAAATTGTGTAGATAACAAATGGTTTCAAAGAATCTTGAAGAAACCGTGGATTAATATTCACGAGAAGGTGCGATACGGGGTTATTTAACCCAGATAGTCCACATGGACTAAAATATAATCGATAATAAAGAATATCAATTTGCACCAATACGAACAGGTTAGAAAAGGAAAGAGAAAATGCGTCAAGCAAAGACACATATAGTAAAAGGCGTGATTTAAGCAACGTCACGAGGGTCACAATTGGTTAAAATAGGATGCAAATATCAGAGGTAGAAACAACGATTTCTGTACAAAATTAATTAGCTTTTCTCGGACATGTTTGCGTGCCGTGTGAGAATTTCTGAGATTTTAACTGGGGCGAGTGAAAATTCGTAAAACCGACGCGCGAGCGACGGAATGGGAACATAGCATGAGAAATTCTTAGAATTACCCGTTTTGGGGAACAAAGCGACGTGCCGGCTATTCGCTATATATACCGGTGGTAATATGAATTTCGGCCTCTTAGACTTTTGACTATTCGATGCGTTAAAAGCTCTTACATCCGCGACTTGATTCAAGATGTTAAACAGTGCATTTTAGTTTGATAAAATAATTTAAAGTTTGCTCGTATATTTTAGTGATTCAAAATAGTTTGTTATTTACGTGCTAACATGAATGTACTTCAGTGCACTTAGATACAAGGTAATAAAATTTAGTATCACTGTACCAATTAGCAAAATTTACAACGACAAATGTATACACAAAAGTAGGCAGTTTTGGCGTATATTGGTGAAAGACGCATGAATTTCTTTGCTATTTTTCGGGGGTGTTAATAATTAAATGGTTCAAATACGTGTCTGGATCCACGAAACAATGGGTCAGATATACACAGATGAGTTCCGGAAAAGCCCAGAAACAACTTTAAATAAATGGTGATGGAGAAAATTTTAAAAGCATTGAGAATTAGAAGCCGTAAATATAATCCTGTTGGAATGGTGTGATTAACTAAAGGGACGATGTACATTAAAGCTACGAGGACAGTAACCTTCAGGTAAATTATACTATTTTGTATGACATTTTGGTGTGTGTTGATAATAAATATGATTTAGAACAGAGTAATCTAATAATTATAAATATAACCTGTAACGTGGTGAAGTACAGAACAGAATGATCTTGGGGCCCTAGATTTTAACAGCGCCGTCTAAACGGATTGTATTACCGTTAAAGTTCCAATGAAAGTGCTGTTTATAAAAGTGACTACACCTTGGTTAAGACTTCGTAAAGAAGCACTGCAATGCTACTATAGTGATTATTTAATTTAATCTTATCGTCATATGGTAACATCGATTGTAAAATTATATTGTAGTAACGTCAACGCTGCTGGAGCCATGACTATCATTCCACAATAATATATTTTCATTTTGGTCTTTAGTTTTGTCAGTAATATTTGGGATTTCTGCGCAGGTCGCTGAGATTTTGAAAGACCTATACCATTTATTAACGTCGTTAAAATGTTTGAATTTATTTCTAAGGTTTGCAATGGATTTCCGTAAGTATTTTCTTATCTAAATTTTGATGGGTAATTTTTGGTATTGAAGTAATTTATTTTTAAAACTGGATATCACATTCTATTCTGTACAACGTTCCCAAATGTGCAAGTTTATTGAGTTTTGAATTGACATCGACAGTTTTCACTTCTTCATCCTTTTCAGTGTTTTCTTATGGAAATTGGTAAAAGAGATTAAGCTTAATGCGTAACTAATATGAACTTTATTTATAGCTGGTTTAGTCTAGGTTATCGCTATTTGTTGAATTTGTGTGTCTACTTTGTACATATACTATTTCCATTACGTTTGGTGTTGATGGCTAGGCTGTATTAAAGATTGCCACTGGACTCTTACTAATTTAAGGTCCTAAGGTTGATGATTCTCCTCTTTACCATTGACGACCTGTTTTGGATACTCCTTTCTAACGCATAGTAGATGTTCTATGTATAGCCGACGCAAGTTGCATTGATCATATCCATAAGTTTTTGAAGCTCTAACTACAGTAGTACATTGTTGTCTTTGTTATTAACTGAATAAGTCCTACTAGGTATTTATAACAGTGAACAACCAATGTGTATAGCGGATATTAGTATAAAGGTTCGTCTATGTGTCGATACACGGGTTTTTTGTATATAAGCCAATATCTTATACATACGATTTGGTACACCTGTAAATTTGGGTATCTGTTATTTAATTATATTAATGCATTATAATTTGAATAAGAGCCGCTATACTTGCGGCCACGTCCGCAATGCTTCACCCGAAGGTACTACATTGGGTTTAAACGCGAAAAATAAACGTGCTTCTAATTTATTCTAACTTCATAATTAATCCACTCTAAATAAAAATCTAACATACTGAAACAAAAACTAAAAACAGGGTTTAAATAATGATATACCTAGCCTTGACTTAGGAGCGTGCCCGATCAACAGAACGAGCAAAAATGAGAGGGGGAGGGATCCGTAATACCGGATAGCAGACGCCGGCTCTGCTTACCAGTGCGACCTGAAGGGTCGACTTAAAACTATCCAAATCTAGCTAGCTAATTTAAAATGGATTCAAATTTCTAAGCATTTGCCAAATGTATTAATAGTGAATCCAGCTATTTTGCCTGCTTTATAAATTTACAAATTCGTTTTCCCTGATCTAAGTATTTTATCCTAAATTTGTCCCTAACGTTCCCTATCATTCCCTAACTGACATATTATATATACAATCTTCTTTCCTATATATACTGGGACCAAAAATTGGCGACAGAACGTCAAACGAATTAAATCAAGCCATAAAACAATACAATGCAGGCAAAATATAAGTGTAAAAATAAATATAATATAAATATATAAATATACATATAATAAATATATAAATAAATATTTGAATAAGCAAAAGCATGTAACAGTGCATGTATTAGCAAAAGCAAATACATTATCAGGTGCACTCGCATGAGCATTATATCGACTAGCGCCATTACACAAAAACGTGCTTGTTAGATTATTTCAAAATCTGTTTAAAATTACAAATCAATGCTCATGCGAGTACAGCCGCCACAATTTTATTCTTACCTCCAATATAAATTTCTCCAGCATCCGAAGATCTGGTCGTCTACCTACATCTATCGGTTTTCTACTTTTATGGGGGAGTTGAATATGCACTGTTAAAGTCCAGGTGGATATGCACTAAACGTTCTGGGGGGATCACAATCACTATCACTTCACTTTTAAGTCCTGAGGGGATGCGCGATTTCACTCTATTTTATTATTTCTTTATTTATTACACTTATTTAAATTAATGAGGTTTCCTGATTTAGTTTGTTGTTATTTATTTGTTTCGTTTATTCCCGATTTTTCGCGCGCAAAAGGTGGGACAGTGATTGTTTTAGTGGTGTATTCGTCGTGCATATTAGAGTTTTTTGTATACTTATTTAATTATTATTATTATTGGTTTTCTTTCTTTCTTTTCTTTTTTTTTGTTTTTTTTTGTTTTTGCTGTTTTTTTTTGCAGGTTTTGGTTATCATGCTCTTATCATGTCAAAGTCACGCCAGGTCGAAATCTATAATTTTTCAATCCTCCCACCATCCCCTTCCGACTTACACACGATTATCACCGTCTAATCTAGTAACTCTTCCTGCGAACTCTCTAAAGACTGTCCAGAACGCCTTCTGGTTAGCCATTTCCCCGACTTCCTCTAGGCTCTTTGGCCATGCTAGACCTACGATAGCTAATTTCGTATCAGCCAACCCTCGATTTGCCGCTTCAAGCGGGCAGTCGAAGAGCACGTGCTGTGCGCTTTCCGCGCCCTCACCGCATTCACAGCGGTCGTTGTTGGTTAACCCGAACCTATGTAAAAACGCTTTCAAGGCGCCGTGCCCTGTTATCAACTGAACCATTTTATGATCGAGTTTTACCTCGATCTTGCCTCTAGCTTCTAAGCTCGGTATGAATTTGTGGGTCAACCTGCCCGTGGCAGCGTTGTTCCACCTCTCTTCCCATTGTCTGATTGACTTTTCACGCAGCTTTCTTTTAATCAAAGACTTCGGTATCGACGAATGTGATATTCGAAAGTCTCCCGTCGCGGCTTCTTTAGCTAATTCATCAGCCCTATCGTTTCCTACGTTACAATTGTGCGACCTGACCCAACAGAACTTTAAACGTCGAAACTCGAGCGCCGTACGCGCTATCCTCCAGACGTGCGCTTGGAAGTCTGTCGAGGTGTTCATGTTCGTTAAAGTCGTCAGCGCCGATTTACTATCACTGATTATATAATACTCGTCTCTGCCTGTATGGTTTATTACGTAATCGATATCCTCTCGTATGGCTACCAATTCGCACTGGAAATTGTGCTCCAGTTTGCGAGTTTGGTTTGAAACCGAAACACTTCCCTTTCCTGCTTATACACGACAAACGCCGCGACTGCTTGCCCATCGTCCATACGTGAACCGTCCGTATAAATTTTAATACCCATTGCGTCCTCATCACCTTCGACAAACTCGATTCCTCTAATATCAGCCGGGTGCCCCAACTCAGATACAACGATCTTTTTTGCAATTTCCCTATTACCAAGATTAAGATCTTCATTATATTAATGCACCAGATACCGGAACAAGAATTGTAGGTGTTATGTATTGGTATTACGGGAGTCTGCATGCTTATTTTTATACGGCTTTTCCAATTAGGGCACTTTTATTTAATTATCATTATTAACATGGAATTGCTATAAATTGTTTTATTTCTATCATATATGGTACTTGTACTTGGTACTATAGGTCTCCGAGATACGATTTTAGCTATTTTCTCTGTAGTTAAAGGTTGGTAGAGCCTTGCTTACAACCTCTCCACCTCCTTTAACTAATCTACCATAAACACAAATAAAAATACTTTACTTCTTGTACACCTAACCTATATTATCAAAGATATTATTACAGTAAATAACAATAGAGAAAACTACTAAAATCTATCCCTATCTTGACCAAATATGTTTGTATCTAAAAAAAGAGAATCATTTAAATTTATCAATAACAAACAGTCGACCAATTTATTTTCTAATTACTATTTTGCATCTACAACAATAAGCTTTTCTGTATGAAAAATTATGTTTTTACCATCCGCTTTAAAATAAGCGTACATCAACGTAATATTCCTTCATAATAATGAGTTTTATACATTTCAATCACAATTTTTGAATACAACAGAGCATATAATGTTTATAAAATAAAAAGCTAAAATTCAATAGACATACAGTTGTGTTTTTATCTTCTACAAAGCTCCGACGACCTTCTGATGCAGGAAATGGTTGTAGGTAGATTCATTATTCCAACTTCAGGTTGAATGGAAGCTTCCAACGCAGATCATTTTCACAATTAATGGTATTTTTAAGCTCTGCGTTCCTATTTGTGTTGTGACAATGTTCACTAATAGTTTTGCGATTTTATTAATACTGTAACTTCAATATCTGATTTACAACCTTATCCTCACGGCGAGGGTTGGGTGTCGACTTCGAAACTCTGCTCTGATCTCGAATAACCAAAGATGATGGATAGATAGATTGATTGAATGCTCCCACCTCTTGTTGTCCGTGGCTTTCATAAGTTACCATTTCCAAGAGTTATTATCTTAAGTTTTCGTCACAGATGCTGCGTCTAAAACTATCTTAAAGTCGGACTTTAGCAGTGCATACCCATCTTCTCTTAGCAGTAAGATAATTAAATGTAAGCAGACAACCAGATTTTGGATCATGGATATATATATTGCTGTGATATACTCCTTTGAATGCGGGAACTGGGTCCTTTCAACAAAAAAAATTCTAGTCCCACAGATTGGGCGTCATAAACTGCTGTGATCCTCTTTTCGCCTCGGCTGCTCACCTAATTTTATAAACCTCCTCATTCATAAAATTAAACAACACATTCCTACCACAAACATCAACGTTAACTCTATTTACATCAATATTCACAATACATTAAAATTTCAAAATTAAAATTCAGCATAAATTTTAATATCAGAGAATTTCAAAATTAAATTTATTATCATCTTAAAGTGCATCCAGAACTAAAGTCCTTGTTGGATGCCTACTAATTAATATAACAATATAAGCAGACCGGAGTCTGAGTATAAAGGGAGCATCTACCACCCCTTTACGTTAATTAACCAGGTTCGTCTAATTGAGCTCAAAGACATACCCAAAGTTTCATCATATTCCCGAACATCAATACTAAATACCCCTTTCTACTTAAACAAGCAAATTTCATCTTAAAGTTAAAATTTTATGGATAGTACAATTTCACTAATGTCCATTTAAAGTTAATCAATTATAAAGTAATTCAACACACACAAAAATGTCAAACAAAATAGTATAATAAAGTTATTCAACACACACCAAAATGTCAAACAAAATAGTATAATTTACCTGAAGGTTACTGTCCTCGTAGCTTCAATGTACATCGTCCCTTTAGTTAATCACACCATTCCAACAGGATTATATTTACGGCTTCTAATTCTCAACGCTTTTAAAATTTTCTCCATCACCATTTATTTAAAGTTGTTTCTGGGCTTTTCCGGAACTCATCTGTGTATATATGACCCATTGTTTCGTGGATCCAGACACGTATTTGAACCATTTAATTATTAACACCCCCGAAAAATAGCAAAGAAATTCATGCGTCTTTCACCAATATACGCCAAAACTGCCTACTTTTGTGTATACATTTGTCGTTGTAAATTTTGCTAATTGGTACAGTGATACTAAATTTTATTACCTTGTATCTAAGTGCACTGAAGTACATTCATGTTAGCACGTAAATAACAAACTATTTTGAATCACTAAAATATACGAGCAAACTTTAAATTATTTTATCAAACTAAAATGCACTGTTTAACATCTTGAATCAAGTCGCGGATGTAAGAGCTTTTAACGCATCGAATAGTCAAAAGTCTAAGAGGCCGAAATTCATATTACCACCGGTATATATAGCGAATAGCCGGCACGTCGCTTTGTTCCCCAAAACGGGTAATTCTAAGAATTTCTCATGCTATGTTCCCATTCCGTCGCTCGCGCGTCGGTTTTTACGAATTTTTCACTCGCCCCAGTTAAAATCTCAGAAATTCTCACACGGCACGCAAACATGTCCGAGAAAAGCTAATTAATTTTGTACAGAAATCGTTGTTTCTACCTCTGATATTTGCATCCTATTTTTAACCAATTGTGACCCTCGTGACGTTGCTTAAATCACGCCTTTTACTATATGTGTCTTTGCTTGACGCATTTTCTCTTTCCTTTTCTAACCTGTTCGTATTGGTGCAAATTGATATTCTTTATTATCGATTATATTTTAGTCCATGTGGACTATCTGGGTTAAATAACCCCGTATCGCACCTTCTCGTGAATATTAATCCACGGTTTCTTCAAGATTCTTTGAAACCATTTGTTATCTACACAATTTTCGCCGTACGTGATATTTAAACTACGCAGGTGTTCAAAATAATATTAATTCTCAGAGCTTTATTTTCTGGTATTATAATCTTGGATTTTCACAGACTTTTATGCTTATTATTAATAATGGTTTAATTAACTCCAATTAAAATTGACTTCTATCCTTTTATTTTTAGCGAATACAAGTTAAATATTAATTATTATGTGTACACTTTGTTTTACTACCGGTTACTTAAAATAGGGTTAATTAATATAAATTTTGCACGTAATTTCCATTTGTTTAGGAATAATTACATTACCCGTAGAGCTTGTTAATACTGTTTCTTTTGATATAAAGCGTCTTGTACATGATTTAAATCTCTTATGTTTAATGAAACTAATAACCTTTATGCTTCACGGTTTTAATAAAGCGTACCTCTTCCCAAAGCTTCTACACGGTGATTAAAATTATTTGATGTGATTATTTAATTTTCTACCCTGGTCTAAATATGAGTATATATATATATATATATATATATATATATATATATTGTGACGGCTGTAATACCAAAAGGATTGAAGTGTATTAATAAATAAAATTTTTAACAAATTTTTAACAAGCACGTTTCAGTGGGATGACATTAGGCGAAATAATGCCTATTCAAGTTTACTTGATAATTTTAGTGTTGCTTTTTGCCATTTCTGCACTCTTATGTGTTTAATGCTTTATTTAGATATTTATTTTCTATGCATGTATTGTACATTTACATATTTTATTGTTTCGTTTTATCGCTGGATTTGTTTGTTTGACATTTTGCGTGTCTTTTGATCGTAGTATCTATAGGAAAGAAAATGAAATTAGAATATAAGTCAGTTAGGGAACGGTAGGAAACGTTATGGACGAATTTGGGCTGAAGTTAGAATAAAGTACTTAGACTAGTGAGGACGATATTGTAAATTTATAGAGCAGGAACAAATAGCTGGATACGCTAGTAATAAATTTGGCGTATGCTTAGAAATTCGAATCCAATGGAAAATATTAGTTAGCTATATCTGAATAGCTTTAAGTCGATCCTTCAGGTGCCATCGGTAAGCAAAGCTGGCGGCGCTATCCGATATTACGGATCACTTCCCTTTTACTTTTTGCTAGTGTCTTGTTGATCAGACACACTCCAAAGTCAACGATAGAGATACCATTATTTAAACTCCAACGTTTGTTTTAATTTATACATTTTATTCGTGATTAATTAATTTTGTAGTCAGATTTATTTGAAGCACGTTAATTTTCGCGCTTAAACCCAATGTAGTACCTTCGGGTAGAACATCGGGGACGTGGTCGCAAGTGTAACGGCTTTTACTTACGTTATACTGTCCTAAAATCGAGGTAAATGTCGTTCTCTACGTGTGACTGGTTGTTTGTTCACGTTCGTAACACATCTTTTATGGCTGTTACTTATGAGTTTATGAATATTGAAGGTAGTTTAACGTAGTTGAGATTTCTTTCAATTTATGTGAGCTCTTACGACTTCCCACGTTTTACATGTAATGCAATATTGTTTTATAGTTGGGTTTATGATTTTTGAGGTTGTAGGGCGTGTGGGTCCAATTCCATGATTCAATGGTTTGTTTTGAACTAGTGTAATTATCAGTTATTTACCTAGGGTCTATATGTATTTTTCTAAACTTAGTACGAGGGGTGTAAAACCCCGATTGTTATTGCTGTGACTTTTGTTAGGTTTTCGCCCTTTTTTAAGAATAAGTCCAATTACTGCCTTTATGTTGTTGCTTGGTATTTGTTGGTTAACTATTGCATTAGAAAATATTTTGTGATAAATGAATTTCAAATCGTCTCAAAACTTTATGTAGAACCCTATTGTAAATCCGTCTAGCCTAAGCAAAATATAAAATTCCTCAGGGGTATATTGTCTCTCTAATCTCGCTTTGTCAGTGTCGGTTAGTTTGGGTCAGTATTTGTATATGCGAAACGCTTTGTCTATGTGCATACCATCAGAAGAGTTCTTTTCTATAAAATGCTCTCTTATTTTTCCACATATTTCAATCGGATTTTTTATTATTTTTCCGTTGACCATCAGTTCATTTAGTTATGGTTTTCACGTGGTTTTAATCTTTTAACTTTGGATCAAATTCGCGTGTTATATAAGCTACGCCCCATCTAAAAATTTATTGGTTATTGGTGCTGCTTGTTCAAAGTTTACGACCAGCCACAGGATGTTTTGGATATTTAGAGCTTTTACAGGTAAACGTCTGATAATGACTCGCCGAAACGATTTCTTGGTCAAGTAGCATACTAGTGGATTTCTATTCTGTATTTATTTTACACCGTCTGTTTTGATGTTATTAAAAGAATTTCTAATTCGTTTTGGCACGTAATTTAACTTATGGCTTTTGTTTGTTTAGATAATACTTTGGGATTTGTATTAACTCCATGTGGAAAATCACGTAGACGAAATGACGTAAATTAACATATTTCTGTTTACATCTTGCGTTTCCAAAACGTATTTATTTGGAAGGATGCGTTTCTTATCAGAACGCTATGCTATCTCCGTTGACTATCGCATGTTTAATTTTAATGTGGATTGTATCACGATTTTCTAGCTTTTACTGCATTTAACGCATATGTATTTACAATTTATGAATGCTTTTTAGTTTAACACAAGTTTGACTGCGTGTAGAGTTATTTATTTTGCTGAATGTGTGTTTATTGTTGAATGATATGCTTTCCGGCATTAATTGAAGTCAACTGCGATTCTTATACAGGGTGTTAAATGTTTGCTCTTTGTATAATTTGCAAATTACGTATTTTTCATGTAAATAAATGAAGTTTTCTAACTCCTAGTACTATTTACATGTATTGTGTGACCATTATGACTCAATATATCTTTAAATAACCCTCTTATCATAGCAATATATATATATATATATAATATATTGTTGTGGATTTAAAGGGGTAAATAGGTATATACAATAAAATTTTAATCAAACACATATAAGCATAAGGAAGCGTGCTTGCATAAGAAAATCAATAATTCTCAAGGCAAGTGTATTTGTTTTAAAAACCAACGTCAGTTTTATCAGATACGAAGAAGTATAAAATCATGGACTTGTTATTTTCAAACGGTCGTTAATTAACAGGAACACCTGCTTGTTAAAGGTTACGTTCAAAGAGGTCGAATATGTACGTTAAGATAAGATTTCGTCGAAATTGTTTTCAACCGTCAGTTGGTATAAACAACTAGGGTAACAAATATCTTGAGGAGCGAGTGAAATGAACGATTGGTAATATACAACAGATAGAGACAAATATAAAAACGTTGAGATTGAAAGTCACATACGTGTAGTTGATGTAAAACGTCGACGATATCGATTTTCTGTAACTTAAGTGGGGCTTGAAATGAGACAACAAACATGCATAGGACTGAGACGCATATCGTTTAGGAGGAGTTTGGTCACGACAGAAAACTCTGTCATTGGTCGAAAGCTAACAGTGTTAGAAACGAACGCACACGCGAAGGTTGAAAACAAATTCGAGGTTGAGGTTAGGCAATATGTAGCGTTGCAAAACATTGTGGACAGGGAGATGTTTTTGGAGTACCTGCAGAGGTATGGCGACCCGAACGTGAGGCTCGAGGTCCAAATAAAATTTGATCATTTTATTCCAGGAAACTGGCGAGCTGAGAGAGAAAGTGTGTCTGGTATAAATTTAGAAATAATTTTGTGTGTGTGTGGAAGTGATTTAAACGTATGCAGAGGAAGGAGTGGTTAAGAAGTCAAGGAGTTGAGATTGGAAGTGACGATAGTGCATTATTTGAGAAAGCTGGAAAATGGAGGAAGCTGGAGGTAGTAGAGATCAGTCGAGGACAGAGTCGGGAGAAACTGAAATGAATTAATAATGAGGATGCTTGAAAGAATGAATGAGACATTAAGCGGGTTAGAGAGAAAATTTGAGCAAATGAATGAGACATTAACGGGAGATAGGGAGACACTAAGTGAAAAAATAGATAAGACAAACGAAGAATTTTCTGATTTTAAAAATAGGTTAACGATAAAAATGAGGAAAGTAGAAAATAGGGTAGATAAAAATGAGCGTGATATCAGAGGTTTGAGTCAGGAAATGGGACAATTACGGATAAAAGTGAGGATCTTCTGTGAAGACGAAATTAATGTTAAAATGACTGAGGTGACGGACTCGTGTAGGGATCAGTTAGGAAGGGTAGAGAGAGAAGTGACCGGAATTAAACAAAACGTATCAACTTTGATGGGGGATGGTCTCAGGTTCCTAACAGGAAATATGTCGCTGGATCAACAAATGAAATTTTATGGGGATATTAGATTAAATCCTCAAATATTTATTAATAATATTAGAGGTTTGGTTTGTAATTTGTTTGTTGAACAGGCAAAACTCAACATTGTAAAAGCGCTACTGAAATACCATGTTGAAGCCTGGCATAACTTAATAGGACACGAAATTGACACATACAATGACTTTGAGGACCGATTTCTAAAACACCACTGGAGTGACCATCGACAGGACCAGGTACGTGACGATTCAATAACAGGAAAATTCAAAGGGGAGTTCGCAGGAAGTAGGGAGCAATATGCTATACGGAAGTATAGCATAGCGAAACAGTTGAGTCCACCATTGACGGACAGACAGATCATTAAATATCTTTTACATTTCGAAGGAAACGCGTCCAGTAGGGCGTTTGAAAGATACTATAAATACCCAAGCTAGGTTATTAAGGCTTCTCTTCTTTGTTACTTCGATCAAGTGCTGAATACTGATAATAATAAAGTTTTTTGTGAGTATTTGTGTATGTGTAGTAATGTTACCGTTAATACAGTAATTGAAAGTAGAAAACAGTAGTAGCGCACCTCTAATTATTGACGTGGAGTACGAGTAGTGCGTATTAAATTAAAAAGGTCCGACTACTACAACAAAAATCATTAAATGGATGCATGATATATGGGGGTAAGCAGAACTGATAATCAAGTTGTATGCATGATATATGGAATGGTACTGTGAGACGAGGCGCATAGCTTGCAGAGATATCAGATGGTAGAGGCCTGTGGATCCGCTGAGCAGCACAGTAAATGGAAACAACGCTGAGGGGTTTCCTGGCAATCATCTCCGGCGGGAATGAAGCCTGAAGAATTCTTCAGGTAATTTATTTGAAATTTCTGTTGTTTTATAAACATTTGTAGAATTTTGTGTTGTGTGGTTGACTTTTTTTTGGTGGCAGATTTATGGTTGTAAAAACTTATTGTAAAAGATACATGTACTGGACAATTTACTGATGTTGAATATTGAAAAGGGTGTACTTAGAACATCCAAGATTTTATTCAGGATATAAATCGAATTGTAAAGGGTAAATGGGTCTGTAAATTTATTTAATTAATGCAAGGTTTTAAAAAAGCATATACAAACAAAGCTGGGTTATAATGAGCTCACAATACTCCAGTGTGAAGTCAAGTTAGGATTTATGTGGGGCCCATCTACTCATATTTAATCAAATTTGTTGAAAATCATTATAAAAATCAAGGCTTTTGAAACATACAAGATTGAGCTGATAATTATTGTAGCTAACTGTTTGGAAACATGTGTAAATATATTTTATCTGTTAATAGATGTAAATAAAAGGTTGTATGATTGTCGTATTATTTTGGTAATTTTATTTAATGGTGTGTGAGTGGGAAATAGGTATGAATGTAAAATTAGGTATTCAAGAAGAGGCCGATTGCTGAGCTAGCCAGGGAAGCAGAAGAAATTTGAAGGCGGCCTTAATAAAAAGGTAAAGAATTTTTTTGTTATTTCCTTTTAAAAATTTTCATATGTTGGCCCAGGTGGGGCACGAATTTTAATAGAGTTATCCAGAGGCTATCCTGACTTCTACAGCAACTTTTATGACGGCCCAACGCTGGGGCTCGATTCGAAAACCTTAGTTCCCGACTTCCCAAAGATTCCACAGCAATAATATATATATATATATATATATATATACTATATAATGTATTTAAAAAAATGACGGACATTTTTATTGCTATCTACAAAATTTGCTCTAATAGCTGCTTTGTTCGCTAACAGCTTTCATTAACATTTTGTTAATAGACCCTTGTGAGCTCTCACGTGAAATTGGAGAAGAGGATAATTCCATCCCTTCTGCTTCGAGCCCTTTCTTTAATGAAATTATCAATCTTTTGCATCTATCTTTTAATGCTCGTGTTTTACAAACCTGAGCAGCTTCTTTTATTAGTATTGTAAGTGTCCCAACATTTTCGGTGTATATACGTGCAATTCTTAGTGGTTTATCATTTCCTTTTACTTCTACGAGGAATTACGAAAACTGCACGTAACTAACGCGAAAATTTGGTTGGACCATAAGGATTCAAGTTTCATTATAATCGTCATATGAGTTGGCTACATCGCCAGTTATTTACTTTTTTCGAGAATGTTGACCATTTGAAGTACATGACTTGCGTGGAATAGCGAAATCACCTTCATCAATGTTTAATTGATTATCAGAAACATTTTTACTACTTAAAAAGGAAATCTCAACTCTTTTGTCACCGGGTGTATTAGGAGGACTTTCTGCTGCTTCTAGCGTGGAAGCGGATGGTTTCTTTTGTGATTGCTGTCCTAACCGACTTGGTATCGGCAATAGTGGTGGCGTGTGTGTATGTGTGCGTGCGTTTGTGTGTGTATGTCTGTGTGGTGTGTGTGGTGTGTGTTCGCAGGCGGCTCCGTGGCGTAGTGGTATGTGTGTGACTACTACACCCAAGGTCCCGGGTTCGAATCCCGACACGGTCCGCTTGAAAAATGTTAGGCGAGCAAAATGGAGGTCCCGTGTGTGAGTGTTGTCACGCACGTTAAAGATCCCTACCTTGCTTGGAACAGCAAGGATTCGGCAAAATTCAAAATTTTCCAGGTAAAAAACTCGCTTCCTGGCCAATGTAGTACCTTCGGGTGGAGCATTGGAAAATCACATGTAATGTGTGTTCGCGCGTGTGTGCGTATGTATTTGTGTTTGTGGATATGTAGTGTGCGTGGTGTGTGTTGTGTGTGTGTAGATAAATTACGCAGTAGAATTTAGTAATGAGATAAGAAATAAATTAGTGCAGTACACATTACTGGTGATTGCCGTAAGTGATATCTGTAGCGGCTTCTCAGTACATAAATAATTGTGAATAATCAGGTTTATATCGGACCGGTTAAAGAACAGTAAATTGAAGTTTGATACATTTCTTACAATTTTCCACTCATTTTATAGTCAATTATAAAGTTCTTTCGCTACCAGCTACAAAAGTACGTTGAGATAACATAAATCTCACAGGGTAGAACCTTTGCAATAATGTTCAATTACATAACACTACTTAAAAATCGTGGCTTAAAATATCAGTAGTAGAATAAAATTAAGTGTTAGCTTGAAGCATTCCAAGACAAGATGATCTTGAATCTATTTGCTCTATTGCCCAATTCATAGTAGCTACCATTATGACATCATGTATTTGTAGCGATATTAATAATCCTTTGCTGTAATTTAATATTAATTGTAATATGACTTTATAGAGATATTAAAATTTTACTTTATTAGTAAGATTTATTAAATTCTGTATTAACTACGCGCTAAAGGGGATATTGTGTGCTGGTAACCGACTAATAGCAGAAATAGCGTTGGTAGTTGAATATTAATTTAAACTATTTGATATTTACACAGTGAAACCGTTTGTTTATTTACTCGTTTAGAATTATACAGTTAGAAAGCAACTTAGAATAATAAAATTATATCGTTACGCTCGATTACAGAGGCGCCAATTATTTACAATGGAAGTT
Organism: Platerodrilus igneus; assembly: GCA_036346225.1. NCBI lineage: Eukaryota > Metazoa > Arthropoda > Insecta > Coleoptera > Lycidae > Platerodrilus > Platerodrilus igneus. The sequence goes on from JARFIW010000412.1 coordinate 2,950,570, forward strand.
CAAATCTACAATTACTGGAATCGGCATTTCCTTGTTAGTTTCCTTTCTCTGCTCCAAAGTGATTTGAATGATATTAAATAATAGTAAGATTGAATTAGATAGCGATTATCTTAACTTACTTCCTTAGCAAACAACAGTTATATCAAAAGTAGTTTGACAAATATCAACATTACACTAACTTAAAATTTATCCATACTTGAAGTGGCTTTGAGGAATAAAACTGTTTTTCATTCAATTACACCGAAGGCTTGCTTTGTATTAATAATTTTGGTTAATGAATATCAAATAATCAGTTTCAACTTAAATACAAAATCTGTTAAGTTACAATGTGTAACTAAAATGAAGTAGTTTATGAGTAAAATATGTCATAAGGACTTCATTACCTCCAAGTTGGCAAATACAAGCTACACACGATATAAATTCAGGTGGTTCTGAAGTTTGAAAAGTTTTCTGAAATAATATGAAAATACAGAAAACCAACACCTACAAAGAGATACTTAAACTTCGATTCGAACCATCCACACGCTGTTAAACGAGGAATTATCAAAACCATGTATGATAGAGCAAAATTAATATCATTAAACTAAGAAGTTTTAAAGTAAGAAAAAGACCTAATCAAATGTACACTAATAAAAAACAGGTATATAGAATAAAAAAAAGAAATGAATAAAGTCCCAAAAAGTAAAAAATAAGAAAACAGAAACAACGATACCCATCAAGAAATGCTCTCAATACCACACATACAAGGATTCTCCGAAAAATCCAAAGAATATGAAACAAATTTAAAATCAAAACAGTATTTAGAACTAACAACACACCAAGAACATAACTAACAAAAACAAAAACCAAAAATTGTATACAAAGTTCAAAAAACCGCTTCTACAAGATACCGTGCGAATGTAACAAGTTAGGCATATTAGCAGCCTCCGGCTACTTAAGCCTTACGGTAACGTAATCACACACTCCTTTAATAACCATCCCCTCAACCTTATAAATAGAAACATGTTAAAAAATGTTTCAATCATCAAATTATTGAATTTATATAAAATTTAACTATATAAAAATTATTCATCTGATTTCACGTTAAGCGTATTGGCTACCTTAAAAAGCCGCTTGCAGGGCGCAACACAAATTGAAAGTACTCATTGTTCTAAATTTTAAAAATTTTCATCTAAGGTATTCAAATCAAAGATTAATAAATCAAAGTCACCTTCAATTTGTGACATAAATGTCAAACTTAAAATTTTTTATTATTTTGACAACGATTTTAGGTCATGGATCAAAACGTAAATCAATACAATTTTATAAACTCTGAGCGGTTAAATACCCAAGATAGATTAAGAAAAATGAGTCATATTTCAAAATTGTTTACTTACAAGAGAGCTACACTAAATGGGTGTTTACTAGTGCGTGGACAAAGTAAAGCTCCTTTACTATAAGAGATATCAGAACCAATTTGGGCATAGCAATACATGATCATTTCACCCACATTTTAAAAATATCTAGTTGTATACAGGTTGACTCCTAAAGAAATACTGACTCAAACTTGTATTTTTTTAAACATAACACTTTGTATATTTTTATACGTACATCGGATTATCCTTGATTTACAATTAGAAATGTATGGGGGTTTTGTTGACTAATTCTATTGGTTTTGGAGATATTGTCACTATGTCGCAATCAAATCAACTTTGAAGCTTTGGATCTAATCAAGATTTTTTAGCTATTTATGTACCAAGTGTGTTATTAAAATAACGCCCGGAGGGCGACTCATCCAATCCAAGGGCCTATGGCCTGAGGGATGGATTTAGTCGCCCAATAGGCGTTATCATTTAGTAACACAAGTGGTGCATATAAGATTTTATATTTTACCTCATATATAAAATAAAAAATAGGTGATAGGTAAGTTTTCTATTTTAGAATTTACCTCGGATTTTACTATATAACTATTAAACACACCTACATCATGTTTTCCATGAGGACAATAAACAGTTTGACGTTCCTATGTTTTGGACATCTTGGTGCATAAATAGTTAAAAAATTGATTTGTTTCTGAGGGCATAATGAGCGGGCGTTATGAAACCATTACACCTTCCATTACGGCCCGTATGTTATAGATATATTTATATATCTCGTATCCTAGGTGTTATGACTAAATTACAACGAGGTGAAATATAAAAATCTATTTGCGTTACGACTTACAATAATAGTTTACTTAAAAACTACGTACCAAAGTTTTTGATAAAGCGTAATTCTATACTGGGCAATTGCTTTACGTGAAATATAATTATTGTCGGTTTTTAAATTTGGATGCCCTTAATATTTTATTACAAATTGATTTCTCGCGAAAGGTAGGTAATCAGTAATACAAGCTTGATGTACGTAAAACAAACCGTTCATAATATATTGATATTTATGTAGAAGTTATTATGATATTGATACTTATGCAGAAGTATTGCATTTAAATAGTACTGATAGCAAGAAATGACAAATTGAGATTGAAAAACAAATAAAAATTAAAAATTCTATTAAGTAAGTAACTTAAACAAAATTAAGAACGCAAAAAGAAGCATAAATAATACTAACTGAAAGGGTAAGTGGATTATAACGAAAACTATGAATAGAATAACAACAGTTCTTTATTTTCTAACTGATTATATAAGCTTTTCAAACAACTTGCAGTACAACTGAATTTGCTAGAAGCTCTCCCAACAATTTATTTTCGGTACGTGTATCTTCTTTTTAACGCCACAATGCTATATTACAAATTACTTACTAACGAGGCCCTAAAATTAACTATCCAAGATCAAATTATGAATTTATATTATCAGTACGATAACTTATATCAACACTAATTTACATCGACAGTCATTCATCACATCTTTCAAAGCTTTAAACGAGGACTGGTATCCTAATCAAGCCTTCAATTGAAACCAATGCCAAAGTTTTAATTAGAACTCAACTGCAAAACCACTTAACGGCAATTTGTAGTTCATTCAATTGTTCTAGATTATCTTAAAGCAAACAAGAATTATGCAAATAACATTCTTGAGATTTTCTATTGTACTCAAAATAACTCTTAAATACAAAACCCTTTCACACGTCAATCAAATTAATCTGAAAAGTATAACGCCGCAAGGAGGCTTCAATCATCTTTTGTACACAAACACCTCGTTTTCGTTCTAATGTAATTATTTTGGTCACATACAAACCTATCGGCGCTACAGGATAAAAAGACCTATGTAACGAAATCATACTTTTAAGTAAATCAACTTTAAAGTTCGAACTTCGCAACTTTTTATGAACGTATTTTATGACTCGATATACTTATACTATTATTACTACGTATCTCACATATTTATTGCTTGTTATGTTTAGAACACTCTCCAGAATCCAGATATATCTTTTTTCCAAAGCCTTTTTTGCAAATAGGCCCTTCTTTCGTACTTTTATTTTGTTTTATTTTAATTTGATTGTTATGAGAGGTATATTTGAAGGTGCAAAAACACAAGTTGTGTATCATGCCTTTAATTAGATTCTAAAATTCTATTTAGTATAACAACATTTTAGATTCTTCTTAATCTTCTTTGAGAATGAAACCACTCATAGTTTTTAAAATCTATTTTATTTACGTTTCGATCCATGACCTAGGATCGTTGTCAAAATAATAAAAACTTCAAGTTTGACGTTTATGACATAAATTGAAGGTTACTTTGATTTATTGATGTTTGAAATATTTGGTTTGAGTATATCCAATTGCTACAGGATACAAAAATAAAAGCTCTTATTTATAAATTTCAGGTTTGAAATGGGGTAAATGGTTCACATAACAACATGACCGACGTAGCGGAGATATTCCATGCAATAATCGAGCAGCAATGCTAGATTCAATTGTTCACATTCCAAATTCCTTGGCATCTTGGCTTCAGGAATTTTACCCAATAAGCAGTCAGACTAGTGAATTAAAGGCAAAAATGCGACGAGGAATGTGTATCGCCGTAGTAGTTAACGATTTCCTTATAAGCCTTTATTTTTGCTTAGTGTACTCAAACCAAATATTTCAAACATCAATAAATCAAAGTAACCTTCAATTTATGTCATAAACGTCAAACTTGAAGTTTTTATTATTTTGACAACGATCCTAGGTCATGGATCGAAACGTAAATAAAATAGATTTTAAAAACTATGAGTGGTTTCATTCCCAAAGAAGATTAAGAAGAATGCTAAACAAACCACAACACACATACAGGGAGTATAACATTTTAGATAGAAATGTAGTTAAACTACATACTTATAGTATAACTAGTAAGGTGTAACAATAATACCATGGGAGAAAGGTCGGTCGTTGGCTTGGGACACAACTGTAGTAGACACCTTAGCTCCTTCACATTTAATTTCAACAAGTAAAACATGTGGAGCAGCTGTTGCTGAAGCTGAAAGATGTAAAATTAATAAATATAGAGAGATTGGCCAAAATTACACCTTTATTCCAATTGCTTTCGAGACTATGGGAGTCGCTGGTGAGTTAACTCGGCAACTAATAAACAACCTAGGTCATAGACTTAAAATAGCAACATGTGAACAAAGATCCACAATATTCCTTTGGCAGCGACTCTCAATAGAAATTCAACGTGGTAATGCTGCTGCAATACATGGCATTTTACCACAATGCAATACATTTCGAATTTATAACAGGAGAATCACCAAATGATCACAAAAGTTCCAAATATTACTTATCAAACCAATAAATCCATTTTAGAAGAAAATATACTCAAGATTGTAAATATACAAAATAAAATACAAAACCATTTTCACTTGATGAACAAGCAGAAAAGATCAACAAACAGATATTGATGACAGTGGTAAATTAATAATGGGACGTTACATAAACACAATAATCGATGATCTCCATAAAGATATAAAAGATCTAAAACCACTACAAGATGCCCCAATTGCAAACATAACAGACCATGACAAAGACAAACAGCCTAGTCCTGAAACGAAAGAACGGCAACCACCAACAAATAATAATTTAAGCCTTCGACCTATAATAAAAAATAACTTCCCAAAAGCATGTGGATTAGTAAATTTGGGCAATACGTGTTTTTTCAATTCCATTTTACAATGTCTTGGACAAACACCATACTTATTACAATTACTTGAAACTTCAAAGCCAGGACAATATTTTAAACTTCCTGGCGGGAGGTTAAATCCAGATGATAAAGATTCATTGGTGTTAGGCCCACTTAATGGGACTTTAGAAGAATGGCTACTATTAACACATATTTTATCACAAACGTTAAAAAAATTACAAAATGATAGACCAGAAATTTATGATCCAAGTATGCTATTTTCAAGAGTCACAGAAAGAATACCACAGTTTTCTGATGGTCAACAACATGACTCACATGAACTATTACGACATTTATTAGAAATATTGAGTGAAAATGACTTAAAAGGTATCAAACCGTAATTTTAGAAAAATGGAGGTTTAGTTGTAAAATAGTTCCATCATCTTGTGAAAGTGATAAAGAAAGAATTATAAAATTTTATGAAAAGCAGGCTTCTGAGTTACAACTACCAACTGAACAAATATTCAGAGGAGTCTTAGTCAGTACATTACAGTGCCAAGACTGTAAACATATTTCACGTCAAGAAGAATTCTTTTTTGATCTAAGTTTGCCAATATCGAAAAGAGAAATTTTACAGCCTTTTAATAACGATAAGGAAACCGATGATACATATGCAGATGAATATTCCATACAATCCTGCTTAAGCCAATTCACAGACTCTGATCTGCTTTTTGGAAATAATAAAGTAAGTTGCAATTTTTGCACAAAAAAACATGGCGAAACTAAAAAAGGATTTATTTATACAAACGCAACTAAACAACTTCTAATATGTAGTCCTCCTGCTATATTGATTTTACATTTAAAACGATTTCGGGTTTTAAGACTCCGATCTGCAAAGGTGAATAAATATGTTTCGTTTCCCCTGTTACTGGATTTAACGCCATTTTGTTCAATTGATAATCAAACTAAAGTGTTATATGCATTATATGGTGTTGTGCAACATAGCGGTTCAATTCACAAAGGACATTATGACGCATATATAAAAATAAGAACTGCTTTAGACAACAACAGTTACCGTTGGCAATTTCTATTTCAATATCAAAATGGCGTATTGCCTTTATCTTGCGAAAATAGCAAAGCCAATGCTGAAATTCTGCCAGGAAAGTGGTATTATGTTAACGACTCTTATGTTTTAGAAGTACCCGAAAAAAGGGTACTTAAAGCACAAGCATATTTGCTATTTTATGAACGAATTTGAAACTGTAATTCTTTAATAGTAATTTGGATATGTAAATATTTATAGAGTTACTTATTGTATTAATTAAAATTTGTTCTTAACTTACCGCCGAGCCGATACTGCACATTCTAGACACTTAATTTGGACATTTGCGATTCCTGCAGTCTTTTTCAAGACTACACTTTGTTGTTTATTTTGAAATTGTAAGTAAACGCTTTTAAATTTAATATTTCTTGAGTACATATTTTTTATTTTAGGTAAAATTCGACTTCATTATGAGCAATTCTCAAAAAATTGTTCATAGCCAACGTCGTGAGATTATACAGGGTGACTTACGGGAAACGGATGTTTTTCAAATGAGCAGTACAAAATTAATTTGCAAGATAGTATTATTTTAATGTTACACTGTAACTATTTTTTCTCTCTCTAATTGGCTCCGCTAGCCTCACGCATGGGCGCTAGTGAAACGCTTTTCTATACTTCTGGCCGACACTACTTTATAATCACCATGCTCCAAGTTAGGTGTCTGCAAAACAAAGTCTTCCGACGTAACTAGGGGTCTATTCCTTGGGTAGAGCTATGAGCAATGGGGGTAAGTCGAAATCTGTGGGGGTCACACTCAAACTAAAACAAACAGGCGCCACCAAGTCCAGATTGATTCATGTAAATGGCATGGCTAATTTCTAAGGGCGGACGTGGAGACCCAAAGAAAAAAAGATCGCCTTCGCTGACGAAAACCTGTCTTAACAGAATAAGACGCTGTTCCTGTAAGGAAAATAATAATTAAGTCACATAAAAATGGGAACACTATTTGTGTCCCTCAAATATATCTAAAAATGCAAAAGAATGTTTCCTACATAAGGGTACCATAAAATTGAACTCTTATTGCTTTTTGTTTATCAGGTCTGATCAAACTAGATCAGAATAAAAAGACTTTAAGCGTGGATTATAAATTTACTAGAAAGAATTTTTGTGTTTCTGTAAATAAAATTTAATGCAATAAAATAAAATGAATACTTGAATTACTTGAAGAATTATTGTAAAGTTTATCAACTTGATTCTTACTCAAATATATTACAACCCAGTGTGACTGGTTATACTAAGGTTTTCTAACCCAATCAGATCTGTGTAGGTCATTTACAAATTAATATACAAAACTTTCTTTTTAAGTTAACAGTATTAAAATCGATTTGAAGTCAAAATATTCACAAAGATATTCTCTAATTTTATCAAAGGTGGTAGTAATGTAATACTAAACATCTGCTTGCAATTGTGCAATTGTTGACGGCATATTTCAAACAAACAAGTGACGTAGCCGCAGCTGTTAATTTATGCTGAAGCCACGTGTAGTCACATATCTACGAAACTAAGTGAAATTTAAATTTGATACTGGAGAAAACCAGCTTAGCTACAGATAAACTGAATAACAAATTTGTGCTTCTATAAAACAAAACGAAATAACGTGCTTTTAGAAGGAAGCACTGAGGAAATCTTAAAGCTATTACGAACCAAACCCCGGGCTGCTGTCCTTGGCTAGATTGGAAACTGCATCGCCGTGCGGAGTCTGCAGCTAATTATTCCTGCTTTCCATGCTTTAAATACAGGTGTTGAAGCGAAGTGGGTTTCTTACATCGATTCAAAGTTGCATAAATTTTGTAGCGTAATCTTCCATGGTCTAATCTTAGTTATAAATATAATTTTCGTTGCGTAGTTTGTAAGTCGTAGTTTGTAAGTCGTAGTTTGTAAGTCGTAGTTGCGCTAAACAAATTTTAAATTAGATACTATGATAACGAATATACAATACCAACCGTTACTCAGGAAGTGTGTCACACAATTAATGCGACCCGGAGGTCACTCGCCATTATCTTCGAATGCATGCTGTCGCTGCTTTTACCTATCGACGAGTGCCTCTGCCGCGTTCTTGCATGGTGGGAGGGTCCCGAGGGGGGTTGTCAATCCTCTCACGCGCGTGCCTGTGGCTGTGGAATACACCGACCTCCGAAACAAATAGACTAACGACTCTAGATACTGTATTAATGCAAAAATTTGATTGTTACACGTATTATTACTTTAGTTAATAAAGGTGTTTTAACATTCGTTGTACCTTTAATGAAGAGATTTTTAATGCGAAAATAAAATTGTTACAACACAAATAAAGATTATTACATACCATTTCAAAGAAATGTTATTTTTTAAAAATTACATCAGTCATGTGGTGGCCATCTGATTCAATACAGGTTTCCAGCCTCTGTAGAAAATCATTCGAAATTCGAGTGGACAAGTCTTGATCAATCAAATTCACCTCTTCTGTAATTGCGTCCTTCAAGTCTACTAAATAACGGGGTTTGTAAGCATAAACACGTTCTTTCAAATACCCCCACAAGAAGTAATCACAGTAGAACAAGTCCGGTGACCTTGGCGGCCACGGTACGTCACCAAAACGTGACATCAGCTTTCCGGGAAACATGCTTCTCACAACTTCCATCGATGTGCTAGCAGTGTGCGCTATGGAGCCAACTTGTTGGAAATAAACATCATTCATGTTGATTCCTCGCCTCTGAAGGTCTGGTCTGAGAAATGTATTCAACATGTGAACATAGCGTTGTGGTGTCACTGTCATCGTCACGCCATTTTCTTCGAAAAATACAGCCCGATAACTCCAAACTTGGCTACCGCACACCAAACTGTAACTTTCGGAGAGTGGAGAGGTTTTTCACAAATGATACAAAGATTTTCAGTAGCCCAGTAACGGAAGTTTTGTTTGTTTACCGAACCGTTCAAATGAAAATGGAATTCGCGCTCACTAACAGCATTGCATTACGGTTATCATTTAACAACACTTGCATACGCACTGCGAATTCTTTTCTTCGTTCATAATCCGCCACGTTGAGTTGCTAGACCACCTGTATCTTATACGAATGAACTTTCAAATCAAGTCGTAAAATCCTCCTTACAGAATCACGTCTCATGTTTAGTTCTCGTGCATGTTGGCGTGCAGATCAACTTGGACTCCTGATTATTGCCGCACTCACACTGGCGATGTTTACAGACGTCCTTGCTGTTCTTGCAGGGCCTGGTGGCTTTTTCTTTGATATTGTCCCCGTTGTTCTGAATGCCTCAACCCACCTTAACAACGTGTTCGACTTGGAACTGTGCGGTTCTGACCGATATTGAAGTGGCGACGAAAGATCCGTTGTGTGGTTATAACAAACTCACCATTTCGAATAAACGTATCGTACGCAAAAACACGATGCTGCGTCGTCCACTGCTACATTGCAACTGAAATGGTACGCTGCACTCGGATGAATGACCTACCCTCCGTCGCCCCACCGCCTACCGAAGGCATGCACTAGCCATTTCAAAAACATTCGTTTCCCGTTAATCATCCTGTATATAATCTTTACAATTATATGAAAGAGCAGAAGGATGCTGGCCAAGATATGATCTTACTAAAAAATTTGAACAAAATAGTGTCTGAAGCAACTGGTGTTGGGCTAACAACTGTTAAGAAAATTATTAAAGAAGGCAAAATACAGCCAGTTGGTGCTAAGTTACAATTTACCTCACCAAGAAAACCATCAAGAAAGGTAGTCCAAAGTCTACATTAAATGAATTTGAAGAAGAAATTGTGCGCACAATTATTTATCGATTTCCAAATACACACCATAAACAACCTACAATGCAGGCTGTATTTGAAACTTTCAAATCTGAAGGAATTAATTTCTGTGAAAAAATCAATTCGTTTAGACGATTGGTGCATAAAATGGGGTTTCGTTGGAAGAAGTGCCAACACAATCGTAGTCTTAATTGAAAAACCAGAAATCCAAGTAAAATGAGTCGATATTTTACGAAAAGTACAACAATTTCGATCAGAAGGAAGAAATATTATATATTGTGATGAAATTTACCTGCACAGTTCACATACTGTATCGAAGTCGTGGGGCGATGGTTCAAACCAATGTTCAAAAGCACCACTAGTTAAAGGGAATACATGCTGGCAGCAAAAAAGGTTTTGTTCCGAATAGATTGCTAATTCTTAAGTCTGGACTTAAAACTGGTGATTATCACGATAAAATAAATCATAAAAAATTTCAATAAATGGTTACAAGCTAAATTATAACAAAACCTTGAACCAAACTCTGTGTTAGAGATGGGTAATGCAGCATATCATAATGCGACCGAGAAACTAAATCCAACTACGGCTTGGAAAAAAGAAGACATGAGATGTTGGCTACTGAAAAGAAACATACCTATTCAGCTTAAAGATAGAAAATCAGAACTATATGCAAATACTAACTAACATAAGCCTCCATGCAAGCTATATGTTGATAAAATTTTAGCCGAACATGGTCATACAGTGTTACGATTACCCCCCATATTATCCTGAACTCAACCCTATTGAAAAATATGGGCAATGGTAAAAATTCATGTTGCTGCAAATAACACAACTTTTAAATTAGAGGATGTGTAACGTGCATTTTTAATAGTTTAACATTTTACGCTTTTTCCCAATTAGTAAATACATTTCGATAACTACTATTTCTATATTTTATATTTATTAACCCCTTAGGCGAATGCGTCGTATTATAATGAGCGGATTGCATCGTTCTTGTCTTGCCGTGCATATAAACTTTGTTCCTTATGTGGATATACAAGTCTAGATAATTGACGATAAGAAGTTGTAATAGCAACAAGTTGATATAAACAGCTGAGCAGTTGTAGTTTTGTTCTTGGTTCCTATATATTAATTACGTTGAAAATACTGTTTATTCTTTGCTTTGACAATAGTGAGAATTAATGCGGTATCAATTTTCGAATTGTTCATGAACACGCACGGCACGATTTTAGTTGTTTTTCTTGTAAAATAAAAGTTGTATATTAACTGTAGTACGAGTAGTGCTAATTCTGATTGAAGTAGTATGGTTGATAGGCGAACGTGTTTGGTCGACGCACGTGTTTTACGGAACATTTGACGGACTTACTTTAGTGATACACGTGCTTTACTCATTGTGGTTTTTTTTTGGTGCTTTGTCTTTTGATATTTAAACTGTGTGTGCGATCTAGTTTCGCGGTCCTTTTTTTTATCAGAGTACTGCATACTTTGGATTATCCAAATACAGTTGATACTGTAGTTTCTGAATTTTCTAACCCCAAAGAATCCAAAACAGATCATTGCTTGCGCAAATTTCGTTATTTGCGAAATATAACCGATTACCGGTTTACAAAGGTATTGGTTGAAGTTTCTCACTGCTTTTTGGATGTTTATGAAAATAATATACATTTGGTCCCAGTTGAAATTAAACTAGTGCTACAGAATATTTCGAAATTATTGTCTCAGGAAATAGAATTAACAAGAAATTTATCAATGCTACATAGTTCCGTCGCGTGATAATGTCTGCTGCTAACACCAGTGAAATACGTAGGTGTGATTAGGGTAAGTGTGATAAGTTCCATCAACACCCTCCCAGTCAAGGGTGAAGTGCTGCGTTAGTGCCGGACATCGTGAATCCCACACTTCAATTGCAAGGAAGCGTTACTGAAGGACCTTTTGTAAGTTGAACTATTTCCTACTTGTTCTTACTGTAAATATCTATCCGTTGTTTTGCCATATCTTTGTCGTTCGGATACCTTTTACAATAGAATTGCATGCAATTAAGAAACAAAAAAAAAGAGAAACAAAACAAATTAGTTTGAGTAATTTGAATATTTGGACAGGAAAGGAAAAAAAAATGAATGCTACTAGATTGCTCATATCAATTGTGTCTTATCTATTTATCTTTTGTTAACATTTTGTCTGATTTATGTTTAATTGGTGTGTGAGGAAACGTTTCTGCTATTCCCCAATATTACCTCACTTTGTAAAAAAAATTTTGTATTGCTTTTACCGTTGTTATATTATATAGATTATCTAAACAGTTTTTTTTACATTCTACAAACTACTGAACAATCTATGCTCGATCAGCATGCTATGCTTTTTTTTTTATTGCAGGTTTACTATTCTAATTTTTTTTATTGCAGGTATTGTTACTAACTCCTTACAGCCGCGTACATTATATGTTGGTCTGCTTTCTACAACCCCCCTTAATCTCCGATTGAGCCCGGTCATTTCTTTGATTTTCTTGGTGTTACGCACGACTACGAGCCAACGTAGCATAAATTTGGCGCCCAACGTGGCTGCCTCGATAAACGTAACAGATGTATGGAAGTTGGCTGAAAATAAGTTCAATTCCGTTGGTAATCAAGAATGGGTAAATGTTTGTTCTCGTGTAGAGAAAACAGAAAAGAATATCTTAGTAGGGAATATATAATAGACAACATAGAAGAATTAATAATAAAAGTTAACCACGATAGTGATTCTTCAGACTTGAGTTTGCCTGATGATGATAGTGATGATGATTTTGATTACAAACCATTACAGTAAAGTGCAGTATGATTGTGTATGCTATAAGACATTTTCAACTTGTTTGTACTGAATCTCGGTGAAATAGGGCCTAAAATTAGAAAACAACAGAAGGGGAACGAGCTGTATACACATGCTGTGTGAGAATTTCAGGGAACTATGTAGGCTAGCTCAGAATATAAATAAGTGCAGGTACGTGTCCAACCAGTTTTGAGACGGAAAACCTAATGATGAAAAAATAAGCGCAGATAAATCTGATGATTAGTATAAACAACTAGTTGTTGGTTGCGAAATATCTGCAACTAATGATGACTGTGCGAAAAGATATATTGGAAAATATATTAAATCGGTGAATAGTTAAGCGTTGGGAGAACATGCCAGCCACAGGCTGCTTACCTCCCTTCACAACCGTGCATTTACATTTCCAATGCCCCACCCGAAGGTACTACATTGACCAGGAGGCGAGTTTTTTGTTGCCTGGAAATTTAGAATTTTGCCTAACCCTTACCGTTCCAGGCAAGGAATCTTTAACGTGCGTGACAACACTCACACACGGGACCTCCATTTAACCTCTCATCCGAACGAGGGCGTAATTTTTATAAAAAATGCTCACCTGCCATTTTTCAAGCAGTCGGCCGTGTCGGGTTTCGAACCCAGGACCTTGGGATCCGTAGTCTTACGCTTACTACATTGATCCACGGCGACGCTCCCTTCACAACCACCGAAGGTCGGAGAAATAGCGTATATAATTGTAAAACAATAGAAGATGACCGAACTGCATCCAACAAGAAAGAACTGCGCATATGAGGAAAGACAACAAACATAGAACAAGAAGAAAATTGTTGAAAGCATATGTGTAGAGCACAGCACAGTATGCCTATGAAATATGGGCAGTCTGAAACGCAGAGAGAAAAACGGTAGCAGTCTTTTGAAATGCTGTGCTTCAGATGTATGAGGACGATAGCATGGACAGACAATGATAATAACAAATAGGTTATAGAAATAGTAGGGGAACAAGGATATCTGGGGAAAAAGATAAGAGAAATAGAAGGGCAGAATACGTTCTAAGGCATTTTTGGGGAATAGTATGGGATATATTACAAGCAGAGATAGGAAAAAGGAGGTAGATGTAGACTTAGATCAGATAGTTATAGATGCAGACTGTGCAAATTTCAGGGAAATCTGTAGGTTGGTTCAGAATAGGAAACAATGATGGTACGCGTCTAACCAGTTCCAGGACTGAAGACCTAATGATGATGTAGTGCATATTGTTATTCATTTAAATAAGCAACATTATTGTATTACTTATTAATATTAATAACTAATATTTTACTTGGGTGTCTGATCTAAATAATATATTTAAGGTTTTATTAAATTTATTTGAATTCATTGGACGAGTTGTATGAAAATTTCAATCATGCTGTCTAACGTAATAATTATGACTATATAATGTAGCACAGGGTGAAGTCCAAGCAGTGTATACAATTACTATTTCGCCCAAACTGTTTTAAGTTGAGTGTTTATTTAACTGAAACATTTGTATAATAGTAAATTACTTTATACGGAGGAGAAGTGTAACTTTTCATGGCGCGTCCTTGGCAAGCCATGAAAAGTCACTTCTCCTCCACATCAAGTATACTATTTTTTTCTTCAAACGTTTTGCAAAATATGCAAAAATTTCTCATTTTCAAATAATTTCACGTAATACACATTTTCTATTTTTGATTAATATCAAAGGTTGCTTGCCGTCATTTATCTTTTTGACATTTATTAAGTTGACACAAACATAATAACTACGCTATCTTGTTGAATAAAGAAGTATTCGTAAAATGCTAAATCCTGATATTGAATCTGCAGCAAACGAAGCAGTGTCGCGCCTCGGACCGATAAAATCCGGGGACAAATACTCTGCTGCTTACCAGCACTTTATTGAATGGTGCAATCAAAAAGAAGTACAGGAATACAGTGAAGATGTACTTCTGGCTTATTTTAATATAATGGAAAAGGAAAAGAAGTGGAAATTATCTACTATGTGGTCACGATATTCAATGATTAAATCCTAATTAATAATCAAACATGGAGTAGATATAAGCCGAAATTTAAAACTCCGAGCTTTTCTGAAGAAGTCAAGCGAGGAGTATTTGGCAAAGAAGTCTGAAGTATTTACTAAAGAACAGTATTAAAATTTTCTATTCAAAGCGCCTGATGGCAGGTATTTAGGGATAAAGGTAAACAATGACTAGTTTCAATTTCATACATTTAACTACATATGTATTTTCATATTGTTTTGTTGATTGGAGTAACGGGTGCCTGCAGATGTGATGAAATGGTGAAAATGAATACTGAAGACATTCAAGACATGGAAAATGTAATTCTTCTCAAAATTGCCGATAGCAAGAAGAGGAAAGTTCGATCGTTTACGATCATCGGTGAAAGTTATATCAAAATTTATAGACATTATGCGTCACTGAGACCTCGAGATATGTCTCAAAAAAGATTTTTTTTAAAATATCAAAACGGAAAATGTTGCAGAAGTGTAATGGGAATTCACAGCATAAGTTCTGCACCTGGAAAAGTTACAGATTTTTTGAAATTAACTATTCGAAAGAATATATGGGCCACTCATTGAGACGCACCTCGGCAACATTGTTAATTGATGGAGGAAGAAATATGGAATCTCTTAAGCGGCACGGAGGGTGGAAATCGAGCAATGTTGCAGAAGGGTATACTGAAGAATCTTTGAGAAACAAAAATGATAATGCCCAAAAGGTTTTAAATTTAAGTGAATTAGTAATTGTATCTGGAACAACCAACGATTATATGTCAGAAGGACTCGTGGCAGCACAGTCTACTATTACTAATGCACATCAAGAAACTGGCTCTATAATGCACGGCATTAATTTTCTAAACGCTACCCTCAAAAATTGTACATTTAATATTACCTTGCAAAATAAAAATGACGTTTAGTTGTTAATTATCCTTATTCATATTTATTTTGTGTCACTTATTTGATATTGTCATGAAAACACTTTTACCTCCGGCGGCTGGAAAAGGAAAAATAAAACTGTCGCCGGAGAAAAAGTGACACTTTACGCAAGCCGACTCAGTTAAATAATGACATATTTTAACGTTTAAAGAAAAAATAAGTTTTTGTACTACAGTTACTTTTGCTATCCAAGCCTACAATCTATAATGTCTCCATAACTATGAATTTCTTCTCCATTGTTAAAAATATGCTTGATGTTACCAATAGTTTTTCAAGATTCAAACAATAAACTACCTATATTCCAAGTTTTATTTTTAATTGATTGTTCTAATTAAAATCTTTGAAGTTCCGAAGAAATCTACTCTTTGTTAAGTTATGCTCATGCTGAATCCTTTGATGCAGATTCCACACTCGATTTTATTCACACTTATAAACTCTGTATGTATTTGAAAAACTCATACTTCAGACGTGGTTCTTAATGATATTTGAGGAATTTTAAGTTCATTTTCCAGTTTTTTTATCTTGACAGTTTATTTCTCCTGTTCGAAAGGGATAGTGACTTTGACCTTTTAGCGAATATCCCATATTCTTTCTTTATATGATTTATTTAATTCACTTAGTCCCAAGAAGTAATATAAAACTCAAAAATGAATACCCCTTGCCTTTTATCATAGATTAGTAGTAAGGTTAGGTATTTGTTTACACATTAATAAATTGACATTACATTAAGAATTATTTTAGGCGGTCGTAATATTTTTGGGTTGAACAGAAAACACTGTGTTATATCCTTTTCTAAAGGTTTCTCACTTTCTCCATTGCACATCCCAGGGTCGCTGAGATTTTGGAACAGCTCTATCTATTTGACCATGCAAGGATGGATTAAAACCAAATTCATAACAAAAAGAAATAACAAGTACGCTTCATATCTGTTTCAATTAAATTATTAAAATACAAGAGATTATTATAAAGTTTCTTACAATTTTTTATAAAAGGTAGAAGCGAAAGTTTTGAAATATTTGAAAAGTCTAACTGTACGAAAATATACCGAAGTGTGAAATTAGACGAAACAACGGTAATCTATCTAGAGCATTTCTTGCAATTTTAGGTAAATTTGTGATTCAGTCAGAATGAATCTATGATCAACGGCTTAATATGTAAAGCTGATCATATAGTATATAGTTGTTTTGTTAACTAGTAAAATATCTCGAGGCTACATGGATACAATTAAAAAATAATTAGACCAAGTTTCAACTGAATTTAAAAGGAGACGAGGCCTTAACATTGTGTTTCGTTTGTAAAATAAAGTAAAAAAGGTAAAAAGGGTAAAATAAAATAAATTTAAATTAGTACCACAAACCAGGAACCTTTGTTTTAATTCCAGTTAATAAAGATTAATTGGTTCCAGTACAATGAAACTTTGTGCGTGTCGCTATGAAACAACAACAAATTTTATATATAAAATCTATGGTATAATTTTACTACTGGTTATGTCGGTACTTGATAGATTATAACATAATAAAAGTTATAAAATGTACGGAGATATAAAATATCTAAGTAATATAGAATAAGTAAAGCTATATGTAAGAGCAAAATGAGTTCTTAGAGAACCAAATGTGATTCCAAAAAGTACTAATTTTGAGGATTTGTTGAACCGAAATAGTTGCTTGGAGCAGAATGTCTTTTACGGCCTACGCCCGATGTTTTGTCATTATTCAAGGTTAAATAGTGACAAGTATCTGTAAAAACTGTATTAGTGCGGACAAATCTAACTAGATAGAGTGCACGCTGCCGTGGTTAATAGTAATAGCTTGCACGCCTGTACTAAGAAATACTAGATTTAGTGCACGTACGTTGGCAGCAGTTTAGGAAGATTCTGGTCCTCACCAAACCAAACGAACGCGAGCGTATCCCTGCCATTCAATATTGTTTGTGAACGCAATGAAGTTTAATGTAGTCCAGGATGGCACAGAAAGTGACGGTATTTATAATCTTTTATTATCTACTGTTCTTTATTGTGGCCTTATGCAATTTTGTATAGCAAGTCGCGCATGCAACCAAATCCCTTATTTAAACTGCACATTACAATCCAATTTGTCTTGCTAAAACTCAAATTTCTCCTTTACCCTTATCGAACGGGTACATAATTGGCTCTGAAAATCGATCTTGATTTCATCTGTTCTTCTAGAACCTACACGTCGTAAAACTTTCAACAAACTTAGAATTTTAACAATCCTTAGTGTTTGATAAAATTACAACAAACCTAATTTTACAAAGACCACTGCTAAAATTCGCGGAATCTGGTACACCTTGTACTGTCAGCATTCTGTAATTGTCATATTTATAAAATAAGGGACACTATATATCATGTTACAGATTATTTTTAATTTAAATTTTTTATAGGTATAAATTATGCAAATATTAGAAGTAGTTAATATAACGAAGAATCGATTAATCAATCACTTGGTAAGTCGTTTATTAAAAAGGATTTCGAGTACTATTTGGCAACCGTGAAATAAATTAGAAGTCATTTTTTGAAATAATAGCTGGAGCATTTTTGTTTTGCGTGGTATTCTTTGTAATCGAAGTTGTTTATTGGATTAGAGCCATCTACTTCGAATATGTTTATTATTATTGGTAATTTCGAATTCTCTAGCTTAGGTTTTTAAAAACCAGTCAACCTTGTGGTATCGCGTATGGTTGGTGAGATTTTTGCAGTTCGGCTGTTGTATAGAAAGGTTGTAGTAGAAATATGGTTCCAGGTACATTTTACGGCTGATTTAAAGCTTTTCCAATTTGGGATTATTATATGTAGAGCTTCAACACGAGCTTCCGGTTGGTGTTGTAACAAAACACCGTCTGGTTTGTAGGGTAACCGAAGGAAACTTGTCCCCTCGCATATTGAGGATCTTGCGGACCTACATATGATCGCTATTTCTTGGAGCCACATTTGCATGTCATAGGAGAAACATTTTCTACAGCATTATTGAAATTCCTGCACTTACTTAACCGA
Source organism: Platerodrilus igneus (assembly GCA_036346225.1). Classification (NCBI taxonomy): domain Eukaryota; kingdom Metazoa; phylum Arthropoda; class Insecta; order Coleoptera; family Lycidae; genus Platerodrilus; species Platerodrilus igneus. The sequence goes on from JARFIW010000412.1 coordinate 2,969,275, forward strand.
TCCTAGCTACTATCCAGAAAGGGGAATAAGTGAATAATTAATTTAACATTCACAAAATTTGCTCGTTCATTTTATATATTTTTCTAATAGCTAACTTGTGTAGGTGCTGGTGTGTTACACCTAAGCCTAGTAAACTGTTTTGGCAAATTGTTTACGTGGGCTTTAAGTACAACTTCAAGTTGGAGTTTGTTTGGGCACTCTGATGGCGTTTGTAATAAATCCAGAACATCTGCTAAATTATTCAGCGCAATTCCGGATTATCCGGATCCAGGTAAAGGGTGCTCAGGAAGCCAATCGGGGAGATCCTTCAGGCGACGTAAAGTTGTTATTGGAATTACATTTTCGCTCAGTAAGGTTTTATTTTTGGTTGTCATTTATGCTAATTATAAATGCGTATTCAGAACATGAATACTGTATGTAACTATTAGTTAAGTTTGTACACCAGCTGGTTATCCATTTTATTTTCTTGTAAAATGTTGGTTATTTATTCATTACATCTATAAGTGGTTTGAAAATTTTCTTTCGCCAATCTACCAACTCAGCTTCCTTCTGTGTAAAGTTTTATACCGCCCTGTTTTAGCTAGTCGAGGGCTTAGTCAATACTACTAATTACCACTATCCTTTCCCAGTTATAATTACTATTTATTGGCAACGTTTCATGCAGAAGTTGCCGTCATAATCCTTTGACAAGTAGATTTGAAACTAATCAGTTTCATTTCAACAAGATTTAACAAAGTATCATTTATTAGGAAAAATGGAAAATTCGATACATGATTGTTGAGGGGTGATTCTTTTATGATGCCTGTTACGGTTTTACACCACAGCAATGGGTGAAAAAAACTTAGTTAATTATTTTGGAATAAAGCACTATCCAAAACTATAATTTACAAATTGTTTGCAAATTTAAGCGTGTAAGACCAATGTTTGATGACAATGTTGTGAAGAATAACAATGATTTTAGGCATGATTTTAGACGATTGGTATATAGCATATATGGAAGTAAAGGCATCCTTACACCTTGAGACGATATAAATATATACAATTTTGCATGCCTGGAAGTTTTGCAGTCGATGGATCCCTCACAATTTGGAAGACCCATAAAAACAAACACGTACATGTAGTGCAAGGAAATGATAAAAGCATTCAACGGCGGCTGTTCAGATACTGTATATAACAGCACAATAGGTGACGAATTATAGATATATTTTATATGAGCCTGAAACTAACCAGCAATTAATTGCAATGGTGTTTCAAAGTGAATCTTAACCAACAAAGATGGGTTTAGAAAGTGTTTAGAACAAATGGGCGTTGGATCTTCCGACAATCGATTATGTCGCAACTGTTGCATTAAGAAGACTGAAGTTCAGTTAGTGCGAATTGGTATACCGCAATGTGTTAGCCGGAGGTTATCACTGAAATCGGGAAAACAACGAACGGCAAATCATTACTAATCATGGCAATGCAAGCGCGCCCGAACCAACAAACTGTTGAATTTGTGACAAGCAATAATATAGAAATAATGTCTCATTGGCCATATTCACCTGATTTATCGTCCAACGACTTCTTATTCCTATACGTCAAAAATAGGATGCGTAACGAACGTTTTCCATCCCTAGAAGAGGCCGTTGAAGTTTTTAATTCAAATATTTCGAAAGTACCTCGTTAACTGTGTAAGACCTGTTTTGAAGATTGGTTTCAACGAATGCTAAAGTGTATAGCCCTTATCTTCATTAGGTCTTCAGTTATAGAACTGGTTGGACGCGTACCTCCATTGTTCTCTATCATGAGCTAACCTACACCTTCTCTTGAAATTCCCACAGCCTGCATCATTCAATATCTTTGTGAAATAGTTTACTCTACCTCTACCTCTACCTCCTACCTTTCTTTTTCCTTTCACTGCTTTTAATATATCCCGCACTAGAACGTGTCCTATTATCGTATCTTTCTTTTTTTTACTGTTTTCCCCATATATCTTTCTTCCTCTATCGTTTCTAGAACCTCCTCGTTTTTAACTTTGTTTGGCTATGATATCTTAATCATACTTCTGTAGCACCACACTTCAAAGGCTTCAATCTTTTTCCCGTCTGCTTCTACTACAGTCCACGTTTTACAGCTCTACAATGCTGTGCTCTACACATATGCCTTCAGCAGTCGTTCTTCTTGTTTCCATGTTGGTTGTCTTTGAACATAAAAGTTACTTCTTCTTGTTAAATGCAGCACGGTCTTTTACTAATCTTTGTATATATCTTTCGCGCTTTTTCCATCTCGCAGTATTTAGATTCCTAGGTAGCAGAAATCCTTAACCTCTTGTAAATTCTAGTTTCCTAATTGTATTGTGGTTTTGACTTATTTGACCATCCTTTACATACTAGTACTTATACGAACCTTATGTCTTCGATATCTTCATAGATTGTTTCTATCTCTTCATCATTGTAACTAAAGGAGGATGTGTAAGCTTGAATTATTACCGTATTTACCGGTTTGGATTCTAATCTAACCATGAGTATTCTTTCGTCCTTTTGTAAATAGTTTTCTACACAGTGTCCTGTCTTTTTCCGTATAACTATCAATACATCCAAATTTCCTTCCTCTGATCCTGTATGAAGTACCCTAAAGTCTTCGCTTCAAAAATTCCCCGCCAATGGCCACCGAACTTCACTAATCCTTACTATGTCTTATGCTATCGTATCCATTTCAATTTTCAGATTCTTTAGCTTACTTACTTGCTTCATGCTTCTAACATTCCCCGCTCCGACTCGCAAAATGTTCTCGGTTCTTCTTTTAAACTTGCTGATCACGTCCGCCGAAGTAGTCCCCTTCCGGAGATCCGAATGTAGAACTATTTTAACTCCGGAATCCTTTACTCCAGAGGTTGCCGTCATCTTAAAAACAAATTTAATACGCTGTGTACTTGTGCGATAATGTGGAGGTTTCCTTCTACATTGCAGTAGTGTCTTAGAATGTCATACCGACCCCTAAGGTCTCTACCATTCTAAGTCCGAAAGCGTTGCTGCCCTGTTTCGGGAACCTGGTCTTAGTCTGGTTCCTCATAAAAGACCCCGCTAGTTTAGTTAAATTTATAGATCGGCTCTCTAACACACTGAAACACGCAAGCCATTCTACCCGTTCTAGTATTCTAGAACTTTTCAAGGTGAAAGTCCGTTTAGAATGGTTATAGTCATGAAGGCGAAATATTTAGAAAAGCAACAAATCTATTTACATAACGTCATTTGTGGGTGTGTGTTTTTAATGTTCCTTTTGTGAATTTTAGCAGTGATCCTCGTTTTGCATGTATAATAATCAGTTTTTCATATTATAACAAAAGATTCAGCGGCTCTACTTTGCAATATAAACCAATTCCAGTTTTAAATACAAACAGAAGCAATAATGTTTATGTTTTGCCTGTTCTGCAATCATACAGAGAACATTTTGGAGGTAAATTTTGCAAATGTGAAAATAATCACATACATACATGTTTCCATTCCAATGCTTTATAGAAGCATTGTCTTTTTCAATGATAAACAAAATCCTTTTAGTTAAAATTTAAATTAGTAATGTGTTGATTAAGTTAATTATGAGACCTTCATAAAAAGTGGTATCTTTCTTATCTGTAATACTTTGTGATTGGGTTCCTTTAAAAGTCGGCGACTTGAGGGATATCAAACACGACAGCTTCTAATTACTTCAACTATGAATTCAAATCATTCAATATACTGCAGTTTACCCAAGCTTATATACCAATGCGAGTTAAGGTTCGTGGCTTCGAGCGGTCCTTTTTAAAAAGACTTCTTTGGTCCTTAACACATTTATTTGTTTATACAGATTTGAACAATTACAATCTTGAATTAATTTATTCTAAGTCGAAATTATTAATTATTGTACAGTGAGTTATCTACGAACTGCAATGCAAAAGCTGAACGTTTGATGAACTGACTGGGAGTGGAGCTCCCGGCCTTTTTATAATCTCCCTACCTCTTTACAATTCTGTGGGAACCTGCGGACCTAATGTCCGCCTACACTTGACTCTATTCATAATACTTAGTTGCTATCTTAAAAGCTATTCATAATTACAATGTTGCAGGCTTATTCTGCGTAATCTTGGTACGTGACTTCCGACGACCGTCTGTGACCTGACATCTGCAGTGTCACTTATCCTTGTGCTACTTTGTAGTGTTTCCACTCGTGGGAACTGAAATCATCATAATAAATTGTAATAAATTGTTGCAATTTGTCTTTTATGACATTGTTGCACTTTCCTAATATTTCCTAATATCTTTATTAGTTTTATATGTATAACAAATGGGGGATCCCATAACTTGCGTTGATCTTCGTGTTTGTACTTTAGTTTCTGAAAACAGAGAGCGCATATACAGTGTGTCCTTAATATAGGTATGTACTAACGCTAAAAAAAGAAGAAAAATGCTGAGAATCTAAATTCAAAAAGAGATACAAGTATTTTAAGTTGGCAAGTTTAAGGCTGATTTGTTCCATATGCCTTTATTTATCTATTACTATTGCTGTCATTGTTCATCATTTTATTATGTATGTACTTATTTTTACGTAGACATTTTAAAATTGTTTCAGAGCTAAATACGAACTACTATTTTGTTATCATTTTAAAATTTGAAGCACAACTGCAAAAACACGCACCATACTACCTTTATTTCATCATCATCATTGGGTCTTCAGTCCTGAAACTGGTTAGACGCGTACCATCATTGTTTCCTATTCTGAACTAACCTACAGATTTCCCCGAAATTTGCACAGTCTGCATCTATCACTATCTGATCTAGGTCTACATCCACCTCTTTTTTCCTATCTCTGCTTGTCATATATCCCATACTATTCCCCAAAAATGCCTTAGAACGTATTCTGCCCTTCTATTTCTCATATTTTTTTCCCAAAGATATCCTTGTTCCCTTACTGTTTCTATAACCTATTTGTTATTACCTTTGTCTGTCCATCCTCAAACATCTGAAGCACAGCATTTCAAAGGCCGCTATTGTTCTTCTGTCTGCTTTTCAGACTGCTCGTATTTCGTAGGCATACTGTCTGTGCTGTGCTCCACACATACGCTTTCAACAACTTTTTGTTCTATGTTTGTTGTCTTTCATCATAGGCGCAGTTCTTTCTTGTTAGATGCAGTTCGGTCACCTTCTATTGTTTTACAATTATATACCCTATTTCTCCGACATTCAGTGGTTGCGAAGGAGGGTAAGCAGCCTGTGGCTGCTAAGTTCCCCCAGCACTTGAACATTTACTGATTTAATATTTTTTCCAATATATCTTTTCGCACAGTCAACATTAGTTGCAGATATTTCACAACAAACAACTAGTTGTTTATAATAATCATCAGATTTATCTGCGCTTATTTTTTCGTCATTGGGTTTCCCGTCTCAAAACTGGTTGGACATGTACCTGCACTTATTTCTTTTCTAAACTAACCTACATAGTTCCCTGAAATTCTCACACCGCAATACAGCTCGGTTCCCCTTATATTGTTTTCTAATATTATGCCCTATTTCACTGAGATTTATTGAAGGGGGTTAAGCAACCTATGGCTGCCAAGATCCCCCAACACTTAGACATTTGCCAAAATAATAGTTTTCCAGTAAATGCTTTCACGCAATTACCATAATTCGAGAATATTGCCCATCCAATGCTTGTAGTTGCTTATAATAAATATCATGTTTCTTCTATTGTTTTCTAATATTATGCCCTTTTTCACTGAGATTTATTGAAGAGGGTTAAGCAGCCTGTGGCTGCCAAGATCCCCCAACACTTAGACATTAGCCGAAATAATAGTTTTCCAGTAAATGCTTTCACGCAATTACCATTATTCGAGAATATTGCCCCTCTAATGCTTGTAGTTGCTTATAATAAATATCATGTTTAAGTGCAGTTACTTTCTTCGTCATTAATTTATCCATCTTGGGACTGGTTGGATGCGTACCTCCATTGATTTCCTTCTGAGCTAACCTACACATTTCCCTGAAACTCCTACAGCCTACATCTTTCACTATCTGTGTGCAGTAGTCTAACCTAGGTCTACCTCTTCTTCTATTTATTCCTATCTCTGCTTCTAGTATATTCCGCACTATTCCCTCATGCCGTAGTATGTGGCCTATCATCCTATCTCTTCTATTTTTTACTGTTTTCCACATATTTCTTTCTTCCCCTACCATTTTTAGTACTTTTTCGTTCTTAACTTTGTCTGTCCATGATATCTTCATCATACGTCTGTAGCACCACATTTCAAAGGCTTCTATCTTTTTCTTGTCCGCTACTCCCACTGTTCAGGCTTCACAGCCATACAGTGCTGTGCTCCACACATATGTTTTGAGCAATCTTTTCCTTGTTTCTATGTTTGTGGTCTTTGAGTACAGTAGTTGCTTTTTCTTGTTAAATGTAGCACGACCTTGTGCTAATCTTTGTTTTATATCTTTTGTGCTTTTCCCATTTTGCGTTATTTGGCTTCCTAGGTAGCAGAAATCCTTAACCCCTTGTAAGTTCGTGTTACATATTTGTATTCTTGTTTTTGATTTATTTTTGCCTCCTTTGCATACTAGTACTTTAGTTTTACTTTTGTTAATTTTCATACCGTATCTCTCTGTTAGAACCGTTTCCATTTCATTGAGAGCAGCTTCTAACTCTTCCTTCCTAGATGCTAATACCGCTATATCATCTGCAAATCTAAGCATATGAATTTTTTGTCCCTGCATAATAATTCCAAATGTCTTCCTGCATTTGACAGTATTCGTTGCCTCTTCAATGTACAAGCTAAAAATTAATGGGGATAGGGAACATCCCTGTCTCACCCCTTTTCTGATGTTTACTTCTCTACGTTCCTGCTCTAATTCTATTACTCCTCTTTGCTCTTTGTATAAGCTATGTACTATCCGTCTATCCCTATAACTCATTCCAATCTTTTTGAGTATTTCGAACATTTTTTCCGTTTTACATTGTCAAATGCTTTTTCCAGATCTACAAACCCTATATACACGCTTTCCCCTTTTTCTATTGTTTTCTCCATTATCACCCTCAGAGCTAAGATAGTCTCCCGTGTTCCCCTGTTTCGCCTAAACCCAAATTGGTCTTCTCCTAGTATTTCTTCAGCCCGTTTTTCCATTCGTCTTTGTACAATTCTAGTTAATATTTTTGATACGTGTATTGTCAAGCTTATTGTTCGAAAATTTTCACATCTATCTGCGCCTTTCTTTTTTGGTATAGTTACTATGATGTTATGTTTGAAATCTTTGGGTATCTCGCCTGTCTCATACATATAGCTTACAAGTTAGAAGAGACGTTCTGTTACTGCTTGACCAGCGGCTTTTAGAGTCTCCGCTTGCACCTTATCTGTACCCGGCGCCTTACCATTTTTCAGACCCTTTAATGCTATTTCAAATTCTTCTCTAAGAATAGGATATCCCAAGTCATCATTTTCAATGTCTGATTCCTTTTCTAATGCAGTTAGTTCTTCTCCTGCATATAAATTCCCTATATATTCTTGCCATCTACCCACTTTCTCTACATTTTCTATAATGACCTTTCCTCCCGCGTCCCTTATATTTTTGCTATACGTTTCTATTTCCCTAAAATTGGATCTAATTAGTTTGTATGCTTCATCTGTCTTTCCTACTTCCATCTTAGTTTGTACCTCTTTGCACTTTTCATCAATCCATTGTTCTTTAGCTTTCCTGCATTTTCGAATAATTTCCCATTTTATGGCTTTGTATCTCTGTTTTCCTGTTTCGTCTGATTTATTTTTGTATTTTCGTCTTTCTTCTATTAAATTCAGGATATCCTTTGTTATCCATGGTTTCTTATTTACTTTTTGTGTATACCCCAGAATATCTCTGGCTGCCATGTCGAGGCTGAATTTAATGTTATTCCATTCTGTTTCTACTTCCTTAGTATCAGATATTTTCCCGATATCTTTGAGCAATTCATTTGACCTTTTTTCGAATCTTTCTTGAATACCTTTCTCTTTTAGTTTCTGTAGGTCCAAGTGCCCTTTTCCGTTTCTTTTTTTCAAATTTTTAAATTTAAGTGCGGCCTTCATAATTACGATGTTGTGGTCAGTGTCTATATCTGCTTCTGGGTAGCTTCTACAGTCTTTTACTTGATTCCTAAACCGTTGTCTAACAAGAATGTAATCTATTTGATATCGTCCTATATCTCCTGGCATCTTCCACGTATATCGTCTTCTAGCATGATGTTGAAATAATGTGTTTGTGATGATTAAATTGTTCTTATCGCAAAATTCTACCAGCCTATTTCCCCTGTCGTTTCTCGTGCCTAAACCAAATAAACCTACTACCGCTCCTTCCCTACCCTCACGTACCACAGCATTAAAATCCCCCGTAATTATTAAATTTTCATGTCCTTTTACGTGTCTTAATATGTCTTCGATATCTTTGTAGATCGCTTCTACCTCTTCGTCACTGTAGCTAGAGGTTGGCATGTATAGTTGTATTATTACTGTGTTTACCGGTTTAGATTCTAATCTAACCATGAGTACTCTTTCATTCTTTTGTAAGTAATTTTCTACACAGTATCCTATCTTTTTCCGCATAACTATCCCCACACCCAAATTTCCTTCCTCGGCTCCTGTATGAATTACCCTGAAGTCTCCACTCCAAAAATCCACCGTCTCTGGCCACCGAACTTCGCTGATCCCTACTATGTCTAATGATAACCTATTCATTTCGATTTTTAGGTTCTCTAGCTTACCCACTTGCTTCATAGTTCTAACATTCCACGCTCCGCCTCGCAAAATGTTGCCGACTCTTATTCTTAACTTTCCGATCGCATCCTCCGAAGTAGTCCCCTCCCGGAGATCCGAATGGGGGACTATTTTAACTCCGGAATCTGTTACCCCAGAGAATGCCATCATTTTATTATAATTTAGGTACGCTGTGTACTTGGGAGGTCATGTGGTGGTTTCCCGTTGCCTTCCACATCGCGGTAGTGTGTCTTAGACTGTCATACCGACCCCTATGGTCTCTGCCAATCTAAGTACCGAAAGAGCCGCTGCCCTCTTTCGGGGACCTGTCTTAGTCTGGTTCCTCACTAACGACCCTACTACTATGGTTGGACCTGTAGTTTGGCTCTTTAGCTCATTAGAACACGCAAGCCATTTCACCTGTTCTAGTAATCTAGAACTTCGGCAAGGTGCAGGTCCATTCGAAATGGTACCTGTATTTAAGATAATTTTTTAATATGATTCTTAAATTATCAAAAATTTGAAATTTTTAAGGAATAATAAAGAATTTTACTTCGATTTGTGAAAATAACTGCAAATAAAAAATACAAAGTGGAAAGAATTTCAAAACTATTCGAATGACGAAGACCATCTAGGCACGTAGGAAGCTGAAAGGCAGCGGGGCAGCTGCACCCCTCCCCCCCCCCAGCTTTTCAGTTCTAAAACAAGATATTCTATTGCACCCCACCTTATGCAGATTACTATGCAGTGCCAGTTTAAGAAAAATATTTACCTAGTAACAAAGCAATTATTTAAGTTTAGTATAATCTAACCAATACATTTTATGTGGTTCGATACCTACAATCAAACGTGACGACGTTGTTGTTAAAAGATAGATACATAACATGAAACCTCTCTACTTATCCGAATGCATATACCTACCATTCCGTTTATTCACCAACAGCGTGCACACACGTTTTTGGTACGAAAGTCGGATCTAATGATGTTTTACATATTTTACATTGTAAATAGAAGAATAATGTGTTTAGTTAATTTAACAAAGAAACAATATTTGTCTACGTCCAGGGTTTATTAACTAAACAATGCGACGACAGATGTATTCTAACGTGCATTTTGGTGCAGATATGATCATGAAACTAGGTGTGAACCCGTTCGTCGGTTCTCTGAGCATAGATACTTTTGAATAATAATTATTGTCGATTGATTGTCTTTTGCATATTCGTTTACAAATTAGCATTACTGTTATATTTTTGCTTACCTAACTAAATGAATATTGCCTTGAATTTACCAAAAAAACTCGCTTCCTATCCAATGTAGAACCTTCGGGTGACGCATTGGAAAATCACATGCAAGGTATGTGAAGGGGGGCAGCTCCGTGGTATAGTTGGTGTGCGTGTGACTACTACGCCCAAAGTTCCGGGTTCCAATCCCGACACGGTCCGCTTGAAAAATGTTAGGTGAGCATTTTTCACAAAAATACGCCCTCGTTCGGATGAGAGGTTAAATGGAGATCCCGTGTGAGAGTGTTGTCACGCACGTTAAAAATCCATACCTTTGTTGGAACAGCAAGGGTTCGGCAAAATTCAAAATTTTTCAGGTAAAAAAATTTGCTTCCTGGTCAATGTAGTACCTTCGGGTGGAGCATTAGAAAATTACATGTAGGGGTATGTGAAGTTAAACAGCCTGTGGCTGTCAAGTATTCCTAAGCACTTAGACATATGCCGTATTAATAGTTTTCCACTAAATTCTTTTGCACAATTAACATAAGTTGAGAATATTGCAAGACCAATATCCGTAGGTGTTTATAATAATCATCATGTTTAAGTACACTAGTTTTTTCATCATTTTTTTTCATCTTGGGACTGGCTGGATGCGTACCTTCACATTGATTCTATTCTGAGCTAGCCTACACATTTCTCTGAAATTTCCACATCCTACATCTTTCACTAACTGTGTGCAATAGTTTAACCTAGGTCTACTTCTACTTCTCTTTTTTCCTATCTCTGCTTCTAATATATTCCGCACTATTCCCTCATGTTTTAGTATGTGGCCTATCATCCCATCTCTCCTATTTTTTACTTTAGTTTTATTTTTGTTAATTTTCATACCGTATCTCTCTGTTAGTACTGTTTCCATTTCATTAAGAGCAACTCCTAACTCTTTTTTACTAGATGCTAATACCGCTACATCATCTGAAAATCTAAGCATATCAATCTTTTGTCCCTGCATAGTAATTCCAAATGCCTTCCTGCATTTGACAGTATTCATTGCCTCTTCTATGTACAAGTTAAAAATTAATGAAGATACGGCACATCCCTGTCTCACCCCCTTCCTAATATTTATTTCTCTACTTTCCTGCTCTAATTCTATTACCGCTGTTTGCTCTTTGTATGTACTATCTGTCTATCCTTGTAACTTATTTCAACCATTTTGAGTAATTTGAACATTCTTTTCCATTTTACATTGTCGAATGCTTTTTCCAGATCTACAAACCATATATACACGCTTTCTTCCTTTCCTATTGATTTCTCCATTATCACTCTTAGAGCTAAATTAGCCTCCATGTGTTCCCCTGTTTTGCCTAGACCCAAATTGATCTTCTCCTAGTATTTCTTCAGCTCGTTTTTCCATTCGTCCTTGTATAATTCTAGTTAATATTTTTGAAACGTGTGCTGTCAAACTTATTGCTCGAAAATTTTCACATTTATTCGCGCCTCTTTTTTTTGGTATAGTTTCTATGATGTTTCGTTTGAAATCTTTGGGTATCTCGCCTGTCTCATACATATAGCTTACAGGTTGGAAGAGACGTTCCGTTACTGCTTGTCCAGGGGTTTTTAGAGTTTCTCCTTGCACATTATTTGCATCCGGCGCCTTACCATTTTTCAGACCCTCTAGTGCTAATTCAAACTCATCTCTAAGTATAGGATATCGCAAGTCATTATTTTCAGTGTCTGATTCCTGTTCTAATGCTGTTAGTTCCTCTCCTGCATATAAAATACCTATATATTCTTGCCATCTAATCACTTTCTCTACATTTTCTATAATGACGTTTCTTCCCGCATCCTTTATATTTTTGCTATTTGATTGTATATCCATAAAATTCATTCTAATTAATTTGTATGTTTCGTCTGTCTTTCGTATTTCTATCTTAGTTTGTACCTCTTTGCACTTTTCATCAATCCATTGTTCTTCAGCTTTCCTGCATTTGCAAATAATTTCCCATTTTATGAATTTGTATCTCTGTTTTCCTGTTTCGTCTGATCTATTTTTGTGTTTTCGTCTTTCTTCAATTAAATTCAGGATATCCTTTGTTATCCATGGTTCCTTATTTTCTTTTTGTGTATACCCCAGAATATCTCTGGCCGCCATTTTTATGCTGGATTTAATGTTATTCCATTCTGTTTCTATTTCCTTAGTATCAGAAATTTCCCGATATCTTTCAGCAATTCATTTGACTTTTTTTCAAACCTTTCGTTAATATCTTTATCTTTTAGCTTCTCAAAGTCAAAGTGCCTTTTTCCGTTTCTTTTTTTCAGATTTTTAAATTTAAGTGCGGTCTTCATAAATACGATGTTGTGGTCAATGTCTATATCTGCTTCTGGGTAGCTTCTACAGTCTTTTGCTTGATTCCTAAACCGTTGTCTAACAATAATGTAATCATTTGATATCTTCTGGCATCTTCCACGAGCATCGTCTTATAGCATGATGTTGAAATAATGTATTTTTGATGGTTAAATGTTCTTGTTGCAATATTCTACCGGTCTAATTCCCCTGTCATTTCTCGTGCCTAAACCAAATAAACCTTGCTCTTTCCCTACCCTCACCTACCACTGCATAAAAATTCCTCGTAATTATTAAATTTTTATGTCCTCTTTCGTATCTTAGTATGTCTTCGATATCTTCGCGATCGCTTCTACCTCTTGCTCACTGTAGCTAGAGATGTGCATGTATACTTGTATTATTACTGTATTTACCGGGTTAAAGTCTAATCTAACCATGAGCACTCTTTCGTTTTTTTGTAAATAGTTTTCTACACGTCGTCCTATCCTTTTTCGCTTAACTATCCCCACGCTCGAATTTCCTTCTTCTGCTTCTGTATGAATTATCCTGAAGTCTCCCCTACAAAAGCTCCCCGTCTAGTGCTAACTTATTCATTTCAATTTTTAGGTTCTCTAACTTACCTACTTGCTTCATACTTCTAACATTCCACGCTCCGTCTCACAAAATATTCCCGGCTCTAATTCTGATCTTTTCGATCGCATCCTCTGAAGTAGTCCCCTCCCGGAGATCCGAATGGGAAACTATTTTAACTCCGAAATCTTTTACCCCAGAGAATGCCGTCATATTTATTACAATTTAAGTACGCTGTGTACTTGGGAGGTAATGTGGTGGTTTCCCGTTGCCATCCACATCGCGGTAGGGTGTCTTAGACTGCAATACCGACCCCTATGGTCTCTGCCAATCTAAGTACCGAAAGAGCCGGTGTCCTCTTTCGGGGACCTGTCTTAGTCTGGTTCCTCACTAACGCCCCTACTACTTTGGTTGGATTTGTAGTTTGGCTCTTTAGCTTATTAGAACACGCAAGCCATTTCACCTGTTCTAGTAATTTAGAACTTCCGCAAAGTGCAGGTCCATTCGAGATGGCAAAGACCCTATCAGGAAACTTTTCTAAAAAATTTAAAATTGCGGTTCTACTCACTTTCTTCCGTGTTGGAAATGTTTAAAACAAAAATTTTTGCCAACAATTTACATAAATGTTATTTGGTAATCTGCCACAGAACCCATATGCGTTAAATTTAAGGCTGAAGATTGCGAGTGGACACTGAAAGATGGTGCCTATGAAATTCTTTGCTCGCAGGTAATCCCACTCATTTACATGTGGAAGACATTATTGTGGAAAGTTTTTTAGAAGACGACATTTCCGATAAAGAGTTATAATAATATATAATAGGCGAGAAATATGCAATCTTTTCCCTGCAACTAATAATTTATATACCCGTAGTTACCTTATATTTTAACTTAACTTGACACAACATTTATGTATGTTTTTATGTCGGAACATTTTTTATGTCTACTTCTTACTTGTTTTTTTCTAACTTTTGAAATGTGTTGGTTAACATAAATACCAAAAATGAACTATGACTATCATTTACTATCCCTAAGTACTTAAAATAATACAATCGTAAACTATAATAGAAAAAGAAGACCAAGTGTGTGTTAAAACACACAAAGTAAATTAAATATTGTTAATAAGCCAGTGACAAATTCGCTTATACACAAAAACCGCCAGGCTGCATGCATGGGCAGACCAAAATATAAGTAAACTGTTTGGTCCGATCTATTATAACAAGTTGGTTTATTTGGTAACTGGATGAGATAAAAAAGGCAGTTAACTGTCGTTTAAGGTTGGTCTGCCAGCGGGACCCGCCAATATAGGTCGCGGCAGACTAACAATTTTAAGTTGTAAGAGACCCTCTGAAACTGAGATTCTTTAAATATAATTTTAAAACACAATACGTACATGTTAAAACTGATATTTGGTTGTATTTAAAATCATAGTATACTAGGAATCAGCCATAATAAAAACTCTAACATAATCATACGTGGAACGGACAGTTCGAAACTGGGCGACATACTTATAAGAATTTGTTGATGGTAACTAATGATTACCCAACAGTTAGTAACCTGATTGCTTTTCTATAAAATTCGATTATCGTTTATTCATAATAACAATTAATGACATAATAGAACTAGAAACTTTCTGTTTAAAGTATGGATTGAGGTGAATATACACACTACATCCATAGCTGCAGTTGCATGTTATTTATTTGGCGACATTCCTTAAATTGTTAGGTAACAAGCTGGTCTTAATGAATTATGTACTGTTTATAAACAACATTGTTTATCAATTTCTTCCTTATATATTATGTAAACTTTCTAGTTAATTCAGTAATTAGCATACAGTCTCCACATTACGAACTTAAATATTTTAAATTGTGCAAAAGAGCATGAAAAAAATAGGTAGGTTTATTTGATGTACTCGTTTTCGGAAATATACCGAGTTACATGTTTTAGATTTTTTAAATATAACAACAATGTATCTTCGTTGGTAAAAAGAATAGACTAGACTTAGTTGAGAAATCATGGAGCAAACAAGAATATTAGAGAATTTGAATATACTTATTCGTCATGGCTGATTTATGCTGCTGTGTTTTAAAACAGGTCTGAAAGGTCGTCAGAGGAACAAAAAATGACTATGTTAAATCACAGTGGACTACTTAAGTAAAATTGTATTCATACTTTTTATGAGAACACACCTCCAAAATCCTTAATGTTTAGAAAAATAATTAAAACTTACCCATTTGTCGGTAACAGTAAAATCATTATCCTACTTAAGTTTTGTCTGACAAACAGAAAGAACGCGAACTACTATTAATTAAGTCGTAATTAACCTTCCAATTAAAATAATTACTAAGCCTTGTTTATGTAAAATTGTAGACTCCTGACACTAGCAGGTGCTAAGCATTTGCTTCAGGTAAATAACGTGTGTGGCCTTACATCATAGTGGCGTTTCCTTATGGAAAAATCCATATACGTAATAGAGGTTAAGAATAGGTTGAATTTTATTTGGGCTTGTACAAATTAGCCAAAAATAAATAGATTTGTAACAGGATATACAGCCACCTCAGTAGCGAAGTCGTATTTGAAGGAGGCCCTTTATTTTAATAATTTAGTTGGTAAGACAAAATTTAATGAATGTTTAAAGTGTAGTAGAATCAAGGTAAAATATAATGTGATAAATTTAGAAAAATAAAAACCAAGGAATAACCATGTAGAGAAAATATCTAATGAGTTCTTGAGGCAAGAGCGTTTGGCACCCCCATAATTATGACAATAGAAAAATACTCTTTCAAGATAATGGTTATTGCAACGTAATTTTGTATTTCAGTCATTTCAATGTTTATTTTTTCCATAGGAAGCCACTCTCGCTGGTGTGCCCTTACAACTGGTACGGGGTCCCCGCCTCTTCAGGATAAATCTAAATTCATAACGTACCACACATTTTATCCGTTACAGTATTTGTGAAACGACTTTCTAGCCAATCGACCAATCGTAAATTATGTCCAGTTGCAGTACTACTTGACTGAGGGATGAAGCTGGCGTTTTTGCTCAGGTGGTATTATGCTTGCACTCCAACAGCAGGGTCTGAAAGGTATGGCCCCCGTAAATGTTTTATTCTCTTGTGAAATAGAGAAGGCGACTTCACAACAATTTACCTTCACTGGCACTTGCAATATTGCGTAATCTACTGTCTGAAGACTTTTTACCTTCTACTCTTCATTTTTATTTCTTTTTCTATTGACAAAGGAATTTAAACCAGTTAGAGAAAAAATTTAATTTTAGATGAACAGACTGAAGATTTTACTAACAAGGAATGTTGATTAATATTTTAATTCTTTTGTTTCTAAAAAATATAATTTCAATTAAGGTAGTTAGTCTAACCAAAAGCAATAAAATAATTTGTCTTTAAATAAATTGGAACACTTAATACAATACCAAGATAAAGTATTAGTCCTTAAGTACAATAAACGTTGCGACAACGGAAACTTCATGAAGTGCATAAACATGTAAACCGCTCAAATAAAAGATTCCATAACACATGCAGTGTATTATTCGTTAATAAATACGACATTGCATGTAATACAAGATAGCTATATATGCGAGACTGAAAATTCTGATTAAAATAAAACACCGAGCACCATGCAATAAGCAAAACCACATATTATACATTGAGGAAATATATTAATGCGGGGAAACCCAAAAACCCCTAAAATTCACAAATGTTTTTATGACATGGTTAGACGCACAAGAACAATTGCAATAATAATAGACAGTATGTTCCTTTTACGTAATTAACGCAATAATAATCTTTTATTCAGCATTGACAAAATATGTTACATTGAAACAATTTAAAATATCACTTCGTTTTCGTTATGTTCCGTAATTTGGTTCAGTAATATTTACCCTAATATTCGTGTAATTTGAGTATTTAACGTTTAATCATTTTAAGGTAATATTAGAGTGATGTGTGTTTACGTTTAGGCGCTAGTATTATATATACTCGAAATTTATTTACTTTTCTCTGGAATTTGATCTTAGGTTGGCGTCCTGCACGTCGTTTAGCTAGGAAGTTTTGTGTAGCTTGCAATTGTGGGGATTCGAGACATTTGTGCGGCCCTTCAATCAGTCAACATGTCGCCTCGTCGGTTCGCATGGAAGAGAAGGGCGTTTGTGAAATATTAGGGCACGATTGCCTTTGAAAGAGGCATTCTAGTTAATTCTCTAGTTAAGTTTAGTTGTGATGTAGAGTGATACTCTTGTCAAGGCGCAAACAAGATGGTACAAAGTAGAAATTGATAATAAACATTTATGGGGTAACTTATAACAGCAAAAGCAGGTTAAAAATATGCGCGATAATACTTAAAAATAAAAGTTGCAGGCGCTAGAAGAATGGAATGATGTTGTATAGCGGTTTGGATTCAATTTCACTTGAAGGACGTTTTAAATGATGAAATGTAAGTGAAAGTATTTTGTTTCAAGAAAATTGAAAATCAATTTGCAGCGACGTGACAGTTATTTTCATGTTTTGTCAGCATCTGGTGTGTAGATGGTAAACAAGTTGAGCAACCTTAGGACATAAACCAGTTGATCGTTATGCGCTTATCTTCCGTAAGGATTGACTAGTTGTTTGTTTACAGAAGAGGCAAGTCTCTTACCTTTCAATATTATTGTTCATCTTTGGTGTAGTGATTACAAGTACTAATCAGCAACAACCTTTTTTTGGACTAAGAAATCTTACGTATGATACGCGAGGCATCGTTAGTTCAAATAGTTTTCAGATTTAATTCGTAACTTTGAGCAAGCTCATTTTTTGTTTGGATATAACCTACAAAATTGTCTACAAATTTTTTATTCAAAATTATTTTTAGCTAGCATATTTATGATGTTTTGAAAGTTTTCAACATTTGTGTTGATCATATAATTTACAAATATGTTCTAGTTTATTAAAAAGTTAAGTTGGAATTACCAACATTAATTCTTCTATATTTTAATTATTAAAAGTTTGATTAAATATTTTCAGACAGCGCCGTAAATAGTTTGTTCTGCTGTAAGCTAATTCAGACCTGAAATAGTGATTTATGCCAAGTTCTAATGTAAATGACGAAAAGTAATTTAGAAACAAATGAGGACTAACGATTCTCAAATTGCATATTTTGACGTTGTGATAAATTAGGTTTATACGATGAATGTATTATGAGATTTTTAAAACAAAGAGAATAGTTTATATTTTTCTTATAAATATATGTCTGAAACTTTCTCCCACTTATGTAAATAGATTTGAATAAAAGAAAAAGAAACTGAGTAAATAAAAATTAATTTCTCTATTACTTTGTTTATTTACTTGGTATTGATTTTTGAAGGAAGTAAATTGGCATATGAACAATTTCACTAGTTAAAAAATTCATTTGAATACTTTTGAACCAGTAGAAAGTTACTAAGGCTTGAGATCAAATTATTTGTGCTTCGAGACAGTCAAGTGAAGGATTCTGTTTACAAAACTGGAAATCCAGAGTCATACAAAAGAGCAGGTTATGCAAATAGATAAACACATCGTAGTGTTTTATTATGAATATAAGACATTGAATACATTTATATTTCTGACTTGGCACTTATTTTAGTTTGGGACACAAATTGTGTTTCTTATCTATTTTTATTTAATGAAGTCTTTCTTACAATTACATCATTAGCTTGGTACTGGCGTATGGGTTGATTATTAACCATATTTTTGGATTACATTTCTTGGGACTTCTACGTTTTCCCATGAAGTATTTTCCATTCCTCAGTAACGTAGTGCTCTATGATCTTTGTTTTTTTTGTGTTGGTTATAGCTCACGGCCCAGCTCATGCCCTTCGCCAGAAATAAACCCCGAGTTAGACAGCGAGCATGACGCTTTCCTAATTCCCAAGTTTTGGCTTTCAATGCGCATTTTCAGTGCCATATTTCAATAGGACTTCTTCGAAATAGGGAAGTTCTCATAACATTGTGAGAACGAAATTTGTAGAAGGAAAAATGATATGTAACAACTAAATACCACAAGATCGAAGTTCAGAAAGTTGTTTTGAAAATTGAAAATATAGTAATACGAACATGTAGTAGACAGAAAGGGAGTCGCGTTGTTTGTGTTGGAACATTTGCTGCGGTCAGGTGCAGAAAGGATTCCCTCGCGATTCGTGGATTTTGACAGGCGAATGGATCTGAATGAAGACAAGCTAAAAGTAAGTAAACGAAACACAACTACAAGATGTAACACGGACGTTTTCAAAGGGGCAAATTAAAAACTCGCAAGTTTGGCAAAGAATGTTAACCGTGCAAGAGATTTTGAAACACGTATGTGCCAGGATAAAAAGGCTACCCTAAATGTGATTTTCCAATGCTCCACCCGAAGGTACTACATTGGCCAGGAAGCGAGTTTTTTTTACCTGAAAAATTTTAAATTATGCCGAACCTGCTGTTCCAAGCAAGGTAGGGATCTTTAGCATGCGTGACAACACACGCACGGTATCTCCATTTTACCTCTCATCCGAACGAGGGCGTATTTTTGGGAAAAATGCTCGCGTAACATTTTTCAAGCGGACCGTGTCGGGATTCGAACCTGCGACTTTGGGCGTAGTAGTCACACGCATACCAACTACGCCACGGAGCCGCCATAAAAGGGCTACCTGCGGAAATAGTTTAAACAAGTGGTTTTGGGTTGTATTAAGCGAGCTTCTATTTGCTGAAAAAAATTGAAAATTAGTGTTTCTGGACAACCTTAAATTTTACTGATAGAGAAGAATTTATACCGTGAGTAAATTAGAAACTTTTTTTATATAATTTATAATTATGTACATGTGAATTGCAAATTTATATAGCTTGTATCTACGTTGTGAGAAATTAACAGAAGTAGAGTAATTATTTTGTTGGACTATGAATTAGCAACGGTTTTGGTTAAATTGGTTAAATTTAAGTCTAATGTTATCGGGAAATGAAGTTTAAGTATTTCAAACAAGTATGTAAGCGTTTATCAATTTTAAAGTATTTTAGTGCACAATTAAAAAGTGAAAAGGAAACGGTGACATTCATGTTTTCGAGGTATTGTTAATTAGAACATTTCCAAAAATTGGATTTAGAATGTTATGTATAGCAATATTGGAAGCTTGAACAATTGTGTGATTAGTATTGATGGATTTAATGTCTTTAATGTTTTTCTTTAGGATTTTTTAAGTAATATCTGGCCAATATGGTGTTAGGAAAAGTAAATTCTTTTGAAAAATATTTGTATTCTCATGATATTTATTTTATGTTAATAAGGTTAAGTGTAGGTTGAATTTTATTTGGACTTTGTATGAACTATGTAAAAGTATATAAACTTGTGAAAGGGTATCCAGTCACCCCAGTGATGAAGTCATATTTGGGAAAGGCTCTTTATTTTAAAAATTTGCTTGATATCACAAGATTTAATGTGTGTCTTTGATGTGTGATAGAACCAAGGTAAAGCTGAACGCACTAAACAAGCCCTAATTTAAAAAGTACAGATCACCGGAATAGTTGCTTTTTCACACTTTATTTCTACGCATCGCTGACGTCACAGAATTGTAATCCATTAAAGAATAAATAAAGCAATAACTAAAAGGAGATTTGACCCATTGACTATTCACAGGAAAATTAGCTTAATATTCGATTTCCAGCATCGCTATTTAGCTCATATTCAAATTCCTACATAATGCCTGTATAATTAGCGCTCAAATAGGTATGAGTAAACACGTTATAATACTTTAACGATTTAAACTCGTACTGCTACTTATCCCATTTTTAAAAATCCGTATTTAACAAAATAAAAATTTATAATAACTGCACTTGTTTACTAAATCGATCACAAATTAATTAGAAAAACCGCTTTCCTTCAGAACACCGCTATCGAAATAAATGTGCTTCGCTACACCCCGCCAAAAGAAGAGTAGATTTTACATAGTTTTTCCGTTGGCACGGCTGCGTAAACAACAAGTGAGTACTTGGAGTAATTGTTTGTTCTGGTAAAAATTATTAATTATGTTATTTGTTAATAATCATTTTTCTGTCGTATACATGTCCACTTTTCTTTACCACAGAGCTATTCGAAATTCACCGTAATTTTACAGCTACTTTTTTTTAAATCCATACGCAATACAATAAAAAATATGTTAATTCTGCAATGACATTTATCTCGGTACCCTAAAGTTAGACAAAATCTTTTTAAGTTAAGTCAGAGGACTTCTCTCCCATCTCGCATAAATGGATTTATCATAAATCTAGCGACCACCTTCCGCCTTCCATATTCCACTTTCCACAATGAATATAACGTCAGTGGTTGGATGACATCTCTCTAACGTAGGTCAGGTTATGCGAAAATTCTCCAAGCTAGGTTAGGTTAGACGACATCTCTCCAAGTTAGGGTAGGTTAGACAACTCCTCTCCGGGTTAGGTTAGCTCAATATTGTTCGAAGTAAAGTTTTATAGCTTACGTCGGCGCCGCCGCATACGTATATTGGGAAAACAGCAATACAAAAAGAATGGCTGACTTGTTATCAAAAAAAAACAGAGGAAATCGAAAATTGATAAAGTATGCGTTTTCGGATTTAAGTTTTAACTGTTTACCTGTAAATTACTTGGAGTTAGTAGAGGAAGAAGATAGTCAAGATAAAATAAAAATGTAACACAGGTACTACATTAAAGCAGCTAATGCATATTTTACACAATCTGCAGCAGTATATTCCACAATCCCAAAAGCTATAAGTATTTTGCAATCGAGGTTGATTAATATACTTAACATTTGCTCCGAGGTTGTAATACAACCCGTAACTGTTGATAGCAAACTCTATCCGTTTACGCTAAACGAAATTGCTTCATTATGCGCGCCACACGCTGTGAGTGGTTGAATTAGAGAAAATGAACGCAGAAAGGCGAAAGTTGAACTATATGGAAAAAACTACGGCAATAAGAGAACAATACAAAGATCTGTTAGACAAAAAACCTCTTGAAAAATGAGGAAAAATTAAAAGATTATTTTATGTGTCGGTGGACCGATTTAGTTACATTTGAGTTTTACGAGCTATATGTGTTTGTGGTTAGTAAGAAAGATTCTTTTAGTTATGTGGGTATTCCTACGGAAAGGGATGGTACTAAATTGGTATATTATTTAAAAGGTTTTTCTAAAAACATGAAAATGGCAAATGACATAGACGAACTAAGGGAGGTGGGATTTGAAACCTTGACGTACATCACGCGTAAAGAGGTTCCGCTAAACATTGTATTTTTGCCTAGTTGGTGAGTTGCGACTAAAAAATTTGCTACAAGTTGCAAGAATTACACGAAGGAATGGATCTAGTTGTTCATCGATCCAAAAACTTTACATATAAAATCAAACTTTGGTAGTCTTCGCAATTTAAAAATTTTGACGGCTTCTATGTTTTCATATTGGTTAGATAAAAAGATAAAAAAACTTGGGCAACGATTTGAATTTTAAGCTACAGATAAAACTGGATAAAGTTAAAGCTACTCCTAACAAACATAAAGAAACGACAGCTTTTTGTGTATAACTTGGTACTAAAATTAAGTTTTAGTGGGTCCATGCTTGGCTGGTTAAATATTTTTAAATTGTTATTTATAATATTACAATAAAGCTTTAGAATGGCATGGCCTTGCTTTTTATTTTTTAAAGACTGATACCTTGGGAAAGTAGCTATATGAGCTGAGAGGTGGGATGTGGTGGGAGATTTGAGGAGATGCGAGGTGAGAGGCGAGAGGTGGAAAGCGGGAGGTGTGAGGTGAGAGGTGGAGCAGGTGGAGGGGTAAATGCGGCATCAGACTACCTACAAATAGCCTACTGTTTATTTATTAGAAATTCGTGTAATTTCTCATAATATTATGCGCCTGTAAAAATTGTATATTACTTACTATAGTTGGGGCACTCCACTAATATTTACATAAAGTCTACTTTTAAACGAAAACCAATTCGTGATTTACTTACTTTCCAAAAATTAAGAAATTTAATTTTCGGTATTAGAAAGAAAAATAATCACCTAACCTGGTACGATTTTTAAAAAAAGGAAAAAAATTCATATAAGGTGCAAAATAAAATGTTCGTGAACAACAAAATTATATGTTTCATATCAAAATGAACGAGGCTATAATTAAAATAATTAAACTACGTAAATAATGTATCAGAAAATTGGCACAAATTTTCATTTCCAGCTTCCGGACGCTGATAAATTTTCAGTACTAAATCTGCAGTGCAACAAATCTACGATTTTTGTATAATTTTGTGCATTAATACTCAACGGATTTCTTAAGCACCATTTTAAGCGTTCGTTTGTTAAAGTATTTATGTAGTTACATTCTATTATGTTCATTTGTGAAAATTCCGATTAGTACAAATATGCTGTACCAAAAATAGCACAAAACGGTTAACACATCTTTGCAGAAGGAGATACTTGTCTTCAAGTAGATATTTCCAAAAAAAAATTCCTCAGAAATCCTTACTTCATTGTAGATATCGTTTTGGAGTGTAGTGAGTTTTTTAAGTGTAAGAATGTCCATATCAAAAATAACTGACATGGATACTTGAATATTGGAACTACATTGAAAAGAAAGTACACGCAAATTAAATTTAATTTGTCACAAAAAGTATCCTTAAATTAATTTACCATTATGTATATTATCGGACAAATCCGAAATTAAGATATTTGCGTTTGGAATATATCAAACGTAAACTTCCGGTTGTGTATAGAAACTTTGCAAATTTCTTAGACTATACACGAAGTGACTAGCTGATTTAGGAGGTAAGAGTTTTTAAAATAGAGATTTTAATTGGCATAAAATTTCCAGGCAAAACTAGAATTGAAACAAATTTCCTAAGATACACTAAATATATTCAAGGAATTTAGGACGAACTCGTTTCCAAAAAAATTTTCGTAGTTTTAACTGCTTACAAAGAAACAGTCGCAATGGATATTTAATAAAAAATAGGAAAATAGATTACAGTAACGCTTAATTCCAATAGGCAAATGTAGCTAAAGTTAAACTAAATGATTCCTATAGCATTCTAGCGTAATATAAATATAGCCTAGTATACTTATATAATAATATTATAAAACGGAACGCATGTTATAATCGCGTCACGCGGTAACTTTTACGGGCTTTTGTTTTTACATTGCTCTGCTATTGATGTAAAATTACCGGCAATTTATTTTTCGTTAAGAATTTTGGTAATTTAGAGAATTTTAGAAAACATTGGGTAATTTTGATTTCCTAATTGGAGAAGTCAACATCGATACAATGAAAATTCATTTTTAGGATACTTCAAGTTATAATGGGAAATGTGAAACATTATATTTGGTATTTTAACATTTTATTACGATCGAGGTAAATAATATAATAACACAGCCCATTCTGGTAAAATATTACTTATGTCATTTAGTTCAATGAATCCTGTACAAAATCTGATATAACAGCATTGTTAAATTAAAACTTAAAATACACTAAATATTTAAATGTTACTACTTAGTTCTCTAGTTTGGGATTTTTTGGAAAAGCATTTTGCACACGCTATATTATCCTTTGATCAGCAGAGTTGAGACAAAGACCAAAAATGGTGTTCAATATTATGAACAGTATTTGAACTGATGAGAGGAATAGTTGTTACTAGAATTCGTTAAAAAAATACTTATAGATCATGTTAATTAATGCGGCGGTATTTCGATAACTAACAGTGGTAGAGACAAGTGAACATATTATAGGCAAATAATGATAATAAATAACGATTACTTCAAAACACTTACATTTGTAAATATAGCGAAGGGTAGCACATTTATTTTATTGTGACCGTTCACATCGGAAAACGATAGGAGATTCTCTTCGTCCTCTCCATGGCAGGTAATAAGACAGTTCTTGGTTCTTGCACATGCGAAACGACACAACATAGTTAATGGATATCGCGGCACTTACAATACACAGGCACGGTGTTTGAAGTAATTTCAAGGTACATACAATGACATTTGAATATACCGGGCGGAGGTAAATAATTAACAAATTCTAAATGTTTAAAATAAGGCAAGCGGTAAATTACATACAATTACAAACGGAACATACCGTCCCCCAAAATGTAAGGCATTTTAAAAGAAATAATTAAAAGGAGTGGGGCAGAATGAAAAAGCGAAGAAAAAGAAAAAAGAAGATTTACAAAAACAAAAAAAAAATTATTGTTACAATGAGGGCAAAGGACAAATCTTTGGCACAGGACGCTTCAGCTCGCCATGAGCAGTTTTAAGTGTGACCACCCTGACGACACCATTCGTCGCAGGATGCACAGCCACAACACGGCCGAAGGACCAACGAATGGGAGAAATAATAGCGACCTTAATTAGCACTAATGTCCCCAACTCAACTTCAGGAGACAATGTGTGCCACTTGGAGCGCTGGTGTCGCGAGTTCAAATACTCCTCGGACCAACGGGACCAAAAATCTTGTTGAATTCGCCGGAGTAATTGCCAGCGAGAGAGGCGGTTAAGCGGAAGATGAGAAAGGGCGGGTTCCGGAATGGCGGTTAAAGAGGCCAAAGTTAAGAAATTACCGGGTGTAAGACAGCTCAAATTATTGAGGTCATTGGTCAAAGAGGTGAGAGAACGTGAGTTCAATATGGCCTTAATTTGGATAAAGCCTGTGGCCAATTCCTCAAAAGTTAACACTTGCTCGCCAATAGTATGCAGGATCAAGGTATTAACCGATTTCACTCCCGTCTCCCACAAGCCACCAAAATGAAGTGAGGCCGGCGGTATAAAATTCCACAAAATATGGTCCTTAGAAGCAGCAAGCTTGGCGAGATGAATTAACTGTTTATGAGTACCCGCAAAATTTGTGCTACAATCACAGATGATCCCAACGGTCGCGCCAGACAATATAACCGGCGCAGAACTGCTGGAAAGGCGTCCGTTGACAAATCGGATACTACTTCAAGGTGCAGCACCTTGGTAGTCATACAAATAAAGAGGCATAAATACGACTTTAAAATTTTGGCGCCCCGTGTCGAGACATGGTAATAGAAAAGGGACCAGCAAAATCGACGCCCGAACACAAAAAAAAAGTTTGACTTGTGTAACTTGACATGAAGGCAGGTTGCCCATAGAAGGCTGCAATGCGACCGGATTGGTCTTCCAGCACGTTAGACAATGACTCAAAATACGACGGATAGATTGCCTCCCAGAAATAATCCAGAAGTGCTGACTAACGAGAAAATGAACCATTTGAGCACCCGCGTGGAAGTATTTTAAATGAACATAAGTAACGTAAAGATCGGTAAAGCGACTTTTGCTAGGTAACAAAGCAAGAAATTTACGGTCAGAGGATAAAGGCGCGTGAGCCAGGCGACCCCTGACCCAATCACGAATAAAAGGGGACAACTTGCGAAAACTTTTTTTTAAAGTGGATCCGGACTGAAAGACCTCAAACTCTATAGCAAAATAAGATTTTTGAGTATACTCAAGCAAAGTGATCAAAGCGTTGTGCAATTCGGAAGATGACAAAGGTCCGGAATACCTTTCGAGTGGGTTACGTAGATTATGACGAAAACGGAGAATCAAGCAACGATGCGCGTAATAAAGGGAAAGGAAGAGTAATTTTCTAGAATTGATTAAATTAAACAGGAGGTTACGACAGCGGGTAACACAATAGAGCGTTGTTTAGTGAGAACTTCAGGAGCATCTGAAGGCGGAATATGTGGACTGTAATTTTCGAAGGATTGGTACAAGATTGATGAAGCCGTCCACCATAAAGAACATTGGCACAAGTCAGTAAGGAGTAAACCACGTGACCCGACATCGGCAGGATTCTCGGTGAAGGGGATGTGATGCCAAGAGGCGCGAGACGTGTTTTATTAATAAAAAGCAACACGTTTGACGAAGAAAGTTTTCCAACGCTGCGGCGGGAACGAGTCCACAAAATACCATGGAGTCAGACCAACAGTAAATTTTATGAAATGTAAGGTTTGAATCAAAGGTTTTGAGTACAAAGATTAATAATTTGGATGCCAATGCGGCGGCCAACAATTCGAGCCGGGGCAAAGAGATTGTACGAAAAGGAGCGACCTTAGACTTGGCGTACACTAAGCGAACCTCAACGGCAGAAGGAGAAACAAAGCGAAAATAAACCACAGCACAGTAGCCTCGTTCAGATGCGCCAGCAAAGCAATGAACTTCGCACGTAGTAAACTGTGACGGGGTTAGCGAGCGGGGTAAAACGAAATCCGAAAGAAGCGGTAACTCATGTAAGTATCTCTCCCACAAACGGAGGAAGTCGGAGGGACGGGCAGCATCCCATTCTAATTTTAACGACCATAAACATTGAGTTAAGTGTTTTACCGGGAAAGTAAGAGGGGATAAAAGCTCCATAGAATCGAAAATACGGGCTAAGTTGGAAAGTAGGTTGCGCTTGGTACAGGAGGTACTTAGTGACTGAACTAGAAAACAAAAATTATTCGAAGTGGGGTTCCATTGAATACCTAGAACTTTTAGGGGTTGAGTGTTAGGATCCTCAAAGGAGCGGGGTTGCGCGAATTGCTGTGTAGCGGATAGATCTTTGAATAATTCGGGATGGTTACTCGACCATTTATGAAGTTCGAAACCACCAAGTTTTAAAAGAGCGATTAGTTGATTACGTAGAGTGAGGGTTGATTCTATAGAATCTCCACCAGTAGCGATATCGTCAATGTAAGTATGGTGGCGAAGAGCGAAACCGGCTAACGTATAAGAATTTCCTTCTACGGAAGACTGCAGAAGCGTGCGTATGGCAAGAAACGGAGCAAAATTGATTTCATAAGTTACTGTATGGGCTCCTCAGGGGAGAAGCGTCAAACAATTCGTTGATAATCACACTGAGCAGGATTGGTAAGCTTCGGCCCAACAAACAAGTGATCGTTTAAGGACGATCGAGACAGAGTTTTAGCGGAGGCATTAGAAACAACTCGTAACTTCGTACTTATGCTTTCTGGTTTCACAACGCAATGATGCAGGATGTAATAAGAAAAGTCCGAATGAGACCCACTAACAACAGATTGCATACGTGGAGAATCCATATACTCACGCATAAACAAAACGTACTGTTCGTAAACACGAGGTTGCTTAAAGCAGACGATTTTCTAAAGAAACAAATCGTTGCAGGGCAAGATCGCGACTACCTGGAAAAAATGGTTCTTGATCTCTAAATGGCAGTGAGACGGCAAATCGACCTTGTTCAGTGCACCGAAATGTATCAATAAAATGTTTTCAACTAGAGTTTTTTCAGGCGTGAAAGGTTGAACGGTGGGGACAGCTTAAACTTCCCAGAATTTAGCGACAATATCTTCCATTGGGGAAGTAGAATCTGTCATACAAAACAAGATAGTTACTTCAGAAGCGGGCGAGGAAGGTATGCTTCCCATCAAAATATATCCAAAAATAGTATTAATGGCAACAGTTTGATCGCTAGCACTCTGGATGCGACCGTCTAATAACACTTGGGGGAAAATATCCGAGCCAAGTAATAAATCAACGGGCCCAGATTGAGCAAAGAGCGGATCAGCTAGCTTGAGGTTAGCCAGATGACTGAAATGTTCTGAAGAAATATTAGAAATAAGTAAATCTTCACAAATATTGGGAAGTTCTACAGCTTGGAAATTAATAGTCGATAAAGAAGCACCCATTGGTTTGAGCGAGACGATGACAGTGCCATGCAGAGCTGCAAAGTGCATGGATCCTAAACCACTAAGGGTAAGGGAAAGTGGAGTAGTATGAAAACCTAAATGTTTCACACTATTTTGCGAAATAAAAGAAGTCATGCTACCCGAATCGAGTAAACCGCGAAATTTTTGGAAAGAACAGAGCAATCAGCAATTTCCACTAGAACGGTGAAAAGTAAAACGACTGAAGCTTTAACTAAAGAATTAAATAAAACGACATTCGAAGTTGACGGACCACTACAGCTAAACGAAGTCAATAATTCCTCAGAAGTTAGAAGAGCGGAAGGCTTGTAGCGGTCTTGAATAATGGAACTTAGTACAAGGTGAAACCTTAGAGTCAGTGGTGTCGGGGCTAAAGCGATCCTGGTTATTAGCTGCGAAAACGTGTTTAGACGAAATGCGATCGAAGTACAATAAGAAGTGATGACATTAATAGCATTGGCGGCAAGAAAACGTAGACTTGCATTTATTTAAAATGTGAGAATTGCCGAGGCAATTAATGTAAAGTTGTTGTTTTTTTTGCAAAATTGTAGCGATCTTGCGAAGAAAGCTTGACGAAATCATTACAACGATAAAGATTGTGATCTTGTTTACAATGCGGACATTTATTAACATTATACCTTGTCTGTACTAACATGGAAACGGCGTAGCGAGATCTAGACGGGTTGCTGGAATGAATAACTTTGTTTAAATCGGTTTTATGATTTACCGGCAAATTCGATAAAGATTTACAAGTTTTTTCCAGATAAGCAATTAACTCTTTATAGGAAGGTATAGTGGTAGAATCTTGATACAATTCAAAACTACGAGCAGTGTGTTCATCAAGGCGATTTAGGATCATTTGCACAAGAATAAAATCCCATTGCACTATACGCAAATCAAATTTCTTAAGCGCTTGTAAATTATCGGCAAAGTATCAACTAATTTTTGCAAACCGGTGAGGTTATCAGAATTCAATTTGGGAATTTTATCAATATTGTTTCATAAAACGGAGGTAATGTGGCGAATATTACGATATTTTTCGCGAAGTTTATTGTAGGCAAGAAGGAAATTGGCCTCTGTAAGGTCAGAGTTCTTAATGGTTAATAGTGCGGAACCTTTTTAGTACTGATTGAAAATAGGAGAATTTATTCACGTTTGACAGATCATCATTAAGATGAACTAAACTATCAAAGCGGTCAATAAAGCTTTCAAACCAACAACCTTCCCCATCAAACGACAGCGGCGGAAGGGACACTTTGGACTTAAAAGTATCTAGCGGAGCGGACACAGTAGTCCGAGACGAAGAAGTTGACTAGGAAACAACTTGAAATAAAACGCTTTTATTAGAAAGAAATTGTTATCGAAACATTTTCGAATAGCGTCTACCCTTTCAAATTGTTAATCGGCATCATCTGCAGAAGCAATTACACCGACTATGTAATTATGCTGGGCGAAGAAACTTTTCTCGTACTGTTTCAAGAGATTGATCTTGCGCGCAGAACAAATCTAAAAACGTAGGTTAAACTGCAGATTTCTGAGCGATTTCATACATTTCATGGAGTGGGTTAATCGAAATATTACGTAAGAAATAACTACGTTTAATTTCTCTGACATAATTAAAATTAAACAAATACAAAAGGACAGACGAAATGGAACCGATACTACGATGATTAAATTAAAGTTAAATGCGACGATAATGAATATGTAAGCCTCGTACAAAATTCTGGTACCAAACCAGATATCAAGAAAGGCTAGTAAACAACTCAAATCTAAGAAAGGAGGTTATTAAAACTTGTAATGATTAATAACATGCCATATTCTACACCTGAATAACAGGAAATTAGTTAAAACCGGTAATTCCAAATTCGAACGAGGCGAAAATAATCACTAATGCAGTAAAATTCCAAAAATGAGGTTTACAATTCCTTCAAATTTAGTACCTCACTACACTATAGAATAGAATACAGATAAATACAAAGGCATGTATAATGCTTTGATAAGCAATATGATATTATACAAATTTATTATCATTTAGAATTTGTACGAATATTCACATCCGGTGAGAAGTGATCAATGTTAATTAATGCCGCGGTATTTCGATATGGACATTGTATAGGCAAATAATGATAATAAATAACGATTTTTTCAAAGCACTTACCTTTGTAAATATAGGGAAGCGTAGCACATTTATTTTATTGCGGCCGTTCAGAACAGAAAACGATAGGAGACTCTCCGTCCTCTCCATGGCAGATAATAAGACAGTTCTTGGTTCTTGCACATGCGGAACGACACAACATAGTTTATCGATATGGCGGCACTTACAATATACAGGCGCGGTGTTTTAAGTAATTTCATGGTACATACAATGACATTTGAATATACCGGGCGGAAGTAAAAAATTAACAAATTCTAAGTGTTTAAAATAAGGCAAGCGGTATATTATATACAATTATAAACGGAACAGTTCAATTTAATATTATCAACCTAAACTTCAAGCAGTTTTTTAATTATTCACTTAATAACAAAAATATATTAATAGAAATAATATGCAAAGGTAAATATAAATTTGCTTCTTGTTCAACTTCCTGATTTTTTTTTTTTGCATAGGACTTGTTTTTTATTTGGTGAGAATTATGCTTTAGTTTGTTTTTTACTTATTACTTTTACTTAAAATTTTTATGCTTCTTTTTGTTTTTGTATAACATATTTTGTTATATTTATTGCGTTAATACGTTAATGCAAGTATTTATCATTTTACCTGTAGTATTCAACAAAAAAATAATAATTCACTATTAATTCAAAAGTGAACTCTTTCTGGGTCAATCCACGTTGGACGGACAGGCATCATTATGGTCTTGTTTTGTCTTAAAATATTTCCACTGTAACCTTTACTTTTCCCATTTTCTGTACAAAAAAAAAATGAAAATGTGAAGGTGATACAAGTTTGCGACGTTATTATCGGGGCAGCCATGTTGGTTCGTCAAATTTATGCTACGTTGGCTCGTGGCCGTACGTAACACAAAGAAAAACAAAGAAAGGACCGGGCTCAATCGGAGAGTAGGGGGGGTTGTAGAAAGCAGACCAACATATAAGGTACGCGGCTATAAGGAATTAGTAACAGTACCTGCAATAGAAAAATTAGAATAGTAAACCTGGAAAAAAAACAAATTAGTCCTGCAAACCTGAAACAAAGAAAAAGCATAGCATACGGATCAAGTATAAATTGTTCAGTACTTTGTAGAATAAAAAAAAACTGTTGGGATAATCTATATAATATTACAACGTTAAAAGCAATATAACAAATCTTTAGTACAAAGTGAGGTAATATTGGGGAGTAGCAGAAACGTTTCCTCACACACCAATTAGACATAAAGCAGATAAAATTTTAACAAAATATAAATAGGTAAACACAATTAATATGAGTAGTCCAGTAGTATTGATTTTGCTCTTTTTTTTTTCTTTTATTTAAAATAGCATGCAAGTCTATGGTAAAAGGTATCAGAACGCCAAAGGTATGGCAAAGCAACGGACAGGCATTTAAAGTAAAACAAGTAAGAAATAGTTCAACTTACAAACAGTCCTTCAGCAACGCTTCCTCGCAATTGAATATGGGATTCCCGATGTCCTGCACTAACAAAGCACTGCACCCTTGACTGTGAGGGTGTGGATCGAATTTCTCACACTTTACACTAATCACGCCTACGTATTTCACTGGTGTTAGCAGCAGACATTATCATGCTGGTGGAACTACGTAACATCGGTAAATCTCTTGTTAATTCTATTTCCTGAGACAATAATTTTGAAAGATTTTGTAACACAAATTGTAAAGAAAAATAGTAATAAAAATTTAGAGTCACGGGCTTTCAAGGCACGACGTAATGCATTAAACTAACAGTAACGTGAAGCGTTTTATTTGCTACCTATGGTAACAAAGGAAAAGCTAATGCTTTTGCATAACCAAATTCGCGCAAACAAAGATCTATTTTAGATTCGTTGGGGTTAGAAAATTCAGGAACTACAGTACCAACTGTCTTTACAAGTGAATGAGATACCTGTTCATAAGAAGCAACCTCTTTTTTTTCTACTAAACCTGCTACAACTGTATCACCATTTTTAGAAACACTCAAGTTTTAAAGCTGTGTTTGAATAAACCAAAGTATGCACTACTCTGATAAGAAAAAGGAGGCCACGAAAACTAGATCGCACACAGTTCAAATATAGCAAGACAAATCCACAAAAAAAACACAATTAGTAAAGCGACGGTATCACTAAGTCAATCTTCCGTAAAAACAACCACGAGCGGTCGGGTTTTCCAAGTTCTACGACTTTTATTTCTAACAGAAAAGCAACAAAAACAATTTGTCGTGCAACGCGTAATCACTAAGTCAATGTTCCGTAAACCTTTTATTTTACAAGAAAAACAACTAAAGACACAATCAGCAAAGCAACGCGTATCACTCAAAGTACTTAATCTACCCGGAACCAAGAACAAAAACCGACTACGCATCTGTTCATAACAACTCGTTGTTATCACCGCCGCACTTCTTGTCAATCCAACACGTTACATATATAAGCATTCCTCCTTCAAAGGTAATCAGAACTACACTTCTTATCTGTTTATATTTAGACTCGTATATCCACATAAGGAACAACATTTATACGAATAGCAATTTATCATTAATTCCAAGCGGTTTGTAATTTTCACTAAGTTGGAAAACAATTTACGAATAATTCTATTTAAATTCATTCATTGCAATGTACTTATTAATGAAAACCAATCTTCAATTAAACCATCTTTTAAGAGTAATACACACGAGTTAAATTGCATACAATTCTGCATTATTCTGAAGTATTTACTTGATACAAACAAATATAAAATATAGAAATAGTAATTGCAGAAAGGTATTTACGAATTGAATAGTGTAAAATGTTTAACTATAAAAATGCCCATTACAAGTTGTTCTATTCAAAGTGAAGATTTTATATGATGGATAAATGTAAATTACTTTATCAGCATCTACTTCTTGCAGAAATAAATTGCAGGGCACAGTTAAATAAATATAAGAAAGTCGTCATGTTTTATTATTGAAATATATTTTGTCATAATCACCGTATTCATTAAAATGATGGTCAGCAATTCTACATCAAACAGTCAATTCCTACAAGTTATCATTAATTCAATAAACTTTGGTTGTTGTGCCATTCAGCTTTTTTATAAATATAACATGCGATGCTGGCACTATTTGCAATGATATTGCCACAGAAAAAGAGTTCATGCAATAGACCAGAGGACTTTCAAATGCAAAACACAACGAAACAAAATTTTAATCCTGCTTAAAGAGAATCTGGTTACAAGAGAACTATGAAGGGAAACAAAAATTTTAGAGAGAACACTAATAAACCATAAATTAAATGGAATGCGGCCAACCACACAATAAAGCTTTTAACTTTTAAGCACTGCATATAATACAACTTGGTAAACTCCTAAATTTATTATCAAGGTACTCCAGGTTCCCGGTAGATTTAAAATAAAAGAAATATATACCACAAACTCTGAATAAGAGCAAAAGCAACAATTTATGATACCATGTTGGGATTGATCTTTTATTTAACATGTATCAAACACTATACGTAAGCCATAAAATTTAATTACATTGCGCCATAATTAAATATTACATAAATTACAGGTTGTTTGCTGCTAATGATTAATTAAGTAGATGTCATAAATACAACCAGTAAAATTTTTAACATCTGGTTGGAGAGATTAAGGTTTACAACCCCAATAAACCATAACAACCAGTAAGTAGTGATTTATGGACATTAAAAAAAATTTAGGTGCGTAAAGTGGCGCAACTTTTTTGAATTTTTCAAAATTTTTTGTGTCATAATTAAGCGCCATTTTGCGTCGCTAAAACTAAATTTGGCACCATCTTAGTAAACGAGTTATTTAAAAACATATTTCTTCGGTTAAGTTCACGAAGCTGTACTTTTTAAATTTTTTAAAAAAATATGTGCCATAATTAGGTGCCAATTACGCGCCACTTTAGGCGCCAATTACGCGCCATTTTGCGTTACCAAAACAAAATTTTGCGCCTTTTTGACAAACAAGTTATATTAAAAAACAATCCTCCGGTCAAGTTCACGAAGCCGCACTGTTTTTAAATTTTCCAAAAAGTTTGTATCATAATTAGGCGCCAATTATGCGCCATTTTGCGCCACTGAAACAAAATTTTGCGCCATCTTTGTTATGGAGTTATTTGAATTTTCCAAAAATATTTGTGCTGAAATTAGGCGCCAATTATTCGCCATTTTGCGCCGCTGAAAATTTAGTGAAAAATTCTAGAAGCTCGTTCAAGGGAAATTAATGTTGAAGAAGGGAGTTAGATCTTTAGAAGAATTCCTCAAAACAATATAAAAATCTTTGTTTTTAAATGACTTAAATTATTTTAAAGTATTCTAAGTACATAGATGCAAACAAGGGTACACTCTATTAAAAATTTACTAAACCTTATTAAAAGATTCTAGAATTTTTTTAACGAATTTATATACGTTTTTTACCAAAAGCGGCAATCGTTTCATCCTTAGTGAACAGGATGTCGGCGCTTTTATGTTTTTGGCCTTAAAAATAACTTACCGAAATTACGTAATATTATGGGAAATAGTTCACGTGAAAGTTATCGCGAATGTTCTCGGGAATATTTCAAAATAAATTACGCCGATAGTAGTATTTGCTCTTTACATAACGTGACCATACGTCCCGCTTTGGACGGGACAGTCCTGCTTTCACCTTGTATGTTCCGCTGTCCCCACTAAGAGCAAAAATGTCCCGCTTTAGCTTTAGGCTAAATGAATACCATATTGATCACCAAGACATACATCAACAAATCATGTAATCAGCTCTATTCTTACTTGAAAACGAGCCCCAATATTTTGAAACAGATTTGCTCCGCCGACAAATATAAAACAAGTCTCTAGAGACGTTATTTTATTCATTCACTTTCTTATTATTAATAAATAAAAAGCAGTTAAAACAGCAATTAGTTTTTGTTTTGTTAAAAATTCTGCAGGTATCCAGCTCTGACGAAAAATATAAATGGTCACTTTATCTTTACACCTTCTCCCTCTGCTAGTTATTACTGCAGGAACTGCTATGATGACACAGTTACAAAGGAGTCATTTTTTTGCACAAGCAAAAATTTGTCTCGTACTACTTACTGCATTGACATCTGGCATATCATTAGGATGTACCAGAAGAATGTGTAGATGCACCTCTCATCGAAATTGCTTTTCCTTGTTCTACTTTATTAACAGTAATAAAATTGTGATTGCAAATTTCAAATTCCTATTGCGTGTACAATTGCTTCGAAATACCATCTTTAGTGCCCAAACTGTACAAAGTACCATCGGTTATACTTAAAACCACAGCAATTGCATTGTGCAAACTTCCTCTTGCTTTATCATCTGGTATCGACACTGTGACACTATCTTGCCACTTAATTGCTTCATTTTCATTGCCTGAAGGTTGTGCACAAAATAACTTCATCCAAATCCTCTCCAGTATTTAAATCATCTATGACAACGTTGCTTAATGTAGTCGTTGTAAACCCACTCTAGACTCCATGCCAAAATGGTTTTATAAGAGGTGCTGATACCCACTCCTAGTGTCCCATTCTTCATAAACTGCGCAAATCTAGGTCATTCTGTCCATTTCAAGCTATTATGATTTTAAACCATGCAGTTATAATATTTCCTATGTCCTGATTTTCTTTATCAATAGAGCCTGGCCTTTGGCTATGATCAGTTTTACCAACATTTTTAATTCTGGCCACAGTTCAGTTAATTGCTTAATGACTTTATTGACAAATTCGCAACCGTTATCTGAATGAAGTATGCAAGGTGCTCCAAATAAAGTAAATACATCACCTAGATGATACGGTACCTCCTCAGCCCTTTTATTTTCAAGGGCTCTCAAAATGATATACTTTGTTAAATGATCTAACACCATAATGAATTTTTACTCGCATCAAACTGAGCCTGCATATCAATTTGATCGACTTGACAACGGCTGTTCATTTAAGTATGCAAAATTGGTCGAGAAACTAAGTCCTTTTTGTTTCGGCATTTTCATATGACAAGCTTCACACATAATTAAAAACGTGATGATCGTTTCTTTTCTTATGTTTACATACTTTTTTAAGAAAGCAATCTATCCCTTCCTCTAGGGCCATCGGCACGATGAGCTGCGTAAACGGCATCAAATACTTTATCCATTGGAATACAATATCGTATAGCGTTCTAGGTGAATTTTGCAGTTAGTTTCTTAAATTCCTTTAACAAAGCATCAAAACGCTTTAAACGACGATACTGTAAAAATGCCTTTTTTAACGGATTTTGCTTCTAAAACCTTTAAGGCATACAATAAACAAGTCTTTAAATTAATCGTGTACTTCATTGATTAAGACATTGTGCTGGTCCATTGTCTGTGAGACAAGTTACAGATTTAGCATTGCAACCTTTCATTGCTTGAATAAATCAGTCTTTCCACTTTAATTCCTACATAATCTAAATAGGAAGGTAATAGATGTAATAATTTTTAATTTCGAATCACAAATAGACGCGAAGCATGCTATTAGCATTAGAAGGAACTTAAACACAAAGATATTTTCACTCTATCAGCTTGTAGAACACACTGGTCACTCAGAATCTGGGGTATTTCCATAATAATGTTATACAGGTACAGTTTGTCCTAAATTTTTCGAATGCATTTAAACTTTTGAACAGTCAAACTAATCCGCTTATTAAATCTATTATAATAACCATTTATCAGAAATTATTGAAGGATGTAGTATGATTTATATGATTTTTGTAATTTTTTCAGAATTTTAACCCAAAATAATTTTTCAAACATTCTTAATCACTCCCTAAAAAAATTTTTTTAGAGGAGGCAAAATAAGCTACAAAAATTGAGTAGCGTCCTTTTATACATTTCTAGTCGGTATAAAGGTAAAAATTATTTTGATAAGGAAGAATACTGAAAAATCAATTACAATATTAAACTCCTCGTGTTTATATATTTATTATTAATTTAATGCGTGCGGTTAGTTTATTTACACAAACACTAATGAACATATCATAATTTATATAAACATTTTGGTGTATTCATTTTAACAACACAAATGAGCATTCATTTCATATTACTTGTGGATTAATATTGATAACCAAACTGTTAGGTCGTATGGTTTATATATCAAATTGTAAAGCTTCCACATTATACCAGAAATCAGTAGATTTTTTTAGTCTTGATATTATTTGGACCATTGTATCTGTCAATCAACTCATTGCTCGTTTAGTGGTTTATCTCTTTCAATTTCAGATTGTTCGACGTCATTATTACAATATTATTTTTGTGAATGAACAAGAGCAACTAAGTGTGTTATTCCTTGTAATGTCAGTTGTTTTGTCGATATGTAGAACAAAATTTGAATTTGCAAAGTTTTAGCAGTATTTTGGAAAAACTCCAATAAATAGTGTCACTTGAGAATGATATTTTACAAATATCAATTTCTACTGGTTTACTGATAATTCCTTATAATCTTACGACAAGCAAATAATATAATTTCTCTAGACAAATTATGTGGTTTTTAATTTAAGAGCAAATAGGTCAGCGAAGAATGATTAGTGAACAAGTGACATTGAAGCTTGCTCGGAACCACAGCAGTTTCACAATTTTTAACCACATATGCAGACACAGTCTGATCATTTTCTGTTGTAGATATAAATCCAAATTTTAAGAAATCGTACATAACTTTTATGGCGAAGGAAACGCCCTTACTTGGACAGATTGGGCTCGTTAGCTTGGTTACTAACATTATTATCGTCGTTTAGCTTTGTTTTTATCCCATTTAAGAGAGATTTTTTAAAAAGGTATACTTTCCCACTGGTTTTAAGTCGTTTCTCATTTTATTTGAAACAAAATAGTTAAAACATCACCATTTTAACATTAATTATTAGAGATTTTAATTATATAGGGTATATCCTTGCTAAAAATATAGACTATCAATCCTAAACCAATAAATGCCCTCTTTCTATCTTAATTGTTTATTAAAATAACGCAATGCGTTACAACATATTGGTTTCATATTTCTTGAATGTAGTAACTCAGCATGTTCTAATGTTTAAAAATGTAAATTAACTACAACTTTATAATTGATAAAATTATATTCTATCTACTTTTATGTGGAGAGAGAGAGAGAGAGAGAGAGAGAGAGAGAGAGAGAGAGAGAGAGAGAGAGAGAGACAAGATGATTGGTTTTCTTCAGTTCTTTTCTAACTAATTACTTTTAACTCTAGTTGTACGTCATTAAACGGTACAGTAGATCGGGGGGATTTTACACTGCTACATGTTCCAAGTATGTTAGTTTTGGCAGAATTTTAAAAACCGATTAAGCTAGTGTTTGTTAAATCGAGATTTGAAAAATGTCTTATATTGCCTTTTTTTGTAGACACTGATGCATCTGAAACACAAATAGAAGGTTCATTAACGCCATCAGAAGATCCACTCCAAGGTAAGTATTTCAGTATACAAAGGTATCCAAAGTTTTCTTTTACTGCATATTTTAGTACACAAATAGGTGGGATAGCTTTATTATATTATAGCACGCCAGCCTGTTTCTAATAATTATTTAATTTATGCTTTTTACATTTGACTTCAAATAAATCGACGATTTTCAGTTTTCCTAAATAATTTCTAAACAGTTTGGAATTTCGAATTTTTCTAAAAGGAATTTAAATAAGTAATCTAAAGGAACGCAACTTTGTCTACTGGTGAAAATCTTTATGGATCTTTATGGATGTTTCCTCCCCTGTGAAGTGATAAAGCTATTGTTTTGTTAATGGCTATACAACTATTAGTCCGAGTTGTATTCGTCAATAAGCTCTTATTATTTTCATAAGAGTTTGTTTACAGATATATCTTATTTTATATATTGTTCCACACAATTTCTTATTGTGGACATAAAATAACTTGTCTTATATATATATATATATATATATATATATATATATATATTGATGTGATAACGAGTTCACGAAAGGTCATTGAACGCCAAATTCTGTGAAAAAACCCACCCAAAATGGAGAAAGTAAAGTTCTCCAATATTTAATTTTACTCTGTATAAACATAAGCATGTTACCTTAGCAAGATAAATGTATTCCCACGCAACGTAAAAACTCCCTAAGTACATATAGTGTTGTGCTACCATTTAAGAACGAAGCGCATCTTTAATTCGTGTCGTATTGCATGTATAAATCATAAGAATGAAGCCCAATCAGGCAGTCATTGATCGAATCCGTGTGTAAATATTAATTCCTAAAAAACACCCTAAAACAAGTTTTTATTTACAGTAAAACAAGTCTTAGTGTGTTTATAAAGCATATGAACGAAGCCTAATTTTATAATTGTGTAATTAAAATCCGTATGTAAATATTTTTCTGAAAATACAAGTGTTACACATTTACAAATCATAAGAACGAAGTCTTCCTTAATTCTGTAATTAAAATCCGTGTGTAAATATTATTCTCTTGAACAATCAAAGTTTTATTGCGCATATGTAGACCGAAAAACATTCATTTTAAATAACTTCGATTTTGAGATATCTTACTTAAGACATGCAAAGCTAAATCCGTACTTTGCTAGAATAAAAATCAATCTTTAAGAATACCATGGTAATCGTTATTTATTGAAAACATAATACGCTACATTCACTAAAAGGTAAATTGCATAAAGTAATGCATCCTCGTTAAAATCACATTTTTAAGAGTTCTCAATAAAGCATCGCATTATTTCAAAAAGTTAATTCCAGAAGTTTTGAATATTTACGTTAACTAAATTAAAGAATGCCATTTTCTTCAAGAAATGTTCTCAGAACTATTAAATTAACAAATTAATCATCTGGTATGAATGTATCGATTCCAAGAAGCGCTCCTCCCTTGAGGCTATAAAATAGATAAGATAGCGCGGTTAATAGCTCTAATTACTTTACAGAAGTCGTAAAAGAGAGGGGCGGGGGTAGGGGAGATAACAACGGTCGTATTCAATGCATTAACGACGAATGAAAGACTTTTTACGACCGCACTTAAACAGAAGATAAGGAAGCGAAATCGCGGTGAAATATTGCATCATGCGAGTGATAAATGTTCCAGAACATAATCTAAAAGGAAATCGTACGATGACGTATTAAGATTATTTATTATATAAACAGGACTTTAATGATTGCGGTCATTCATTCCTCCGACAAAGAATGTGTAATTTTAAGAGTTCTAAATTATTCATTGATTCATTCTGTCGGCGTTTCACACGTAACATAGAATTTTAAATACACGACATAATTTATTACTTCAAAATAAGTGCAACGGTACATGCTAATTTTAATCTATTAATAATGTGCTTTGCAAACTAACTGATACTTCTATGTCTGAAAATGGAAATTTAAAATAGAACCAGAAGCTTTTGAATGCAGTTAATTCCAATGGAGACCATATTCTAAATAGTAACTATAAGCGAAGACAAATAGGCAAAAAAAGAATTTGAAGAGTCAAACCGCAAGTACAAATTTGTTTCAAACCTAGAAACTCAATTGGTGTTTTATTAAGTAGATTAATCTAGAATAAGTTTTCAATAATTTTTTTATGTATAAAATTTATTTGAAAATGGGTAATTTGAATTCAGCAACTTTGAGGTCAGAGCCCGAAGCGTTTTGATCCATTACAAAGATATCGGTACAGTGTTGTTGATCAACTACGGTGACTTGGGTAATAATAATAATAAAAAATATTAAAATTTTTTAGAACATTTCTAATGGAAATTTTGTGAGTTTGAAATTTTTAGGAGTTTGCAAATAATTAACGAGGATTAAGTGAAGGTTATTGTAATACGCAAGTAGTCATAAAGTAAATTTTCTGTTTACACTTAATACGTAAATTGTATCTATAAGCGTAATTTATATCTGTGTATGTGTATAAAGGAAAGATGTATTAAAATGCATAGCAGATTGTTCATACATGCTTCTTGAGATTTGTTTCTTTTTTATAAAATCCACAACATATTTTTCGCTGAGCTAACCAGGCATAGAAAAGGGCACGGTAAGGTAAACATTCATAGTTCCTGTTGCATCTTCATATAAGGGCGGCTATACCCCGATTCACAGCATTAATTTGTGGCTCCCAACGTTTAGGTAGTCGAGTCATAGCAATATATATGACATAAATGTGATATTATTTTTAAGCAAAAAAATTAATACGTCAATTATAGTTTATTTTCTAACGTTTCGAAATGAATTTTATGCTTTAATCATAGACTAAAAATGAATAAAATTAGTGAACAAGATATAAAACAGTACAGATATACAACTTACATAATTACTATAACTAGAAAATGCAATTAATAAAAACACTTATCCATGACATAGTTTTTGAGTGATTAAAAATATGATGACAAAAGAATGTAATAGGTAACTAAAGTAAACTAGATGTAAAAAATCATACTGCAAACTTAAAAGTTAGGACGTAAGCCTTAAGATAAACATAAACTAAATCCAGCTATAATATATAATATGAAAAAAGTAATAGAAGATGAAACTCCAGTTAGTAATTGTTGTTATAAAAGTGTTTGTTTATACGATATGTGAAAGTGAGTATTGTTATTAGTTGAATCTGTAAAGAATGGAATAAACAACATTAAGATTGTTAATATCTTTTTTGCTGTTGAGAGGATTAAATTACTGATAAATGTGGAAGGATTCTAGAAATAGTCGTTTGTTATAATTGTTTTCAATGTTTAGTATTTTTGTACCATTGAAGTTTGCCACATAAATTTTGTTGAAGTTATGTAACACGCGAGCATATAGCATAATTTACCTATTCTGACATCGCTTTCGTGTTGGATTAAACTATTTTTTAGCCATTGTTTGGATTGACATGCGTATTTTTTTTACAGTTACATTCAACTACATCGTCTATAAAATTGAATGTAGTTGCAAAGAAACTTACGTAGGTCATTCCAAACAATGGCTAAGAAATCGCTTAAACCAACATAAAAGCGATGCCAGAATAGATAAACTATGTTGTACCCTTGCGTCTCACTCAAAAACTGTATGTCATGAATATGTGTCTCTATTAATAGCATTTTTAATTTGTGTAATTATGTATGTTGTATATCAATATTGTTTTATATCTTGTTCACTAGTTTTATTCAATTTTAGTCTATGACTAATTACATTTTTTGCATTACGAACGAGTTGTTGCGTCCGTCCAAGAACTTTAATTCTAAATCTGATAATCCCGTATGGTTCGCACAGTTAATTGCGTATATTAGTGAACCCGACAGCCTTCGGCCAATTTAAGCCAGTAGTTATTCATCATCTTGTAGAATTTTAGCAAATATTGAGTTGAAAAATTCAAGGTACTTTGAAGTTAGTTTGGGATAGCCATAAAATCTGCGATCGTTGTTCTTAGTACAAATTTAAATAGGTTGGATACATACTCTTGATAACATGCTAGATCGCAGGTTTTATTAGCACATGTAAGTATAATTTTAAATATAGAAAATTACTTTTTCGATACATTCCTAAAAAGCGTGTATCTATGTTATTAAAACGTGTATTTCAGAAATATTATTATAGCATTTAAATCTGGTATTGTGAGATTTTTATATTATTTAGGGACGCGGTAGATTATTTATCTGGCTAGCTTTGTGATAATCTCAGGGGTAGGGTTCGGTGATCTTTAAAATAAAGCACACACGTAGTAACTATTTATAATTAATGAAACTGAACCGATAAACATATAAAACTTAAGTGAGTGTTTACACATTTTAACAAACTATACACTTTATACAAAAGCAATGAACAATAATAGTTTGTATGGTATCTTAATGTACAAAAGAAGCCAACTCATACCCGAAACGCGAGCACGCAAGAGAGTCGCTTCATTACGCCCCAACGGCTTAAACGATACTCCCGATACAACTTGATAGCACACAGCACAGCACTGCGCAGCGTATATTCCCAACAGGTGAGGGTCGCGTGGTCTATCATAAAAGATATGTTACACTCTCCCCCTTTGACCTCTAAGCCGTCTCGGCGAGGGGTCAACAACAACAGAACATTTCTTTTTTCTAGGTCTGCCACGTTTCCGAATTGGAACTACTGGTGGTGCATCTTCTAAACCATGGTAAATCGTTAACGCTGACGAATGGTATACGCCTAGGGGCACTTTAGGATTTTTCAAATCAGCGATTTGATACGAAGTAGGCGAAACCTTTTTCATAATTACATAAGGCCCATCTTTACGTGGATGCAATTTTGAAGTAACCTTTTTTAAAGCATTACTTTGAGTATGAGTGGTGACCAAAACTTTATCATTTACGTTGTAATCAGGATTTGGATTTCTTTTCCTGTCAGCATATATCTTCTGACGATCCTGTTGCATTTCATGCGTTTGTTTGGCTTCAACCCAGGTTCGAGCCATTTTATCTAAAAAGGGCGTGATCTGCGGCACAAAATTCTCTGACTGTACCACTACGCGAAGATCGTTTTGAACCTGATCTGGAGTTCTCAGCTCCCTACCAAACGTAAGAAAAGCAGCGGTATAACCAGTGCTTTGACTATAAACCGAATTCATAGCAAACCGAATCACAGGCAACTTATCAACCCATGAAGCGTGGTCTTCTTTACAAGAATAGCCAAGCGAGGCTTTAAATCTCGGTTTTCCTTTCCACAATATTTGCGGCAGGATGATACAATGGTATCAAATGCTGTTTAATTCCTAAACAATGGCAAACTTTTTGCATAACAGCTGATACAAATTGCGTACCGTTATCACTTGTTATTTT
Organism: Platerodrilus igneus; assembly: GCA_036346225.1. NCBI lineage: Eukaryota > Metazoa > Arthropoda > Insecta > Coleoptera > Lycidae > Platerodrilus > Platerodrilus igneus. The sequence goes on from JARFIW010000412.1 coordinate 3,013,718, forward strand.
ACGAGGTATCCCATACCTAAAGAAAACTTCATTAACAAGTACTTTAGCGCATTCCTGCGCGGTAGCACGCACTAGAGCAAATAGCTCAACCCATTTGGTACTAGGATCTTCCACAATTAAAATCCATTTCTCCCCATTAACCGATTCGGGAAGAGGTCCAAACAGATCAATTGACAGTACTTCAAACCTCTGATTGTACACAGGTGTTTGAACTAAACCAGCAGGTTTTTGATTACTCGCTTTGTACCGTTGGCACTCCAAGCACGACTTAACATAATCATAAATATATCGGCGCATACCAACAAAATAGTACACTTTCATAATTCTTTGTAAGGTACGTTCAGCACCGTAATGGGAAGCAGTTGGTGCATCGTGGTACTCTTTCAGTACACGGGCTCGTTCATGAGCAGGCACCACTAATTGTGCTTCATCCCCATCGTCCTCAGAATTATAATGATATAAAATACCATTAGTCATGATGTAACCACGATCGGTCCATTTTGTGAAATCATGACATGAAACGTCTTCAAACGCACGAATTATTTTAGCTAATTCTTCATCTTTCAACTGCTCAGCACGAATGTCTGCAGCAGTTCTCGTGGGCATGTCAACTGTGACCAAGCACACATCACACTCAGTTTTGGTATCATGTCCACACGGCGGACGAGATAAACAATCGGCAATAAAATTACAACGACCTGGTATGTAATCAATCCGAATGTTGTAACTTTGAATCATTAATGCCCAACGCGCAAGTCGACCAGTAGGCGACCGTAAGCTTAACAACCACTTCAGAGGTTGATGGTCAGTAGTAACTATTACTGACGATGTGTCTAGGTAACCTCGAAATTTATTCAGGCTCCATACCACACAAAGAGCTTCGCGTTCGGTGCAATTATAATTTCTTTCAGCCGACGTCAATAATCTTGATGCATATTCTATTGGGTGTTCATCAGGCCCTTCCCCTTGCATTAAAACAGCGCCTAAAGCGTACGCAGACGCATCAGTCCTTAAAATGTATGGTTTCGTACCATCATTTTGCTGTAAAATTGGGGCAGTAACAAGAGATCTTTTTAAAGAATCAAAAGCCTTTTGATGACTTTCATTCCAAACCCATTTAACATTTTTCCTTGTCAGGTCAGAAAGAGGTTTAGAAATTTCAGCAAACCCTTCGACAAAACGTCGATACCATGAGCAAGTCTGTAAAAAAGATTGCACATCTTTGACATTGCGTGGTTTAGGCATATTAGTAATGGCAGAAGTTTTTTCTGGATCAACCTCAATTCCATTCGGTGTGATAATATGACCTAAATATTTTATGCTTGAACAAGCAAAAACACATTTTTCCCTATTGAGAGTTAACTTGAATTGTTTTAACCTTTCGAAAACTTTTTCCAAATCATTAAGATGTGAGTCAAATGTTTCTGACAGTACTAGAAGATCATCCAAATATGCTAAAATCAACATATCTCCCAGTCCACGTCTAAATATATCAATTAGCCTTTGAAAGGTAGCTGGACCGTTTCGTAAACCAAACGGCATTACTTTATAACGAAACATACCAAAAGGACACACGAAAGCAGTTTTATCTCGATCTGATTCGCGAACACTAATTTGATGATAACCAGATCTTAAGTCTAAAGTTGACATAAAAAATGTACGTTTTGTGGCATGTAACAAATCATCCATACGAGGCAATGGATACGAATCCGGTGTAGTAATAGCATTAAGTTTGCGGTAATCTACACAAACACGAGTTGAACCGTCTTTCTTTGGCACAAGAACCACTGGGGCGGCCCAGGGTGATTCACACTCTTCAATTACGCCTTCACTAAGCATTCTATCGATTTCTTTCCGCATAATTTCCTTATTAGAGGGCGACATACGGTATGGTGGGACAGCAATAGGCGGGTGATCCGCTGTTTCTATTCTGTGTTCCGTAAATGGGGTGGTCCCTCCCCCTAGTCGGAAAGTATTTTCGTTTGCTTTAACTAAGCGGTCTAAACGAGAAACTTGGGAAGCATCAAGCATGGTTCCTTCGTTAGAACGTAACGCACTAATGGAATTTATAGCAATGTGCGGCTTGCAGTTCACTATTTCAAAATCTAACACAAATTTCTGTTTTGCGTTGTCTGCAAAATTCCACGTACGGTTGGAAATGTCTAAAACAAGTTTTGCGTCCTCGAGAAAATCTATGCCGAATAAGGTCAAGTTGTTCTTAGCATGAGGTAAAACAATGAAAGATGTGTTAATGGAACGACCATTTAGAAAAACATTTACATTGGTTACTAAGATATTTTGAAACGAAGTGCTTCCGTCAGCAAGTTTAACCGTAACTTGATCTTCGTAAAACTTTGACCTTTTGCCAACAAGGCTTTATGCAATGAGTCGCTAGCAACACTTTGTTTTGCAGCAGTATCTATAATACCAGTGCCAGACATACCTAATATTTGCACATATAAAGTAGGACGAGGGCGGGGTTTAACCAGCCTATCTTTTAAATATATACCACAGAATTCCATGGAATTCACTTCTTGTGTATTTTCTGTAGTTTTACATTTCGGACAGTTAGCGCGAATATAACCCGGGTTTCCACAACCAAAACACGAAATAGGGTTAGCACTAATTGTATTGTTTACTTGAGCAGTCTCTTTGCGAGCTAATTTACGACAATCATCTGTTTTATGACCAAATGTCTTACAGTAACCACATCGAACATTGTGGGTTGATTTCGTATTTTAGAAATTACTTTATCCACTGATTTATGATTTTCAGCGCGATCAATACGTTTTTCCACGAAAGTCTCTTCAATCAAACGCGCACGTTCCAAAAGTTCAGTAAAAGAATTAACACTATCGCGAGGAATTTTCTCACGTATCTGAATATTTAAAAGTCCATACACCATATCTAACTGTATAGCTTCACTTAAAGTGTTAACAGGTAAATTTGCTAAAATATTACGACATTGACAAACGAAAACGTCCGTCGGAATGCAAGCATCTTGCTCCCGAGAGAATAATTCTCTATAAACACGAAATGGAGGTTTTTTTAGGTCCAAACGTGGTACGTAATAAAGCTAAAGCATCAGTCCAATTGTTTACATCGGCTTTCACACCTTGCCACCAAGACGATGCAAATCCACATAAAAGCATAGAAAGTCCTCGAAGAGCATTAGAATCATTTACTTGCGAACAATCTTTGTAAACTTCAATTGCGTCAATAAATGCGTTCACATCGGTGCCTTTTTTACCATCAAAACGCGAAAGACACTGTGAAAAGTTTCCCCCCTGTCGCTGCTGGAGGGTTAACATTATTAATATTTACACTACGGATACTTTGTAATAATGCTTCAAATTGCTCCTTCGACAAGGTCACAGATTCACTCATTGAATCATTCATGTTTGTGGAAGTTTGTTTACTTCTTAAAAAATAATCGTGTGACATACGGGTTTGTAAATAAAATTATCAAAATAATTATAACCCGTAAAACGCTTTACAACCAAGCTATCCGTCCAAAGGGGTTGGTTACCACAATCTCAGGTATGCTTCTGGTTGAAACAAAACGCGAGAGCGATCGCGATTACGTTATAATGTACACGTTTACCGAACAAAATATTATCAGAACAGTCATTAAATTAAGAAACACTACAAGTTTCATAAGGCACTGTTTATAGTTCTATCTAATACGAACATTTTTGAAATTGCTATACATACTTCAAACAATATATAAACAAGCAGTTTTATAAGCAATACAAAACTTAAAAACGGTTAAAGCCACTGAAAGATACATAAATACCTTTTCTGTTGTATACATCCTTATCTACAAACCAGGCAAGCAGGTGTTTACAAAACCAAATCCTTATTCCGTCTGCACCTCGACCTTGCTTGAAAACACAACACTTTTAATAGTTTATCGAAAACATATGCGCGCTTATTTTAAATGCCACGGGTTGGGTGACAAATTATGTGAGATTTTTATATTATTTAGGGACGCGGTAGATTATTTATCTGGCTAGCTTTGTGATAATCTCAGGGGTAGGGTTCGGTGATCTTTAAAATAAAGCACACACGTAGTAACTATTTATAATTAATGAAACTGAACCGATAAACATATAAAACTTAAGTGAGTGTTTACACATTTTAACAAACTATACACTTTATACAAAAGCAATGAACAATAATAGTTTGTATGGTATCTTAATGTACAAAAGAAGCCAACTCATACCCGAAACGCGAGCACGCAAGAGAGTCGCTTCATTACGCCCCAACGGCTTAAACGATACTCCCGATACAACTTGATAGCACACAGCACAGCACTGCGCAGCGTATATTCCCAACAGGTGAGGGTCGCGTGGTCTATCATAAAAGATATGTTACAGTATCTGTTTTATAAAAATATTTTGTCCTTAAAAATTGTCAGGTGTTTTCCTAGACGGTTAAAGATACGTTTCTTCATAAGTTTGTTTATCAAAACTTTTGTTTTCCACGAGAAATTTCAAGGTTATAACATGTTTGCTACAAGGTTGCGTACGAATATACTTCAAAAGTAGTAAATTCTTATGGTCATACTAAAAACAGGCAACCTACGTTGTACACCTAGCTCTATGATGCAAAGTTAGTTACAGACAGTCTGAGTTGTTTAGGCACGTGTTGACTGCCAAGAGATTAACGACACTTCATATTTATTAAGGCAACTCACTACGTCCTCTTGTCAACGGATGATGTTTTGGAAACTATTGTTTATGTGGGTGTTTTGGTCGACAGAAATGGTTTTGAGAAACACGATTTCTGAGACGTTTTATCGAAACATGGATAGGTTTCAAGCAAACCTACGATTAAAAGAATTATTAGTGTGCTAATTTTCCGCGAGTGAAGTTAAAACGATGGCCTCAGGTGATACAAATACTGCGTGAATATGAGTGCAAGGTTTTTATTTTGTGGTGACTCCTTGCTTTACAAGAAGTGTGCTTCACTTTGATAACTTTGCAGTGTAAATGCTATACGATTAAGGCAATCCGTTGTGTCTATCTTGAAAATAAATCACATCCTTAATATGGAACTTTTGAGAATGGAGTAGCTACGAAATACTAGAATGCCAAAATTATCTTTATTATCTTGGATGTACGGTGTTGGACTTTGACGAGTTGCTAGCAGTAGCCCTGTGTATAAGCAGATACAAAACGTCATTGCCAGTTGTTAAATTTTCTACAGCGGCCAATGACTTCACCAGCAATAAATTTGGTTTAGATTTTTCTCTTGTCGAATTCCTTTTTAAGATTTTTTTTTGGTATTGGAAGTAGATTCCACCTAGCTCAAGACCGTCGAAATATAGTATGGTGACAGCTGTTATTAGTAATGATTATAGCAATTAAGTTTTAACCTTGCTACCTATAAACCTTTTTTGTTTATATGACTTTTTAGAACTATCCTACGATTCAGGTATAATGTTACCACACAGGTTGGCTGAAGGAATACATTCTATCAGAGACATATCAGTAATTTATACGCATCGACAGGATGTCCTTTGTGGCTGAATTTGAGTCACTTGCTATTAATCGTTTTTTACTTTGTATATATACATACATATATATAGTATATATATTGTAATGTCATTAGGAGCCACAAGGGTTCTAAGGGTGGTTTTGTGTAGAAGGTAGTGTATGCCAAATAAAATAATCCATATATCAGATCCCGTAATTTTAAAATGTATGTTTGCCGTACTTTACATACATTAAAGTATTTAAAATGTTAGTTGAAATGTAAGTGCCAAGACGTAAATTATAATGACTTGATGACGTGATAAAATACTCAGTGCTCAAGGTTTTATACTGAGTTATAATTTAATAGGCCATTGAACGTACATTTGCCAACCGAAAACCGGATGCGTCTATGGTTGTCCACTATTAGCCACGCAGATCCAGGTTCATATGTGAATTATTTTGGCTTTTATTTACTAGAATCAACTTTTGGACAAACATGTAATCTCAAAATTATAAGTAATAGCAGTGTCAAATGTGATTGAAGGGTTGTGAAACATTTAGGACCAATGATAGAATATTATGTATAAAATAGGAAAGTGCTAAAGACAAAATTTAAGGTATTTGTGACACAAACTCAGTGATAAAATGTTATTGGATGGTTTTTTTATATAATATGTAATAGAGTAGGCAGAAAATATTGTAATTATCACCTAGGATAGTAAACAAAGGGAGTTGATTTCGAATTATTTTTGTGTAAAGACGTGTTTTATGAAACTGCGCTAAATTGTTCATATTTTTTGGAAGATTAAATAAATGTGTTTGAATTGCAAGAGTTTGATTTATAAAGAAGGAGTAAAGAGAAGCATCAGTGTATAAAGAATTAATAGCGGCGACGAATAAAAGTAAATATTGGAATTAGTGCGACAGCGAACCGGCGGAAGATAAGTTTGGATTAGAACGAGATTATATAGGTAGAAGGCATCGAGTGAGAAACATAAGAGTGAAGAATATAAGGATTGATTTGGATATGGATTTATATGTAGCGGGACATTGAGCGGTAAATAGGAACGAAGATAGATTTGGATTGAGTGGTTAATAGGAACGAAGATAGATTTGGATTGAATGGTAAACAGGAACGAGGATAGATTTGGATTGAGTGGTTAATAGGAACGAGCATAGATTTGGAACGAGTGAACGAGAGGAGCAAAATTAGAAAGCAGCGTAAGAATAGCAAGTGGAAGTGTACAATTCAAGGAAGAAATTACTACGGAAGAATTAGCTCAGGGGAAGTAGATAAAAAGGGTATTCTAAATTCTAAATTCGGGTTATATTTATTTTAGATTTGGGCGCAACAAAATTAAAGAGAAGACACCTGGAGGCTAGACGGCAGTTCAAAGTGATAGTGAAACCTTGTGAAGGCGCATACGGCGAAAAGGATTTTGAGCCAGCATTAAGAGAGGCCAGTAACGACGTATAATCCAGGTGAGTACGGTGTATTATAACGTCAAAGTCAGTAATTTTGTGGTATTAATTAATTTGGCACAAGGCTACGTGGATCACTTAAAATTTGGCATATACACAAGTAAATTCTAAAAAAGGTACTAAAACAAAAGATAGTGCAGTTTGGTTGGGCATTGCACATCTACTTACCACTGAACCCACGGTAAGTAGGTGGATACCCTGAGAAGAAAGAGTTCATATAGTCGAGGCATATTAAAAACAATTTTGATTTAATTAACCAACCAAACGTTGCTAAAATACGTGGCGTGAAATAGGTATTTGCACATCGTATAAAATCATTAAATTAATAAGAAAAGGCGCGCAACACAAAAAGAGTGTGGGGGGCAGCATAAGAATATATATACAGGGTGTTGCGATAACCGACCGGCAACGCTTTACAGGTGTTAGCACTTGATAAATGATGAAAAGTGGGGTAGAAACATAAGCCCTTAACGTACTTAGTTTATGAACTTTTGAAGTTAGAGAAAAAAATTATTTTTTGGTCATATTTCGCAATCTGCTTTATATTTTTCATTCAAATTTCGCATCCGTTTTTTATTATATGAGGCATAAAAGTATAGCAAAAACCGTTCTTATAATATTTTGTACAGTGGCGCACTATAGGGGATAGCGATGCCTCGAAACGCCCTATTTTCTACGACCCTGACAATATTACTATTTTTCTTATTTTATTTAAATCTGTGTTTATCAATGATACAAAACTCATAAACTTCAATTATGCTAAAATCAACAGTTTTCGAAATATTTGGCTTTATACAGAAGTGTACAGATGCTTATTAGTATTTATTAGAAGTACCGACAGAAATTAAAATACAACAAAATAAGAAATATTAAATTCTACAATAATCTTTCAAATTGTTGACCATCAACTTGATAGCAGAGCCTACAACGTTTATGCATTTCATACGTGTCTTTGTAAAAATAATTAGCTCAGACTGAATAATTGCTGCAGCGGTCTGAATTCTTCCTATTACTTCTTCTTTCGTTTCAACAATGGTGTCATAAACTAAAGTTTTCATGTACCTGTCTGATCCATTTTTCCTGAAACCGCCTGTCTAAGTAATCTCGGGCAGATATACACATATATTAATGTGATACGAGGCCATATAGAAGTCATTCAACACCTGTGCATGCAATTTCTCGAAACCCAAGAATATTAAAGAAATTTTCTAATACTCTAAATACTTCTTTTCACTATAGAACACCCGATATATTATTCCCGTGATACAATAAGGTTTGAATAATAATATCTTTATATACTATAGTGCGTAAGTAGAATCAGTGAAATGCCATTCCTAACACGTTCTAAAGCATGATACGTCAGTTAAAAACCGTGTTTCTAGATTCTATCATTAAAAGTACGAAATACCATTTAATACGCGGTCTAAAGAGAATAAATATCCGTGCTTCTCCAAGTACTTTTCAGTTCATTTAATAAAAAGACTAAAATTTAATTCAAAACGTAAAATACTGTATTTTAAATTGAAAAGAGTACTACTTTTTCTAGATTTTTCGAATTTATTTATTTGGTAGTAAAAACATCTGATAAATCAAGTTACACCACCATCGTGACAAGTAATTAGAAAGAATAACATGAATGAACATTCCAATTGCGAGATAAAACTTTACAACCCAGAAATTAAATAAAATATTCCGTGATAACAAACTATTTTTAGATTCATACTTTAAACTAGTTCAATTAAGGGACGATAAAAAAGGAATATCAATTTCTACCACTCAAACAAGGTTAGAAAGAGACTTAGAAGATGCATAAGCAAGGGACAGCTTTAGTATAGGCGGGATTTGTGAGACGTCAATGGATAGACTATTGGTCGATATCGTTAGTTGTACATTAGACAAGACACAGGAATATTGAATATTAATTTTCGGAAAATATCGTAACGACGCGCTGAATTTCGAGGATTTAGAAATCGGTTGAACCCAAAATTTTGAGAAATATTATTGTAAATGAAGGACTTCGGGTGAAATGCGGCCAAGAGGTGGCATCGTAAATGTATAAATACCTTTTGAAAATATAATAAAAGCCCTTAGTATTTTGATCGCTTTAGACTACGTACGAAAGTTACCACGAGCTTGTAAGTATAGAAAATTATTTTAAATTAAATAGTACGATGGTAGCCTCATAATTTGTACGCGGATAGTGCCAAGTCTGAGATTTATTGAGGTGCAATTTATAATTTTTTAACAAGCTCGTGTAGTGACGTTATGTAACGTGGATTAAATTAATCAATTATGAAAGAAGTATAATTAATTTGGATTTGGAAATTGGATACACCGTGAAGGCAGCGCAAGCAGCACAACTTAAATGGGGTTCTTCTACTAATAGCTAGAAACGGCCTGCAGAGCAGATAGAAGCAAATATACGGCACGTCAACGGAGCAGAGATCTTCTAGAAATTCCAGGTAACGCTTTAAAATTGTTGTTGTTATGAACTATGAAACTATGAATATTGGGTGACGTGTGAGAGTGAATTTTGAAGGTATTGTGCATTATTTTGCGTATTGAAAATAATACGTATAACTAATTTTACTATGGTATTTAAATAGAAATCTGAAGGTGTATATAAAGCTTATTAACGTTCCATCAGGAAGTTAAATTTTGTAAAGAGTACAAGGGTTTGTTTTTTTGTTTGTTGTAAGAGTATGCGAAGTATAAGGGCATGCATTATTCATAATTAACTGGGTTATCATGAGCTCATCATACTCCAGAGTTTACGTAGATTTAAAATAAATTATAAAGAAAGAATGATAAATAAGATATTATTCAGGGCCCATTTACTTCTGGTACATTCTATGTGTTTGATAATTTTAATTAAAATACAGGACATTACAAAATAGGATTTATGAAGGTGTAACTTGATCACTGAAATGTGGATTATATTGAATTTTATTTGTAAATAGTGATAAATAAAATATTGTATGATTGTTGTATTTTGTGGTTTTATTGAGAGTGTGCGTAAACGATGCAACGTATAATAGTGAATCTAGGTATCCAAGAGGAGGTCCAACTGAGCTAGCCGGAAGCAGTTGAAGAAAGCAATTCAACCGAGGAAGAGAGGAATCTGGGTAAGAAATTATTTTTTTTTAAATTTTTTTTATTTTTGGTGAAATTTTCGATTTTTGTATAAATTAATTTTCGAAACTTCTGAGAACCCGAGATTACCACGGCAATATATATATATATATATATATATATATATATATATATATATATATTACTCATATTTAGACCAGGGTAGAAAATTAAATAATCACATCAAATAATTTTAATCACCGTGTAGAAGCTTTGGAAAAAGGTACGCGTTATTAAATAACGGCGCGAAGCATAAAAATTCTTTCGTTTTATTAAAATTAAGAGATTTAAATTATTTATAAGACGCTTTATATAAAAGGAAGCAGTATTAGAAAACTTTACGGGTAATTTAATTATCCCCAGTAAAGAAACAAATAAAAATTACGTGCAAAATTTATATTAATTAACTCTATTTTAAGTAACTGGTATTAAACAAAACGTACAGATAATAATTGTAATTGAAGTTAATTGAACCGTTAGTAACATATAATATCTATAAAAACTTGAAAACCCAATAAAATACCATGAAATCAAGCTCTGAGAATTAATAGTATGTTTAAACACCTTGCGTATTTTTAAAAAAGCTCATTCTGCGTAAATGTTGCAGATAATTAATAGTTACAAAGAATCTTGGAGAAACCGTGGCTTAATATTCACGAGAAGGTACGATACGGGGTTATTTAACCCAGATAGTCCACATGGACTGAAATAATCGATAATAAGGAATATCAATTTGCACTAATAAGAACAGGGTAGATAGAGACAGATAATATGCGCAAGACCGAGACACATATAGTAAAAGGCGTGAGTAGAGCAACGTCATGGGGTTGCGATTGGTTGAAAGTAAAAGGCAAAATTGAGAGGTAGAAATAACATTTCTGTATAAAATTTAATTAGGTATTCTCAGACGTTGCGTGCCGTGTGGAAATTTTCTGAGATTTAACTGGGGTGAGAGCAAAATTCGTAAAAATCGCATGCCGGGCTACGGACTGGGAACAGAGCATGCGAAATTCTAGAAACTGGCCGTTTTGGAGACTCGACCGACAGACAGGCTAACCTCTATATATACCCAGGGGAATATGAACAAGCTCTCTTACATCCGCGACTTGATTCAAGATGTTAAACAGTGCATCTTAGTTTGATAAAATAATTTAAAGTTTGCTCGTATATTTTGGTGATTCAAAATAGTTTGTTCTTTACGTGCTAACATGAATATACTTTAGTGCACTTAGATACAAGGTAATAAAATTTAGTATCACTGTGCCAATTATTAAAATTTACAACGACAAATGTATACACAAAAGTAGGCAGTTTTGGCGTATATTGGTGAAAGAAGTATGAATTTCTTTGCTATTTTTCGGGGGTGTTAATGATTAAATGGTTCATAAATGTGTCTGGATCCACAAAACAAGGGTCAGATATACACAGATGAGTTCTGGAAAAGCCCAGAAACAACTTTAAATAAATGGTGATGGAGAAAATTTAAAAACGTTGAGAATCAGAAGCCCGTAAATATAACCCAGTTGGAATGGTGTGATTAACAAAAGGGACGATGTACATTGAAGCTACGAGTGCAAGTAACCTTCAGGTAAATTATACTATTTTGTTTGAACTTTGAGATTTTTGTGTGTGTTGAATAACTTTATAATTGATTTACTTTAAATGGACAGTAGTGAAATGTACTAACAATAATATTTTAAGTTTTAAGGTGAAATTTGCTTGTTTAAGTAGAAAGGGTATTTAGTATTGATGTTCTGGATTATGATAAAAATATGGGTATGTCTTTGAGCTCAATTAGACGAACCTGGTTAATTAACGTAAAGGGGTGGTAGATGCTCCTTTGTACTCAGACTCCGGTCTGCATATATTGTTATATTAATTAGTAGGCATCCAACAAGGACTTTAATTCAGGATGCACATTTAAATGATAATAAATGTAATCTTGAAAATTTCTGATACTGAAATTTATGCCAAAATTTAATTTTGAAATTTTAATATATTGTGAATATTGATGTAAATAGCGTTAACGTTCGTGTTTGTGGTAGGAATGTGTTTGTTTCTTTTTTATGAATGAGGATGAAAGTTATCTAGGGGAGCAGCCGAGGCGATTAACAGAAGAAAGTCAATGGACCAACACAGTTAAAGTAATGAATAGCTTTTCGTAGGATTCACAGCATTCTGGACATCCAATTCGTAGGGGCTCGATTCGAAAAGCGGAGTACCCGGATTTTGGTGGTATCACAGCAAATTTGGCGACCCAAAAGTGAGGCTCGAGTTCCAAATAAAATTTTTGTGATTTTATTCCAGGAAACTGGCAATCTGAGAGAGAGAGTTTTTGTGTGTGTATAAATTTAGGAGTATTTTAGAGTGTGTGTGAGTGATTTGAACGTATGCAGAGAAAGGAGTGGTTAAGGAGTCAAGGAGTGGAAATTGGAAGTGACGATAGTGCATTGTGTGAGAAAATTTCGAAAATGGAAGAAGCTGCAGGCAGTAGAGATCAGCTAGGCAGGGTAGAACGCGAAGTTAGTAGTATCAAATACAACATGTCAAATTTAACGGGGGAAGGTCCCAGATTTTCTACAGGTGGAGTATCATTGGACCAACACATGAAGTTTTATGGCGATAACAGGGTAAATCCACAAATTTTTATTAATAGTGTAAGAAATCTAGTGGGAAATTTATTTGACGAATAGACTAAACTGAATACGATAAAGGCTTTATTGAAAGACAACGCGGAAGCATGGTACAATTTAGTAGGACAGGACATAGACACCTACACGGACTTTGAAGACAGATTTTTAAAGCACTACTGGAGTGACCACAGACAAGACCAGGTACGAGACGACTTAATCACATGGAAATTTAAGGAGAATTTTCAGGAAGTAGGAGCAATATGCTATACGCAAGTATAGCATAGCAAAGCAACTGAACCCACCACTGACGGACCGACAAATTATCAAGTATTTATCACGACACTTCGAGGTAGACATAAGACAACACGTAGCACTACAGAACATAGTGGACAGAGAAATGTTTCTAGAATACTTGCAGAGGTACGACGACGTAAGTAGTGGACGACCTCGGGATAACAGGAAAGACAGATCAACACAGTTAGATTTGACAATAGACGGGACAACTACGCTAGACGGGGAATAGTTACGGATACCAGCGACAGAATTGGGAACAGAGACGACCATATGTTAGGAGTAATAGTTTAGGAAGGGACCTGCACCGAGACCGGGACCTACCAGAATGAATAGTTCACCAGACATGAGCGGGACTGCTAATACAGACACGGAACGAGTGGAAACACCTAGGACATACGCTGAGGTGACGGCTAGACCAGGACCAAGTAGGGAAAACAGACCTGGACAGGATTTTTAGAACGCGACAGACCACTAGATTTCAGTGTAAATGTATATGAACATCCACGTGAATTTTTCAAAATTGAGGAGGAAGTAGAGCCAGAAACTGTAGAAAAATTATGTTTGCCAATTATTAATTTAGAAATTTTTGAGAATAATGTAGAAGTATTACTTGATACAGGGGCAGAGGCGAGTTTAATATCGGAGGAATTCGTCAGCAAAATTAGGGATAAGGTTTGTGATAGAATTATGCCTATAAAGCGTAGCCATTTAGTAGCTCCAAATAAAAGAAGTTTGCTGTAGTAAATAGTGTTGTGGTGCTTAGGATAGATATAGGAGGTTTAAGCTGTGAACAGGAGTTTGTAATTGTACCTGGACTGAAGTTTCAGAGCATTTTAGGTGTTGACTGTATGACGAAGTTAGGGGTTTTGATAGATATGGAACGGAAGGTAATAAGGATTAATGATAGGGTAGTGCCATGGAAGGGCAGTTATGAAGTCACAGAGGATGACACGGGGTTTAGTATTAATGTAGTAGAGGTAGAGGATGATGAAGGTAAACAGATCAACACAATAAGATGTCCAGAGGATAGGGTAGTAGAGGTTCAAGCTTTAGTACAAAAACATGCAGAATTAGTGGGGGTAGAAGCAACAGCAGCAGATCGGGAGCAGGTGAAGGCAGAATTATTTTTGATGAGGTAAAGTGGCAAGTTTGTTTTTAATAAAGTAGATTTAAGGAATTCATTCTGGCGGATTCCATTACATAAGAATTCTAGAAGGTACATAAGATTTTCCGTAGAGGGAAAAATCGATAATTGTAAAGTAGTATCGTTTGGTTTGTCGGCAGAAAGGAAAAAAATAGTAAATGAGAAACAGACATGTGTAGGGACTGAAGAAGAAGCAATATTAAAGAGTCAGGATAATAGGGATGAGTTTATTGTATGTGAGATAATAGGGATGATAAGTATAGATATAGAAGGGGGAGAAATAGGGATGAAGAGTATTAGGATGGTAAGAAGAAAGACGTGGAGGGTCAAGAAGAGAGTTAGATTTAAATAGGATAGGGATAGAATAGGTGTAGATAGAAGAGTAGAAGTAAGTGTTTATAGAAAATAAAGCTAGGTATAGGATAAATATGGGAGATAAGTAGAAATAGGTTTAGGATGAGAATAAAGAGTAAATGTAGGAAGAAAAGAAGATAGGTTAAGTATAGATATTTCATATAAGATTAGTGAAGAGTTAGGAATAGAGTAAAAGTAGGATAGGTATATAGGATTAGGTAGGGGAAAGTAAAGTATAGTGAAGATTAATTAAAAGTTAGGAATAGGATAGGTATATAGGATGTATATAGGATTAGATGGATAAGTAGGATGAAGTTAGGGATAATTTCAGTTTATAAAATTAAGTGAGAGTTAAGAATAGGATAGGGATATAGGATAGGTGTAAATATTTTTTTTGATTGGAGACAAAGTAGGTAAGTTAGATAGATAAGGATAGAGAAAGATAGGCAATTTTTTTTATAATTTTTTTTTGTCTAAATGCTTTATATTTGCATTCAAATAAGTGGGATTATTTGTATTCAAATAGGGGGAAAATACTCATATTTAGACCAGGGTAGAAAATTAAATAATCACATCAAATAATTTTAATCACCGTGTAGAAGCTTTAGAAAAAGGTACGCGTTATTAAATAGCGGCGCGAAGCATAAAAATTCTTTCGTTTTATTAAAATTAAGAGATTTAAATTATTTATAAGACGCTTTATATAAAAGGAAGCAGTATTAGAAAACTTTACGAGTAATTTAATTATCCCTAGTAAAGAAACAAATAAAAATTACGTGCAAAATTTATATTAATTAACTCTATTTTAAGTAACTGGTATTAAACAAAACGTACAGATAATAATTGTAATTGAAGTTAATTGAACCGTTAGTAACATATAATATCTATAAAAACTTGAAAAACCCAATAAAATACCATGAAATCAAGCTCTGAGAATTAATAGTATGTTTAAACACCTTGCGTATTTTTAAAAAAGCTCATTCTGCGTAAATGTTGCAGATAATTAATAGTTACAAAGAATCTTGGAGAAACCGTGGCTTAATATTCACGAGAAGGTACGATACGGGGTTATTTAACCCAGATAGTCCACATGGACTGAAATAATCGATAATAAGGAATATCAATTTGCACTAATAAGAACAGGGTAGATAGAGACAGATAATATGCGCAAGACCGAGACACATATAGTAAAAAGGCGTGAGTAGAGCAACGTCATGGAGTTGCGATTGGTTGAAAGTAAAAGGCAAAATTGAGAGGTAGAAATAACATTTCTGTATAAAATTTAATTTGGTATTCTCAGACGTTGCGTGCCGTGTGGAAATTTTCTGAGATTTAACTGGGGCGAGAGCAAAATTCGTAAAAATCGCATGCCGGGCTACGGACTGGGAACAGAGCATGCGAAATTCTAGAAACTGACCGTTTTGGAGACTCGACCGACAGACAGGCTAACCTCTATATATACCCAGGGGAATATGAACAAGCTCTCTTACATCCGCGACTTGATTCAAGATGTTAAACAGTGCATTTTAGTTTGATAAAATAATTTAAAGTTTGCTCGTATATTTTGGTGATTCAAAATAGTTTGTTCTTTACGTGCTAACATGAATATACTTTAGTGCACTTAGATACAAGGTAATAAAATTTAGTATCACTGTGCCAATTATTAAAATTTACAACGACAAATGTATACACAAAAGTAGGCAGTTTTGGCGTATATTGGTGAAAGAAGTATGAATTTCTTTGATATTTTTCGGGGGTGTTAATGATTAAATGGTTCATAAATGTGTCTGGATCCACAAAACAAGGGTCAGATATACACAGATGAGTTCTGGAAAAGCCCAGAAACAACTTTAAATAAATGGTGATGGAGAAAATTTGAAAAGCGTTGAGAATCAGAAGCTGTAAATATAACCCAATTGGAATGGTGTGATTAACAAAAGGGACGATGTACATTGAAGCTACGAGTGCAGTAACCTTCAGGTAATTTATACTATTTTGTTTGAACTTTGATATTTTTGTGTGTGATGAATTACTTTATAATTGATTTACTTTAAATGGACATTAGTGAAATTGTACTAACCATAAAATTTTAATGTTAAGGTGAAATTTGCTTGTTTAGGTAGAAAGGGGTATTTAGTATTGATGTTCTGGATTATGATGAAAATTTGGGTATGTCTTTGAGCTCAATTATACGAACCTGGTTAATTAACGTAAAGGGTGGTAGATGCTCCTTTGTACTCAGACTCCGGTCTGCATATATTGTTATATTAATTAGTAGGCATCCAACAAGGACTTTAATTCAGGATGCACATTTAAATGATAATAAATGTAATCTTGAAAATTTCTGATACTGAAATTTATGCCAAAATTTAATTTTGAAATTTTAATATATTGTGAATATTGATGTAAATAGAGTTAACGTTCGTGTTTGTGGTAGGAATGTGTTTGTTTCTTTTTTATGAATGAGGATGAAAGTTATCTAGAGGAGCAGCCGAGGCGATTAACAGAAGAAAGTCAATGGACCAACACAGTTAAAGTAATGAATAGCTTTTCGTAGGATTCACAGCATTCTGGACATCCAATTCGTAGGGGCTCGATTCGAAAAGCGGAGTACCCGGATTTTGGTGGTATCACAGCAATATATATATATATATATATATATATATAGTTATTAAGATGAAATGAAAACCCAACTTTGTATTTAAAGTTGAATTACCATTTCAAATCGAACTAGTAATTGAAAACCACTAAAAGAACGGCTACAGCAGGACTTGAACCTGTAACCTCTGATTTTCCGGATCAGTGCTCTAACCAATTGAGCTATCTAGCCTAATTGTTTAGATGATGTTATACTTAATACTACTGAAGCTTGGCTCTTGTTAACGATTTTTCAATTACGTCTTGCATTTAAGGAAATTGAATCTAGTTATATACATAATTCATGTACTAATAACTTGATCATCCCATTTTTGCAACGTTCCGAATAATACAAACATGTAATTATATTATTATTAATAGAGAATTGAAATGGTAATTTAACTTTAAATACAAAGTTGGGTTTTCATTTCATCTTAATAACTATTAATATATATTAAGCATTCATTTGCATTCCAAATGTGGATTATTCTTCTCTATATACATATATATATATATATATATATATAGAAAAGATTTTGTTTTTTGGTTCTTGGGATAAAGTCGCTCATAAATTAAACACACAACATTAAATGTGTATCATTTGTATTAAATCGTACGTTTCGGTGATAATTTACACCTTAATCATCGATCTACATGAAAAAGTATATAAATAGGTAATTCATATAACAGGTAATATATGTTTAACTTACTTATTACTTGATAAAATTATTTTATGTATTCACCCATAATAAAAGTAACAGAAGGAAGCTTGTCATATTACTGATTAAGAATTAAAATTAATTTTGAATGAAATGTCAGTTCACTTATTTGACAAAAATGTAGGATCAAGGATGACATCAAACAACAAATTATGACACTATTTGATTATATTTTTTATTTAAATAGTAGTATGTGGTTTATTTGTAAAAAATTTTTTGTATGGTGGGTTGCATAAAAATAGTTAGATTTTAAAATCATATATTTTACAGGTGTAGTAAACAGGTTGACTTTTGACTTAAATTAAATAGAATTCTGTGTGTAAGCAATATCATTATAGTTAGTATATTTTTTGAATTAAAAGTGTATAGGTATGAGTAAACTGTATGTAAATTATTGATGTCTTCTTTGTGATTGATGGAATTTTGTTCTTGGTTTATATGAAATGATTCTAAGAAAAGTCTTTTTGTAATTGCTTTCTATATCTAAAATTTTACATTATCATAATTGACTTTGTGTTTTGTATTGTATAAATGTATAGAAAGAGCACAAGAAGTTTTTCCTAATTTTGCATCACTTTTGTGTTGTGTCATGCGATTTCGAGCCACTGTTTGGTTTGGCCTACGTAGGAAGCTTTGCATTCACATTGAATTTTATACACTAAATTGCTACATAAAGCTTTATTTGTTTTTTCTTTTAGTTTAGTAAAAAAGTTTCCAATGGACTTAGTATTTGAATTTATTATAGTTACAAAAGGTTGTTTTAGTAATTTTTTTATTAGTGGTGAAAGATTAGTAATATATAAAGTTTTTGTAAATGATATCAGTATGTTTATTTTGAGGTGGAAATATGATTGTGTTAGTATGTAGTAGTTTTGATAAAAGTGGTTTAGGGTAACCGTTGTTGATTAAGATTGATATTAGTTCTTTCAGATTTTTTTCCTTAAATTTGGGTTCACAGATAGAGACCATACGATGTTTCAGTCCTAATATGGTGTTAATTTTTTGTTTCATGCTATGATTGGAATGGTAATTTAAATATCTTTCTGAATTTGTAGGTTTTTTGTAAATATCAAAATTGATCTTGTTGTCATTATTACGGATAACTAGTGTATCAAGAAATGGTATTGATTGGTGAGATTCTAGTTCATAAGAGAATTTCAAATGTTCGTTAAAATTGTTAAAATGTTGAATGGTGGTTAGTAAAAATGTTCAGGAAGTGAGCAGAGAATGTCATCAACGTATTTGACTAGAAATACCATTTTGAAAGATAATATGCGCAAGACCGAGACACATATAGTAAAAAGGCGTGAGTAGAGCAACGTCATGGAGTTGCGATTGGTTGAAAGTAAAAGGCAAAATTGAGAGGTAGAAATAACATTTCTGTATAAAATTTAATTTGGTATTCTCAGACGTTGCGTGCCGTGTGGAAATTTTCTGAGATTTAACTGGGGCGAGAGCAAAATTCGTAAAAATCGCATGCCGGGCTACGGACTGGGAACAGAGCATGCGAAATTCTAGAAACTGACCGTTTTGGAGACTCGACCGACAGACAGGCTAACCTCTATATATACCCAGGGGAATATGAACAAGCTCTCTTACATCCGCGACTTGATTCAAGATGTTAAACAGTGCATTTTAGTTTGATAAAATAATTTAAAGTTTGCTCGTATATTTTGGTGATTCAAAATAGTTTGTTCTTTACGTGCTAACATGAATATACTTTAGTGCACTTAGATACAAGGTAATAAAATTTAGTATCACTGTGCCAATTATTAAAATTTACAACGACAAATGTATACACAAAAGTAGGCAGTTTTGGCGTATATTGGTGAAAGAAGTATGAATTTCTTTGATATTTTTCGGGGGTGTTAATGATTAAATGGTTCATAAATGTGTCTGGATCCACAAAACAAGGGTCAGATATACACAGATGAGTTCTGGAAAAGCCCAGAAACAACTTTAAATAAATGGTGATGGAGAAAATTTAAAAAGCGTTGAGAATCAGAAGCTGTAAATATAACCCAGTTGGAATGGTGTGATTAACAAAAGGGACGATGTACATTGAAGCTACGAGTGCAGTAACCTTCAGGTAATTTATACTATTTTGTTTGAACTTTGATATTTTTGTGTGTGTTGAATTACTTTATAATTGATTTACTTTAAATGGACATTAGTGAAATTGTACTAACCATAAAATTTTAATGTTAAGGTGAAATTTGCTTGTTTAGGTAGAAAGGGTATTTAGTATTGATGTTCTGGATTATGATGAAAATTTGGGTATGTCTTTGAGCTCAATTATACGAACCTGGTTAATTAACGTAAAGGGTGGTAGATGCTCCTTTGTACTCAGACTCCGGTCTGCATATATTGTTATATTAATTAGTAGGCATCCAACAAGGACTTTAATTCAGGATGCACATTTAAATGATAATAAATGTAATCTTGAAAATTTCTGATACTGAAATTTATGCCAAAATTTAATTTTGAAATTTTAATATATTGTGAATATTGATGTAAATAGAGTTAACGTTCGTGTTTGTGGTAGGAATGTGTTTGTTTCTTTTTATGAATGAGGATGAAAGTTATCTAGGGAGCAGCCGAGGCGATTAACAGAAGAAAGTCAATGGACCAACACAGTTAAAGTAATGAATAGCTTTTCGTAGGATTCACAGCATTCTGGACATCAAATTCGTAGGGGCTCGATTCGAAAAGCTGTGTACCCGGATTTTGGTGGTATCACAGCAAATAATATATATATATATATATATATATATATATATATATATATAGTTATTAAGATGAAATGAAAACCCAACTTTGTATTTAAAGTTGAATTACCATTTCAAATCGAACTAGTAATTGAAAACCACTAAAAGAACGGCTACAGCAGGACTTGAACCTGCAACTTCTGATTTTCCGGATCAGTGCTCTAACCAATTGAGCTATCTAGCCTAATTGTTTAGATGATGTTATACTTAATACTACTGAAGCTTGGCTCTTGTTAACGATTTTTCAATTACGTCTTGCATTTAAGGAAATTGAATCTAGTTATATACATAATTCATGTACTAATAACTTGATCATCCCATTTTTGCAACGTTCCGAATAATACAAACATGTAATTATATTATTATTAATAGAGAATTGAAATGGTAATTTAACTTTAAATACAAAGTTGGGTTTTCATTTCATCTTAATAACTATTAATATATATTAAGCATTCATTTGCATTCCAAATGTGGATTATTCTTCTCTATATACATATATATATATATATATATAAAGAAAAGATTTTGTTTTTGGTTCTTGGGATAAAGTCGCTCATAAATTAAACACACAACATTAAATGTGTATCATTTGTATTAAATCGTACGTTTCGGTGATAATTTACACCTTAATCATCGATCTACATGAAAAAGTATATAAATAGGTAATTCATATAACAGGTAATATATGTTTAACTTACTTATTACTTGATAAAATTATTTTATGTATTCACCCATAATAAAAGTAACAGAAGGAAGCTTGTCATATTACTGATTAAGAATTAAAATTAATTTTGAATGAAATGTCAGTTCACTTATTTGACAAAAATGTAGGATCAAGGATGACATCAAACAACAAATTATGACACTATTTGATTATTTTTTTATTTAAATAGTAGTATGTGGTTTATTTGTAAAAATTTTTGTATGGTGGGTTGCATAAAATAGTTAGATTTTAAAATCATATATTTTTACAGGTGTAGTAAACAGGTTGACTTTTGACTTAAATTAAATAGAATTCTGTGTGTAAGCAATATCATTATAGTTAGTATATTTTTTTGAATTAAAATGTATAGGTATGAGTAAACTGTATGTAAATTATTGATGTCTTCTTTGTGATTGATGGAATTTTGTTCTTGGTTTATATGAAATGATTCTAAGAAAAGTCTTTTTGTAATTGCTTTCTATATCTAAAATTTTTACATTATCATAATTGACTTTGTGTTTTGTATTGTATAAATGTATAGAAAGAGCACAAGAAGTTTTTCCTAATTTTGCATCACTTTTGTGTTGTGTCATGCGATTTCGAGCCACTGTTTGGTTTGGCCTACGTAGGAAGCTTTGCATTCACATTGAATTTTATACACTAAATTGCTACATAAAGCTTTATTTGTTTTTTCTTTTAGTTTAGTAAAAAAGTTTCCAATGGACTTAGTATTTGAATTTATTATAGTTACAAAAGGTTGTTTTAGTAATTTTTTTATTAGTGGTGAAAGATTAGTAAAATATAAAGGTTTTTTGTAAATGATATCAGTATGTTTATTTTGAGGTGGAAATATGATTGTGTTAGTATGTAGTAGTTTTGATAAAAGTGGTTTAGGGTAACCGTTGTTGATTAAGATTGATATTAGTTCTTTCAGATTTTTTTCTTTAAATTTGGGTTCACAGATAGAGACCATACGATGTTTCAGTCCTAATATGGTGTTAATTTTTTGTTTCATGCTATGATTGGAATGGTAATTTAAATATCTTTCTGAATTTGTAGGGAAAATCAAAATTGATCTTGTTGTCATTATTACGGATAACTAGTGTATCAAGAAATGGTATTGATTGGTGAGATTCTAGTTCATAAGAGAATTTCAAATGTTCGTTAAAATTGTTAAAATGTTGAATGGTGGTTAGTAAAAAATGTTCAGGAAGTGAGCAGAGAATGTCATCAACGTATTTGACTAGAAATACCATTTTGAAAGGTAAGTTAGGTAAAACACTTTCTGTTTGTCCATTACTATTTGTGCAATAATAGGGATAATGGTGAACCCATAGAGTACCAAAATCTGTAAGTAAAATTTTGAGTTAAAACTAAAATATGTGTTGTTGAAGATAAGGTTTATTGAAGTGATAAATAATTGTAATGATATATGGCAATGTGGTTCTATGGAATCCCATTTTTCTGTAATAATTTGAATGACTAAGTTGACTGGTATGTTTGTAAATAAAGAGTTAACGTCGAGAGAAACGAGAATGTGATCTTGAGGTAGTTGAAAGTTACGGTATTGGTTTACGAATTGGAAGGTATCTACTATGTTGTGGCCTGTAATTGGGAAAGATTTTTGTAATATAGTAGATAAGAAAGAAGAAAATGCATATGTTGGAGAATTAATTGAAGAGATAATAGGTCTTAAAGGAATATCTGGTTTATGGATTTTGGGAGTCCATAATATTTGCTTGGAACAGAATTATTGGTGATAAGTAGTGATTTTTGTTCATTTGTAATCATGTCTTTTTTGAATAATAATTTAATGTGATTGTTTATGGTGTTCTGTATGGTGAAAGTGGGGTCCTTTTTTAGTTTTTTATATGTAAGTTCATCATCTAATAAGGTGTTGGATTTATCTATATATGTTGATTTATTAAGTATAACTGTTACGGCTCCTTTGTCTGCTTTAGTGACAAAAATATCAGGATGGTCCTTTAGGAATTTCTTTAATTTATTAAAGATTACAGAATCTGAATTAAATTTATTATTAGGATTTTTTAAAAAATTGGTTATTAGATTTGTAACCTGACATCTTTTATTCATTTTTTGTTGTGAAGTAATATCCATGGAGTCAAGTAATATTTCAATATCTGCTAATAAGTGTCCCATATTGATGTCAGAAATACATGAGTTTAAAATAAACTTAGGGCCTAAAGATAAAAAACTATTGATGTCATCAGGGATGTCTACATTACTTAAGTTACAAATCCATTTGCTATTGTTGACAAAGAGTTGTTTACTTTGGATTTGATGTGATTTTAAAGTATTAAATTTCTTAATTAGTAATTTTTTTATATATATAAATTGTCTGTTATATGATTGGGCTTGTTTGTTCTTGAAATTAATATATAAATCTATAGGTCTTTATCCCAAGAACCAAAAAACAAAATCTTTTCTAATTTAACTACGCTCAAGAATTATCAAGAACCTTTTATATATATATATATATATTATTTGGTAGTCTAAGTGAGAGAGTAAGCATAGGATGTGTAAGTATCTCTGACGAAGCTGGAAGCAGAGCTAGCCATGGTATGCTGATTTAGGGGAGCTTTCCAAAGATATTGGAATTATTTTTTTTCAGGACTCGATTTTAGAACTTACACAGTAATTTTATGGCTCCCAACGCAAGGGCTTGAAGGTAATCCATATATATATATATATATATATATATATATATATATATATAAAATAAGATGTATCTGTAAACAAACTCTATGAAAATAATAGAGCCTATTGACGAATACAAATCGGGCTGGTAGTTATATAGCCATTAACAAAACATTAGCTTATTACTTCATAGGGGAGGAAACATCCACTGACCGACGGTTTCGGCTTTATTAAGCCTCCTCAGAGTGAAATAGTCTCCAAGCTTCGATTACTTCATAGGGTTCTTGGAGACTATTTCACTCTGAGGAGGCTTAATAAAGCCGAAACCGTCGGTCAGTAGATGTTTCCTGCCCTATGAAGTAATAAGCTAATGTTTTGTTAATGGCTATATAACTACCAGCCGATTTGTATTCGTCAATAGGCTCTATTATTTCATAGAGTTTGTTTACAGATACATCTTTATATTATCTATGACTGTTCTTATTGCGGACTGCAAATAACCTGTCTTTATATATATATATATTATTCACTTTTACTTTTCGCTTAACGTAGTTTAGTTCCAGATATTTATAGTAATTATTAAAGGCGCACACTCAAATTTTTTTATAAAGAAAATCGCTGGTTATATTACTCTGAGTGACCCTGTTACAGTAGTTGGGCTTCACATAACCTATCGATGTCATTTATAGGGTTCAAACATAGACTCAAGCTGCCAACTATTATTCATTAAATGATACTTCTTTTTTTACAACTAAACCGTATTTGTAATTTAAAATTTATGGGTTAAAGTGTCATGTTATGAATAATAAAACTGACTTGAAAACTCTCATTCTCTTTATTGTTGCTTTAAATTAAAAACATCATAATTCTTGGCATAAAGCTTTCACTTACCTAGTTAGTTTGCAAATTAATTATCACTGGTATAACTCGGTTAAAGTATACGACCTGAATTATTTTATTAGAAGTATTATTACAAAACCTTACATGAAAGAATCATCTGACTAAATCTGCAGTTAAGAATGTGATTGGACTCTTAATTGAACGTTATAGCGGTTCTGTAATAGCAATTATATCATTGCCGTTTAGTTCCTATTTATGTCATCTACCTACTAACATAACAAGTTTAGTTGAGCATTGTCATTTTGCTTATTTGTTTCATAATTGTTGTTGATACGCTGTGGGCGATCCTTAATATACAATGACATAACACTAGTAAGATCTTCAAAGCAATTGTATTATGTGAATTAAATAGACTTTCTACTGGAGGTAATGATTTAAATAAATGGCAAATTGCTGAATACTCCCCATTTTTGTGTCCTTTGTGGATAAACCATAAACATTATTAACTTCATGTGCATGTGTAAGAAAAGTGGTAAGCTTAAAGTACCTTTTTATAGTTTATTTCGTAAGCTTTCTAACTTTTTCGTTAACCTACGTTGGTGTTTAATGCCATACAGCGTAAAACCTTTTCTTCTTAGTTATTTCTAATTATGCTAGGTACTTTAATTCCACTTGGAACTGAAGTTGAATCCAGGGTTTCAACTGCTTGCCCTAATATGCTATTAACTGGCACAATTATCCTTTCCGTATCCAAAATATTGTGTTTCCTTTCGATGAAGGACTAATGGAAAACCATCACCCCAGATCGTTCCTTTTCAGTACACGTAGTATTACATCACGGACGTGAATTATAATACTAATACATCCAGGTGGTTAAAAGTAGTGTATCAAAAGTCCACCCTACTCAGGGCCCTCACCTCTATTTGCGTTTTCATGAAGAACAAAAATCACTAAAAATTGAATAGAATATAGGTCTTTTGAGAGAATGTGATCTGAAGATTTTGAAGTTATATAAGATTATGTTACAATTAGATTTGTCGGTACACTGGAAGTCAGGTGATTGAAAAACGAGAATATTTGGTCAGGAAAGTTTAGGATGATTCACTCGGATGTATGTAGTAAAAGTAGCAAGAAGATTAGAACGTATACAGCAAGTTCGTGATTGAATTTTAACAGTCAGATTTAGCACCAAACTAACAGACGTAATGAAGGTCCAGGTGCAAGTACAACAAATCATGATCAATAACTTGAAAGATTGTATGATCAAATTCAAGAAGTTATTCGGAAAGTTGTAAAAAGAAACAAATGGCTAGTTATAAAAGATTTTAATATATAATTGTAGGCCAGCGCAAAAAGACAGAAATTGGAAGTAGGTATGGTTTTGCAAAGAGATGCAAAATAGATAATAGGCTAATGACATGTTATAATATTTATACTCTTATTTAATTTACATATGTAGAAAGTAATAAATAAAGTGCAAGGACTAGATGAGATAGGTGTCGCAATTCAAGGTAATTGAAGGATGCCAATGATGCAATTATATTAGCAGACACAGATAAACCGTTATTAATAGGACTAAATAGTGCAAGTACGTTAAAAAGGTATTTAAGGTTGAGTATAAAATTGAAACACAGAAAATGAGATATAGTAAAGAGAATAACAATACCAAAGTGATTGTTAATCTAGAATTGGAAAGGTCATCAAAAGCGAAGAGGTACATCACTAAGAGAGGGAAGTATAATAGTCCAATTTTCGAGTTCCCTAACATTGAAGAGATTGAAGAATTTGACTTTGAACAAACGGTAATTAAAATAGTTCAACATAAATCTGGGAAACAGACAGAAAGAATTTATTTGTACTGGATTAAACGCTAATGAGCGTGTAACACTCGTTTGAAATGTTTATAACAATATTTCATCTTAGTAGTTTCTGTATTGGTAAATCCTACCAATAGGGTTTGGGTTACTTTTTTTAGTGAATATAATTTTTAGTTTACATGTATTCCTAATCTAAGAAGGCATTATTATAGTTTACTTTGTAATCTTACATTGTTTACACTTAAAGGACGGCAAATTCATTATGGTGGTTGTAAGATTAGTGATGATAACGTCGTTACCTTGTATTCTAAATTATTGCAGTTTTAGGATTCTTTGTTTTGATTAATAATGTACAACGTTGACGCCTGTGACATAATTGTCATGGGAAGAAGAATGTTTACATGCTAATTATTTTAACTCAGAAAATGGTAAAGCCGCTTCTTTATATCAAGTTAATGTTTTATCAAATAGATAGAGAAAACCTCAAAAGCAATTTCAATTTGTAGTCTTGATCTATGTTTTAAATTCTACCAAAGATGATTTCGGTTTTATCGAGAAAAGATACTTTTACGGGCCACTTCGTCAAAATCATTGAAAGAGATATCATGCAAACTTGAGCAGGTACATTTAACCTTTGAATGAACTTGATTAATGTGATTACTCAATAGAGTTTGGAAATACACCTTACCGGGTTGGTGAATTTTACTTTTAAGAAAAATTGTTTCTTTAAGAAGTGACAACTTCATGTTGGAAAAAGCTATGTTAATTGAGAAACATCTCAATTATTAACGAAGTCTCAAAATTTTCAGTAGGATTGGTTAGAACGACTTAATCGACACCAGGAGATATTGGTTTTAGCTGTTTCCAAGGTGATACAGTTAGGTTGCCCCTCGGGTATTTATAATACAATTTTGAAACTATCGTCTACCTCCAATTAATGTCATTTTATAAACGTAGAATATTTGTATGTACTTGTGCTTAATTCTTAATTGTGCACTAGAATAAAAAGTTCAATATATTTGTATGTTGTCACAACCTTGATACAATAAAAGATATTGCCATTATCAGGAGGCGTAATTAATATGCAGGTAATTTGGCATATGATTTTGGGAACCCATTTTACAGCTAGTAGTTTTTATATGGTTTTGTTAGTGCTCTTATCGTTACGTATATTTTAGTTTTTTAATTAGTGTAAGCGATTATCCCTCGTGTGAATTTTTGGCTAAAACCACTTTCCTAATCTCGGGTTTTGGTATCCCTTTGTGATTCTTTCCGGAGGTTCCCTTAAAATCTTTGCGTTTCGAGATTAAGTAGCGTCGAAAATAAAACTAAATACGTAAGATTACAACAATAAACGATCCTTAAGTTACTAATAAATATCAACCTGTATAACGTTAATTTCCTTTGTCACAAGCTACAGTTAAAGCAAGGTCATCATAAAACCTACTAAATATTCTATTTCGACAATTACAATGCAAAATTGCTACAAATATAATTTCTGTACTAAAATTATCACAAGCATGATTATTAATCGATCTAAATAATAAATACTTAGAATTTAAAAAAAAATAGATAAAATGAAACAACTGATCGATATGTAGAGCCAGGCACTGAGATAACACGATGGGGTATAAATACTTCTAACAATTTGTACTACATTTGTAGAACTTATGTCTTATACACTGATGAGAGAATTATCTAGCGTAATTTTTCAGGAAATCCTCATTAGTGTTCAAAATCGTCGAGTTTTATTACCTCGTTAGTATCGATATATAATAGTGACGCGCGCTGTCTCACTTTTGTTTAACACCCAAGGTTATTATGACGTCGCATACTAATCCAGTAATTGCGAAAGGTAATAAATAATTTTTATCGGTCATTTTATGGATTTTATGGGTTTTTTAATGATCAGGCCGCTTTTTGGAATAAACATTTATTTATTAATGATTCATATGAAATTGACGTATGTTTCTCAATTTCTCTCGAAAATACGAGAACATATTTTATTTACGATGCTTTTATGCTATACAAAGGTTAATTAATTTAAAGCTTTATAACGCAAACTAGGTACTATTCTATAGAAAATATTTGTTTTTACGGTAAAACGTGTTTTAAGAATAAAATTAAGGTTTTAAGTACAAGATTGATTGTAGTTTTTATACTAAATGCGTAAAGCTAGCAGTATTCTATGCCATTTACAGCAAATAAAGAGCATTTTTGTCGAAAATGCATTGATAGTTAATAAGTGAAAATAAATGGCTTTGTATTTATCTAAAAATTATCGTTTTGTGTTCGCATTTAATGCGTTTTTAAGATATCTTAAATTAATTATTTTTACATATATAGCTAATGTCATTTGCTATGTATTTACAATACGCTTATATCATACAGAGTGATTATTTATATACGCGGCACTTGCAAGGCACTTTAATGATAAAAGTACGCTTGTATTATACAGGGTGTAAACATGAATTTTGGAAAATTTCAATTTTTTTCGGTTTCTTTTATATTTTGGTGGGCTTTATTTAGAATTTGGGCTTCAATGGCCTCTCGTGACCCCTTACTACGTCAATGTATATATATATATATAATATATATATATATATATTACTCATATTTAGACCAGGGTAGAAAATTAAATAATCACATCAAATAATTTTAATCACCGTGTAGAAGCTTTGGGAAAAGGTACGCGTTATTAAAACCGTGAAGCATAAAAATCCATTCGTTTCATTAAAAATAAGCGATTTAAATTCTTTACAAAACGCTTTATATAAAAAGAAGCAGTATTAAAATGCTCCACGGGTAATTTAATTATTCCTAGTAAAGAAACAAATAGAAAATTACGTGCAAAATTTATATTAATTAACTCAATTTTAAGTAACCGGTATTAAACAAAATGTACAGATAATAATTAATATTTGATTAGGAGTCACTAAAAATTAAAGGGTATTATTTTAATTGGAGTTAATTGAACCATTAGTAACATATAATATCTATAAAAACTTGTAAAAACCCAATAAAATGCAAATCGTAGAAGTGTTATTTAGAAGTATTATGTTTGAACACCTGCGTATTTTTAAAAGGCTCATTCTGCGTAAATTTGGCAGATAACAAATGGTTACAGAGAATCTTGGAGAAACCGTAGATTAATAGTTACGGGAAATGCTAAAGGTGGGTTATTTCACAGTCCACATGGACTGAAATAATCGATAATAAAGAATATCAATTTGCACCAATAGGAACAGGGTATATAGAGACAGATAATATGCGCAAGACCGAGACACATATAGTAAAAGGCGTGAGTGGAGCAACGCCACTGGGTTGCGATTGGTTGAAAATAAGAGGCAAACTTGAGAGGTAGAAATAACATTTCTGTATAAAAATTAATTAGTTATTTCCAGACGTTGCGAGCCGTGTCGAAATTTCTGAGATTTAACTGGTGCTAGTGCAAATTTCGTAAAAATCGCATGCCGGGCTGCGGAATGGGAACCTAGTATGCGAAATTCTGAAGAATTGTCCGTTTTGGGGACAAGACCGACAGACAGGCTAACCGCTATATATACCCAGGTTAATATGAACAAGCTCTCTTAGATTTTCGAATTGATTCAATGCGTTAAACGGTGCTTTTTAGTTTTCCGAATTTGATAGAATAATTTAAACAGTTTGCTTGTATATTTTGGTGATTTAAAACAGTTTGTTCTTTACGTGCTACAATGAATGTAATTTAGTGCACTTAGAAAAGAAGATACAAGGTAATAAAGTTTAGTATCACTGTACCAATTAGTCAAATCTGCAACGACAAATGAATACACAAAAGTAGGCAGTTTTGGCGTATATTTCTGAAAGAAGTATGAATTTCTTTGCAATTTTTCGGGGGTGTTAATAATTAAATGGTTCATAAACGTGTCTGGATCCACAAAACAAGGTTCAGATATACACAGATGAGTTCCGGAAAAGCCCTGAAACAACTTTAGATGAATGGTGGTGGAGAAAATTTTAAAAGCGTTGAGAATCAGAAAATTTTAATTGTAAGGTGAAATTTTCTTGTTTAAGTAGAAAGGGGTATTTAGTATTTATGTTCTGGATTATGATGAAAATTTGGGTATGTCTTTGAGCTCAATTAGACGAACCTGGTTAATTAACGTAAAGGGGTGGGAGATGCTCCCTTTGTACTCAGACTCAGGTCTGCATCTATTGTTATATTAATTAGTAGGCATCCTACAAGGACTTTAATTCTGGATGCACATTAAAATGATAACAAAATTTAATCTTGAAATTTTCTGATACTGAAATTTATGCTGAATTTTAATTTTGAAATTTTAATGTATTGTGAATATTGATGTAAATAGAGTTAACGTTGATGTTTGTGGTAGGAATGTGTTTGTTTTTTTTTATGAATGAGGATGAAGGTTTAACTAGGTGAGCAGCCGAGGCGGAAAAGAGTAAAGAGGCGATTAACAGAAGAAAGTCAACGGACCAGTTAAGTTAATAGCTTTTTTTTACGTTTCACAGCATTCTTGACGCCCAATTCGTGAGGCTCGATTCGAAAAGCGGAGTACCCGGATTTTGGTGGTTTCACAGCATTCTATATATAAAGTATGTTAATTTAAGTTGGTAGCATATGGAAAGCTAGTTTATTATTAATTTTACGGAAAAACGCTGCTCTTTGTAAAATGATGTTCATGGTGTAAAACCTTAATTGCAACTATCAGGTATAAACTGTTTTTGTCATATAGTAGGCGTGTCATAAAATACTAATTTTGCACGACGGAAAGTTATTCAGAATTAAAAACTAGATTCAAGTATACTGCCGTAGCTTTCTATTGTTAAAGTATGATTGGCTAAATGCTTTCATTCTCTATCCTGATGCATACAAATTGGTATTAATACATTTTTAATCAAGATTTAACGAGAGCAGTATGTCTATCATTGAACTTTAAAAATTAATTGAAAATTCTGACGACATTGAGTTTGGAATAGAAATAGAAATTGTGTTAATTATGGGATAAATTATTAATCCTATCGGAAAGCATTACATGTGATTTTCCAATGCTCCACCCGAAGGTACTGCAATGGCCAGGAAGTGGGTTGCTTTTAACCTGAAAAAATTTGAATGTTGCCAAACCCTTGCTGATCCAAGCAAGGTAGGGACCATTAACGTGCGTGAGAACACTCACACACGGGCCCTACATTTCACCTCTCATGTGAACAAAGGTGTATTTTTGTGAAAAATGCTCGCCTAACATTTTTCAAGCAGACCGTGTCGGGATTCGAACCCGGAACCTTGGGCATAGTAGTCATATGCATACCAACTACGCAACGGAGCCGCCCCTACTAGTGTATGTGCTACATTTAATTTTCCAATGCTCCACCCAGAGGTACTACATTGGCCAGGAGGCGAGTTTTTTTACCTGGAAATTTTGAATTTTGCCAAAATCTAATATTTTCTAATGACAATTAAATGCGTTCTTAGAAGTGCAAGTTATCTTTCAGTGTTATGATAATTTCTTACCACTGAGGTATATTATTTAAATGATTTACACTTATGAACACGGTTTTAGTTTTTTTATGTTAATGACTTACACGGTATTCCTAATGTTATGTAAAATTAATTAAAAACCTAATCAGCTGCAGAGTTATACCATAAATATGTCGTCGCAAATTCCATAACGATTTAAAATACGTGTTTTATACATACTGCAATATCAGTGACATTGATTAAATTGCAAAATAAATAAGTAACCTACTTATATATTTGCACGTTTGGTTGTACTTATGAATAGAAAAATAATTTAATACATTGTACTGTGAGCAGAATATTTGGAATTAATTGCGCATTTTAAACTGAATATCTATCATGGATCTGACTATACATGTTATGGCAAAGTTACTTCTTCAGATTTTTAATTAAAATGTTTTATCTTTTACTAGTCTGTGTTTTTATTTACATTTAGGTATAAACCCCTATAGCAGACATATTCGATATTTCTAGTTATTTAAATGGAACTAACATAATAACTAAGTTAGTTGTGGCTGTAAGGTGTGTTCTTATAATAACTAAAGTCATTCCTTTTTGAGAATCCTACAGTGTCAAATTGTAATTCTATTTTAACGTTTCGGCACACGAATTATGCCTTCTTCAAAGACTAAAATTATGCTGAAATAGTCACAAGGTCTGAAACAATACAATCCATCTACTTACATAATTACTTTGACTTTATATAAATGTGAGTATAAAATTAAAAACGCAGTTCCATACATAATGCACAGCATTAATAAATAATTACATAACACTAGAATTAAAAGTAGCAGGTCAAAAAATTAAAAATACATTAAATACTACAATCAGAATGATATATATATATATATATATATATATATATATATATATATATATATATTGATATGATAACGCCGTACTCGGTGTAATGACGTTTTTTCTTAACTCCACCGCTCTGTGTTCATAAATTAAATTTAATTTTATTAATTTTATTATTATGCCACGGCTAGCCTTTTTTAATCTACACAGAGTGCACAACGTTACGATGATCAATTTTTCTCTTCTCCACCCCTTTTTGATTACCTATTTGTTTGAATTGATAAAGCGAAGTCAATTAATTCCATATAATGAAAAGAAATATTATTAATAATTTTTGAAAAATATTAAAATACACCCTTCAATCAATCAATATCATGTGTTATTTATTATTTATTTATATGCTTTGAATTCAATCTAAAGTCATCAAAAACTACCTTTTTTATCAAATAAACCTGGAACGTTCTAGACCCCTTTATAATACATTACGTAAGTTTAACGTATGCAATGTTTGTTGTTGACTTTGTCACAAGTTTATATAAATTGAATAAATTCAGTATTGAAATTTAAATACAAAAATATTTTAAAACTAAATAGATCTGACCTGCTACAGGTTGTTCGGGTTGTGGATCAACAGCCCTTTGTTGTCCTCATTCGTCCATCACTGCTCTGCTTAGTTGAACCCATCGTTTTCCATAAATTACTTCGTGCTTCTTTATTTCATATGCCTTGAATCTCGCAATTCCAAATTGTACCAGAATTGTACCAAAATATAATTGTCGACGCTGATTTGAGAAAATTCTCTTGACCCAGATTTGAATTATTCTTATCGACGCATACTTGAATTATTCAGAAATACACCACCAATTTGAATTATCATTATCAACACTTTCGAATATTCTATCGATACAAATTTGAATTATTCTTCTTGTCGACACATTCCAAATGTTATATCGCCCAATTCGAAATATTATATCGATCCATTCGAAGTATTATCATCACATTCAAAGCCGTTAGATATTTACCCCCAAATTCGCGTTAAACGGCAAAAGAAGTCTTCATAATCGTTTCACTTTATTAGCACTGTAACATACACTATTATATTTAAGTTACGCGTGACTTTTTGATTAGCAGTGACGCAGCTTAGCCCTGCCTGAGTTATGACTGACCCGTCTTATCATTGCTCGGTGTTAATATAGGCTGTTCCCACTTACATGTGGGCTAGGTTTTCAACAGTTTTACCGATATCTTAACCAACCAGATCTTTAATATTCCCTGCATTTTCTGATGTAATTTCTTAGGTTTTCTGTGTAATGTTGTTTATTTGATACCTTATTATTCGTTATCTTGACCATACGTTGTTTTGTGTAGATATCGCTTTTCCAATAATTGAACAAAATAAATGATGTAACTTCAATGCTATTTTCGTTTATGTAGTTTTATGCGTGTTTGAAACTGTGTTTACTTATCAAAAATGTTTATTATTTCACCGTAATTGCCTAAAGCTTTGTTAGGTTTTATCTCTTATCTTCGTATTTGTTTTATAACTAATTAGAACACTTCTCAACGCGTGTTTAATTACATGTACTATCACTTCTTCTGAATACACGTACTTTTGTTGAAAGATATGCTCACTTGCATTACTTAAAATTAATCACGGTCTATATTCAGAGTGTTAAGTGCTTGCTATTTACATAATGTATGAATTACTTAATTTTCTGCTAAATACGCGTTCTATTGTTGTAAGATGTGCTTCCTTGCATTGCTTAAAGCTAATTATGGTCTATATACAGGGTGTTAAATGCTTACTATTTACATAATATATGAATTACTTAATTTTCTTCTAAATAAATGCAGTTTTCCAATTCCTATTGCAATTTATGGTTCCTATACGGCCCTTGCTATTCAATACACTCCTAAACAACCCCTTATCACAGCATTATATATATATATATATATATATATATATATATATATATATATATATTGTAGTGGTTTTAAGGGCTAAATTTAAGTATAAACAAGGCAATTTTAAACACCCTGTATAAAGGAAACAACCAGAATTTACGTGCAAAATTTATTTCATTTAGTTAATTTAAAGGAACAAGTATTAACAAAAATCTACAAATAGTGATTAAAATTTAGATAGGTTCGTAAAGAAAATAAATTGGAGAAGCCAATGCAAATTATTAATTAACTTAATTGAGTTTAATTAAACGGGTAATTACGTCTAATACGCATAAAAGCATGAAAAATCGATAATACCAAGGTGAAACGCTGTTGCTAACACATAAACAGCCGTTGAATATAAAATACCTTGAAACGCAACCTCCTAGAAATGTTGTGTTAAAACGTTCGTTATTGAACACCTGCAGGTTTTGGAAAGGTCATGTTCTCCTAATTTGTATAGATAAAAGACAGTATTCGAGGTATATTGTACAAACGGTAGAATGTTTCGTATAAATGCTAACTAAAAGTTTCCTTAGAGTGCAGAAGGGATGGACAATCAAGGATATACGTCGGAATGAGACAGGCATAATAACAGTCCACTTCAAAACGCACGTATTCAGTCCACATAGGTTAGTTTGAAACGCGGACAGTAATATCGATTTCTACCACTCAAACAAGGTTAGAAGGAAACAGAATATGCATAAGAGAGGAATAGCGTTAATACAGGCGGGGTTTCAATACGTCATTAAATATCTTATTGGTCTTTATAGTTAGTAGTATAACAGACAAACACGGGAATATTGAATGTTTAAATTTTTGGAAAATATCGTAACGACGCGCTAAATTTCGAAGATTTCGAAAACGGTTGAACCAAAATTTGAAGAACGAATTAGTTTAATTAAATGTTAGGAGGGTGTGGAGAGGTTACATTCGAATTGTATAAATACTCGAAGAGAATTAGCATCGCTCTCTTTTAAGTTCGCGCTCTTAGTACTTTCATCGATTGAGACTACGAACAGAAATTTACCACGAGCTTGTAAATATATTAAAAAATTTTAATTTAAATAGTACTGTGTCGGCCTCATAATTTGATACGCGGATTGTGTCGAGTCTATAGAATTTTATTGAGGTGCAACATATATATCTTAACAGGCTCGTGAAGTAACGTAAATTAAATTAAATTGAACTAAAGTACGCAATCATGAAAGAAGTGTAATAAATTTGAATTTGGATTTGGATGCATCGTGAAGGCAGAGCATGCAGCACAACTTAGATGGTGTTCATCTACAAATAACTAGAAGCGGCCAGCAGAGCAGAACCACAAAACCGAGAGCGAAAACAACTTAACGGCTTCGTCAACGGAGTAAAGATCTTCAAGAAATTCCAGGTAACGCTTTAGAATTTGTTGTTTTTATAAACTATGAAGATTGTTGTGATGTGTGAGAGTGAGCTATGAAGGTGTTTTGCATTATTTTGCGTATTGAAAATAATACGTATAACTAACTTTTATTATGGTATTTAAATATAAATCTGAAGGTGTATATAAAGCTTATTAACGTGCCATCAGGAAT
Organism: Platerodrilus igneus; assembly: GCA_036346225.1. Classification (NCBI taxonomy): domain Eukaryota; kingdom Metazoa; phylum Arthropoda; class Insecta; order Coleoptera; family Lycidae; genus Platerodrilus; species Platerodrilus igneus. The sequence continues at coordinate 3,050,219 of JARFIW010000412.1, forward strand.
TTAAATTTTTATTGTTACGAGTACATAGGTTTTTTTGTTTGCAGTAAGCGTATGCTAAGTAAAAAGCATACATTAATCATACAAAAAAAACTGGGTTATCATGAGCTCACCATACTCCAGAGTGTCCTAATTAAAATTAATTATAAATAAAGAACCAAAAATAAGGTATTATTCAGGACCCATTTACTCCGGTTACATTCAATGTGTTTAATATTTCTAGTTAAAATACTGTACTTTACAAAAATAGAATTTATTGAGGTGTAACTTGAGCACCGAAATGTAAATAATCTTGAAGTTTTATTGGTAAATTGTGGTAAATAAATATTGTATGATTGTTGTATTATTTTGTGGTTTTATTGGGAGTGTGCGTGAACGATAAAGAGTATGATAGTGAATCTAGGTATCCAAGAGGAGGTCCAACTGAGCTAGCCAGAGAAGCGGTTGAAGAATAAGGTGATGAAGAGAGGAATCTGGGTAAGAAATTATTTTTTTTTTAAATTTTTCTATTGTGTGCAATTTTTGATTTTTAGAAAATTAATAAATTTTCGAATGTATTTTTGTTACTGAGGCTCGATTTAGAGAGGTTACACGGCAATTTATGACGGCCCAACGTTGGGGCTCGAATGTTTGTTTTTTTTACTCTGGCGAGGCTTTTACCGATGTACCACGGCAATATATATATATATATATATATATATATATATAAATTAATTGATTTTGTATGAATATTGGGATAATTTCGTTCGAAATAAGATAGTGGTTTGGTTTAAAACATTTATAACATTAACGTTTCGGAAAATTTGTTTCCTTAATCATAAGCTACAAATAGATAGCATTAAATTACATATATATAAAAGTTATAAATTACATACTTTATGATTAAGGAAACAAATTTTCCGAAACGTTAAGTGTTATAAATGTTTTAAACCAAACCACTATCTTATTTCGAACGAAATTATCCCAATATTCATACAAAATCAATTAATTTATAACAAATACGTTCGTTATTGAAAGCAAGATCAACTATATATATATATATATATATATATATATATATATATATATATAACTGTGCTAGAGTAACACACAACAATTACTATATGATAATAGTTCTTACAAAATTATCATCGGAAAACAAGGTAAAACACGACTACGGAAGATAACATTATACATCTAATACAAGATGATAACAAGGACAAATAGAAACTATAAAACTAAACGTGATTCCTATATATAGCAAACATTACTATCTTCGTCCGCTTTTATTATTGAGACTATATAACCCCGAATATACCACATTTAAATTATTAATATACAACTTGTTATTTAAAAGGTTACACTGTCGATAAATATGAAACGATTCTAGGAACAATCTTTTGTAGTAATTACTCTCAATATCTAAAATCTTGCTGTTACAAAATTCACATAATTTTTAGAATCGTAAAGATGTGAAGACAATGTACAGCACGATTTACCCATCTTGGCATCGCTTTTATGTTGTATAATCCGGTTTTTTTAACCATTGTTTGGATTGTCGTACGTACGTTCTTTCGCAACTACACTCGATCTGATAAATAATATTACTACATAGAGACTTATCTGTCTTGTCTTTTAATTTCGTAAACAACATACCTATCGAATTATAATAGGTACTCGTTATAAGCATATCAGGTTGCTTAAGAATCTTGACGATTCGGGGAGTTAAATTAGGAAAGTATGGGAGTTTCCTAAATTTAATATCAATACTATTGTTTTTAATTGAAGTATGTAGATGATTAGAATATAGCAACCTTTTAACCAGATTCTTGGGGTGTGAATTATTCAGTACGATAGATTCTAATTCTTTTAGATTTTTGTTGAGAAATTCAGGTTCACAAATATTGAGGATACGGTGTTTTAGACTGAGTATTTTAAATTTTTACTCACATTTATATAAAGTCAAAGTAATCATGTAAGTAGATGGATTGTATTGTTCCAGGCTTTGTGACTATTAGCATAACTTTAGTCTTTGAGGAAGACATAATTTGTGTGCCGAAACGTTAGAATAGAATTACAATTTGACACTGTAGTCTTTACAGCTGTATGAACGATTGTATCCCAAGATTTTAACAACTATTATATTAACTATATGTATATATACATATATATGATGCTGTGATAAGGGGTTGTTTAAGGGTGTACTTTATAGTAAAGGTCGTTTAGAAATGAGAAATCATCATAGGAAGCAGAAAACTGCACTTATTTAGTAAAAGAATTGAGAAATGGAGATAGTTTGTAAATAGTAAGCAGTCAACACCCTGTATATAAAGTATAAGTAGTTTTAAGCGACGCAAATACACACAGGAAGACGCATAGTTAGCGTAGAAACCAGTAATACATGCATTAGGTAAATAGTAAATATTTAATACCCTGTAGATAAAGTTTTAGTTAATTTAGGTAAGGCAAATAAAGATATTTTTCAGTGGTAGCACGCGTATTTATAAGTAAACATAATAAAGTGTAATTAAACACGCATTCAAAAGAGTTCCAAACAATTAGATTAATACGGAGATAAGAAATAGAGCTTCAGGAAGCATAATGGGAATGCGTGCAAGTAGTTAAGAACTTTGATAAAAAGAGGTGATTAAAAATTGCGTAAATAACATGCAGATATGAAAATTAAAAGTCGAATTGCATCAGTTGTTTATGGAAAAGCGATTAGATTTGTCAAAACACCGCATGTTTGATAACGAAGACAGCTGCGAGCAGGTAACAATTATTTGAAAGAATAAAAATTACATCAGAAACTACTTTAAATGCAAATATTTGATTGGTTAAAATGAGCGACGAGTTTATAGACCATACCCACTGACGGAGTAGGGGAGAAAAGATATATTAACAGGTACAGTGATAACGAAGTCATTTTTTTCAACTTGAGATAAAAAGAACTATTTACTCAAAGGCACGAATGACTCACTTGAAAAACTGCAGCTATGCATATTTCAAGAAGTCCACACTTTTATAAGTTTTCTATTATTAGTCTGAATGCTGTAGTGAACACTGAAAAGAGCATTCAGTAAGACTTAGTTCATGTGAAAGTGAAATTGATAATTTGATAAAAGAACTAATAAAGGAGAATATGCCGAATTTTATTCTATAAAACAACTTTATTCATATACGTATATTGCTACAATCTCCGGGTTGCACTCAATATTACAAAAAGTCCCACTGTTGGGAGTCATTTAATTGCTGCGATATACGGTCTGTTAAAGACTGCTAAAAAAACCTTAGAATGCTACTACTACGGTCCCACAATTTGGGTATCAAAAATACTGTGATTGCTTCCCTGTTTCGAACTCTGGTTTTGATGATGTCCCTCGTTCATGGGTGCCAAAATGCTACCAACCTACGGTGCTACTAATATACCTAAAAAGTTTAAAATTTTCTGCTTTGCAATGAAGTTTGCCACGGCTGCTCAGCTACTTTCTGCAATTCAACTAACTACAAAAAAAATAGTTGTTACGGTAAATCACATACATTTATTACATACTCAGGGAAAAATGTACGCCAAATCACAAGTAAACTCCTTGTTTACATATTCTTTATACATTATATACACACCCTTTTAAAATAATTCATTTCGAGGACAATAATTTCCCCAGATTAATTACTTCCAATTGATTATCAGAGAAAGTAACAGGGCTTTATCATTTGTTTTACATTCACCTTAGTTTAATAACCTTAGCCTCTCGTGCTAATATTTGCACTTCAATCAGCAAAAAGTTCCTTTCATCTTGTACAAAAAAGAAACGAATATTACTAATATCATAAACCCTTTCTTAACATGAATTCCCACATACAACTACAGTAAAATAATACAACAGAAAGAGTTCAATCCGTAACTCATTCCAAGTTTGTCCTTTTGATTATAAATTATACCCACAATACATAAAAGTCATTAAACACCAGTTTATGCACAAGGTCAATAAAAAAACAACAGTTACCTGGATACTATCACTGCATACGGCCTGCTATCATACCTTCCAAGACTGCGGCATACAGAAACACCACAACATGGCTTGCAATAACCATAACTACCCGCTGTAACCATTACACCACGAAATCATCTCATCTACCAGTTTAAAGGTGCATCCAAATTCCCCAAGCTCTGCTACTAATAACATTGACTGTTGGTAAACAACCAAATTGACCAACCACTGACCTCTACTCTATTTCCATTTGTATACTTTTGCACACTTAGTGCAAATTAAAATTAAAACAATCTTTACTTACGTAAAGTACTCTTTTATTCAACTTGTTAAAGTAATTTACTCTTGTAGCCATCAGCTGGTTGTAGATTACGAGAAAGCTTTACGCTATTCGAACTCGGAGACTAAGAGAGCCTCACGACCATCTTTTGGTGTTTATATATCCTTCTTCCCCCTTCAAAGCGTGATAGAATTCTTCAAACTTTACAATACAAACATTCAATTTCTACGTACACTTTAAACGGTTACCCAATTCTTTAAAAAACTCACACTAACGTACACAAACAACTCCAACGGTCACCGTTTTCCAATAATATCCTAACGTACGTTCAAAATTTCTTGTCATTTCTCCAACCGTTACGATCTTTCAAAACATTTCCTTGAAAATCCTTTGCTGGAAACAAACACGCGCATTTTACTAACGATTTTCGACGAGATACAATACCCCACTCGCACAAGTTAACGTATAAAACACTCCTCTAATACAACATATTTTATCCCCATCTTGCTCTAACATACTCGCTAAAATCACCTTTCTCCTATTTTGTTTTCACTCCACTAAGCCTTGTATTCTTAATCTATCTCACTTCTACGCATGCCATCAAATAACTTCTCTTTGATTCTTTGTTGGCAATTAGTAACCACCAACCGTTTACCCACTCCAGCTCAACGAACTCTAGCGTTCAAACTATGTCTATGTGAACAGGTGTTATATCTACCCTCTTGTATCCATGCTATCTAATAACCCCTCTTTGTTTTACCTTTTGACAAGTTTCATCATAACAGTCAACAGCTTTTACCCATTCAACTTTTATAACCATCCATTTGATCTCACTTCGTTCTAACATACACGCTAAAGCAACTATTCTTTACTTCGTCTGCCTTCCCTGTTGTCAACGACCGTTAACGTTCAATCTTCAACTATCTCACCCGTACCTATTTTATCTAATAATATCGCCTTGTTTCCTCGTTTGTACGTTTAGTTGTAATTGACGAAATCACCCTCTCCTATTAAAGCTTCATATCTTTTTAACGAGGCTATAAATCTATCCTTAATTGACAGAGGTAACTAACACTACGTAAAATTTGTATGTTATTTGTGCGACGTTTTTTCTCCTAATTAAAATTTACAGAAATTGCTACCGTTCCACTTGTTTATTTAATTTAATACCAAAAAGGCTGTTTCAAAACACTTTCAGAACTTCTCGTAAATAATGTAACGGCCAACCTTGCTTTTAATTAAACGCTTTGAAATCTTAGAAATTCTTTTGAAAATGTACCTTCACCTTTACTATAATTTAACTATGAAGGTTACATTGGTTTATAATATGAAATTGAAATGCTATTTTATACACATTATACCTTATGAATATTTACATCTGCAGGATTATGAGAATTTTAGCTTCATAAAATATTACAATAGAATTATTAATTTCGATACTAACGATTTGAAAAGCGTTACAAATTGTAATTTGTTGTTTTCACATGCCGAATCACGAAGTGAGAAATTGAAATTACTCCTAAAAGTAAGTTTGATTTTTCATTTACTACTTATGTTATTGTTATTCAAAAATTTTATTTATAGTCGTACATAAACATATGAAGATAAAATTAAAATCATCTCTTTCATCTTTCATAAAACACAAAAGGTTTTAAAAATAAATTATAAAGCGATAATACGTTGTGCTCATATTTGTCATAATTTAGTATAGTTAGTACGTAAATTACGTATAAACGTAACAATGAAATAATCAATAATTATTTATCTGATTGCTAGTAAATCGAGGTGAGAAAATTTAGTAAAGAGCTATTGATTTTATTATTTTTGCTAGCATAATAAATAAATATGTAATTATCAATTTTGTGAAAAGCAAAACAAAAGACAGCAAGAAAATTACCCTTTAACTAAATTTTAATTTTAATTATCAATTTAATTACTGTTTCAGAGACAGTTTTTCAGTTATTTTTTGTAAACTGCAGTTGCATGTTGATAGTATAGAATATATGCGCAAATTCTCTCCTTTACAGGATAAAACCATCATGTCAGCATCGGGGGAAAAACTTAGTGATTCGCAGAACCGCAAAAGAAAATTAGAGCAAGAAAAGGAAGCACAGAAATCGCGATTATTAATGCAATCCTCCTTGATAAAATGAGTGCAGATGGAAAAACCAGCGACAACCAGTAGAAAAATGTTATGGAAATAATACCAGAAACGGATTCAGCTTCTAATCCCTCTGTTGCTCAGGTTCTAAGTGATAACGCTGATAGTAGCACTTCACAAGAATCACAGATATCACAAGAAATGGAACAATCTGAGGATGAGGGTCCAAGCCGTCCGCGTACTTCAGAAATTGCAATACCCACGGTAATTTCAGAAGTTCTCCAGTTTCATGATGTTGCTTATTTAAAATTTTAAAACAATGTTCCAATTATATCCAACAAATTTTGTGCAGAGATGATTACTCGCGGATCACGCATTTTTAAAAATGAATGCATCAATTAAACGTGGGATGCCCAAATGGTTTTCTCGGCGTGTCGGCACCGAAGAAGAAGGATCAGAAATTACTCGATCATGGTTATTATATTCACCAAAAAATAGCATACTGTTTCTGTTGTTTATTATTTGTCTGACCTAATTCCGCTATAAAATCATCTTTCGTAACAACATCTGAATTTAATAAATGGAGGAAAAAGACAAATTGATTAGACATGAAAGAAGCCCAAAGCATAGAACATCGTTTACAACATGGAAAAAAGATTAAGAAATGAAACAGGAATCGACGCTGCACTGGAGGCAAATATCCAGTCTGAGAAAGAAAAATTACAAAATATATTGCATCGAATATTAGCATGCATTAAAAACCTAGTTGTTCAAAATCTTCCTCTCCGTGGCCACTTTGAAAAACTCGCGTTACGAGATTGAACAAATATTGGAAATCTGTTATCCCTACTTAGACTCGTAGCACAGTTTGATCCTTTACTGGCAAATCATTTAAAAACTGCAACGGAAACGCCTAGGACCGTCTCGTATCTATCACCTCAAATCCAAAACGAATTTATTCAAATATTGGCAGCCACAGTTAGAAAACAGATAATAAATGATATCAGAAAGAATAAATATTATGGGCTCTTATTTAATACGACTCCTAATATTGCGCATAGAGAACAAGTGTCGCAAGTTGTTAGGTATATTGATATTGACTTCATCGAAAGAGAAGTAAAGATTAAAGAATATTTCTTGGGGTTTAATGAGATGCACGCTAAATATGCCTCTTCAATTAAGAAAACAATAATAGAGAAATTAAATTCAGATCAAATGTCCTTAACAGACTGTAGGTCACAATGTTATGACAATGCTGCAGTAATGTCAGCAGAAAATTTTAGAAAAGAATAGTAAAGCAATTTTTGGTGAATTGTGATAATCATTCGGTAAATTTAGTAGGAGTTACCGCAGCGAAAAAGGATCCAATAGTTGTTACATGCTTTGGAACAATTAGAGCATTTATTTAGTTTTCTCCCGCTCTACATTACGATCGGAATTACTGAAAAAGACATTAAATAACACTGTTAAAAGAGAATCTGAAACTCGTTGAAGTGCAAGGGTGCAAGCTGTTAGAGTGATTGTCGAGTAACTAGAGAAAATAATAAACCTTTTGGAAAAATTAGTAGAAGACAATGCTATGACAAGTGACACCAGAAGCGAGGCTGTAATTTTATTGCAAAATATTTTTATATTTTAACTTTTTAACTTTAATTCATTTCGGGCATGAAATCTTGAGGAAAGTTGATCGTGTGCAGCTTAGATTACAGTACCCTAAGATGAACTTTTGAGAGGCTTTTCAAGATCTACAGGCATTGACAAATGAATTATTCCAGATTCAAGACGAGGTTTGTAACAAAGCGATTGAGAAAAGTAAAAGTCTTTGCGAAAGGTAGGGTATTGACACAACAGTCCGTATAAGAAGACGTCGCAAAATACCCGATAAATTGGCTAGAGATGCTGGACTTTCTGCTGAAAGTGAAATATCTCGGGTTATGAAAGGCGTTCCGGCCTAGATTAAGTGATCTTAATTCTAAATTCGGATTTTTACTGGATGTTGAAAATTTACTGAGCAAGGATAAAATAGATGAAGATATTGAATAACAGTGCAAAAGCTTGGGTGAATTTTACAACACCGATTTTAATGATGCAGATTTATATTCTGAAATTTTGTGTTTGCAAAATGCTACTACGAAGTAGGAACAGAGCCAGGTGAGTAAAGCGACCGCCTGGGGCCGCCAAATTTAGGGGGCCGCCAATACATTACCAGATTTTTATTATTACCGTATTGGCCTGAATGTAACGCGGTAAAAATAGTTATTCACTGTCATGTAACAAATCCAGGAAATGAGAACAATACTGCAATAAGCAATCAGTGGCTAATTACAAATTTCCCTTAAATTTTTAAGACGATCTATGCGAGTCGTATATGATTCGTGATAATTTTTTTCTGGACAAAAAAAACAACCTGTATATAGGCAACAGTGTCCCAGAATAGTTTCTCTAAAGATTCATTGCAATCAGCAGCCATAAATGAGTTCTTAAGAAACATGTCGCGGGATGACTCAGCGACCGGATGTCAGACAGTGCCAGATTACCGGTAGCTTTGCCTTCCCGTCTTATGTTTTTGCGTTAGTTAGAACCGAGTTCTAGATGAGTGAGGTGGTGTGATCTTAATAGCGGTAAAATATTCTTTTTGTTAACGATTATTTGTAGAAAATATTTTGAGGTTCATAACTACGATTTCAAATATTGAAAATATGAGCAGTGCGAAGGGAAGTAAAAGTGATTCCGGCGCTGAAAAGCGTAAATGCAAGAGAAACGCGGAAGCTTTTATTGCATTTCAGAAAGGTGCGATATTTAAACATTTTAAAAGTAGTGTGAAGGAAGTAGAGACGTCTCCAGCGACTCCACCTACGGAAAATTATGAAGAAAAAACGAACCTATTCAACATGAACATGGCACCATTAGTACAGACGCTCCAATCGAACCAGGTACGTGTACAGTTGTCCCAAATCCTGAAATTTTATCGGACTATAATGATCGTATGTCTGATATCGGAATGTGGCCGGAATTTTTTGGGTTTGCTAGAACTCTTGACGCAGTTTAATCCAGTCATGCCGTAACATGCGCGGCGAGTAACCAGCGAAGAAATTCATGACAATTATTTGGGAAAAAACATTAAAACGAATTTATACACTTGATCAGCAGCCACACGCTTGAAGAAATAAAAAGGAGAATACTTCGTGCAAAATATTACTCAGTTATTCTCGACTGAACTCCTGACATTAGCCACAATGAACAAATGGCCATAGTTATTCGGTTTGTTAACATTGCGGACAGTACTGTGAATATTGTAGAGCATTTTGTTGGATTTCTAAAGGTAAACAAAGGTACTGGTGCCGGACTAGCAGAAACGTTTAAGCAAAAGTTGACTGACCTTGGAATACCCCTTATAGAAGAGGTCAAAGTTATGACAACAGAGCGAATATGAGTGGCTGTTAAAATGGTGTTCAAGCTCAGATATTGAGAGAAAATAATAGAGCATTCTTTCTTCCTTGCAGATGCCATAGTTTAAATCTAGTATTAGGTGATATGGCCAAGTCGTCTCGTGAAGGAAAGACGTTTTTCGGAATCATTCAACAAATTTACTATTTTTTGCTGGCTCAACAAAAAGATGGGACATTTTGAAAAAATATATAAGTATTGTGACAGTAAAACCATTAGTAGAAACACGCTAGAAATGTCGTGTTGACTGCGTAAAGGCAATTCAGTATCAAGTTGGCGAAATATATGATGCATTAATGGATCTACACGAAGAGATGGCTGATCCAAAATGTGCAGCCGAAGCAATTTCTCTAGCAAAACAGGTTAAGAATATGAAGTTTTTAGTTATGCTGATAATTTGGTATGACATTCTTGTGCAGATTAATGTAATCAGCAAATTGATGCAGTCAAAAGATATTCAAATGGATGTAGCTGTATCAATTTTGAAGAAAACTGAAGAACTCCTTGTGAAGTACAAAGAAAATGGATTAAATCTGCCATTATAACAGCGAAGGAGCTGGCAATTGATGATCTGGAAATGACTAATGAAGAAACTGTTTTCCAACCTGTCTCATCAATTCGAAAAAGTAAGAAAAAAATACAATTTTCGTAGGAGGCAACAGTTGAAACATTACAAGATCCTAAAGAAAAACTACGAGTCGAGTTTTTTGTTGCACTAATGGATCAAGCTTGTATGTCAATACGGCAGAGATTCGACCAAATATACAACTTTTCTGCAATGTTTGGCTTTTTGAATGACATGTCAGCAGTAAAAGATATGTGTGATGCCGATTTACTCCGACGGTGCAAATAACTGGAGCATCTGCTTTCTGATGGGATGCAAAGTGATAATGACGGAACTAGCCTCTTAACCGAACTGAAAACTTTGGCAAAAATATTTCCTGTATCTGAGCGAGCAAGAAATGGCAGAACGGATCTGAGAGTTTTGCGTTACGTGTGTGCGAACAAGTTCGTGGATATTATGCCCAATGTATACATAGCATTACGGATTTTTCTTACCACTCCTGTGACAGTCGCTAGTGGAGAGCGAAGCTTCTCAAAATTAAAATTAATTAAACATATTTGCGCTCCAGGATGTCGCAAGATAAATTAGTTATTCTATCTGTGATTTCCATCGAAAACAGCATTACCCGTACCCTTAACTTTTCCGAAATTATTAACGATTTTGCTACCAAAAAGGCTAGAAAAGTTAAATATTAATACTTTATATTCTACTTTATATCAATATCATTAAGATCAATATTATTTGTATTAGAATAAATTGTTACTAAATCACAGTTGCTTCAATTTTACTTTCAAGTATATACCGAATACTGTGATAATTCTTTTATATTTCTTATATTTTAATAATTATTATTTATTGATACAAGCTGGAGGGCCGCCAAATGCGTTTTGCTTGGGGCCGCCATTTATCTAAAGCCGGCTCTGAGTAGGAATGACATAGTTCATCAGAGTCCATTAGAACTTCTCACGTTCATAATCGCTTACGGAGAAGATGTTTTCCCCAACCTGCGTGTGGCTCTACAGATACTTCTTTCAATTGCAGTATCAATAGCAAGTTGTGAACGTTCTTTCGGCAAATTGAAATTGATTATGTCATACCTAAGATGAACAATGGGACAAGATCGCTAAAGTGATTTGTCATTTCTAAACATAGAAAAGAAAATTTTTGAATTTATCAACCTTGTTGAAGTAATCGATAGTTTTGCTTCAACTAGGTCGGAAAATTATATTTATAGGATTAATTTAAGTACTTATTAAAATTTGACTTTTGTTTTTAGAGACATTTATAGGTATATGTATTAAAAAATAAATTGGAATTGCAGTCTACATTAAAAAGTTTAAAAATAAATAACTGTATAATTTTTAATATTAGAGCCGACAGAGGCATATATACAAGCACTGATATTAAAGAAAACCTTCAAAAGCATATCGATTAACTTTAGAAGGAATGAAGCAATCAGTTACATTGCCAAGAAGCAAATAGTAGAAGAGGCATCTGAGAGAATCCTTGCAAAAGGAAAGACAGCAAGCAAATTACCCTTTAATTAAATTTATTTATTTAATTTTTAATATTATTCCACAATAATTTTTCTTTTACTACTGCTATGAACCCCCATCTGGTTTGAAAGTTTTGTTTGGTTGATGGTTCGAGTTGCGAGGCGGGGGGCGTCAAGATATCATTGTGCCCCTGGAACCAAATTGAGCTCACTACGCCACTGTTCGTTGCCCATACCTTGAACACTCATGAAAATAGGTTTTAATATTTTTTTAATTTACTAGTATTGAATACTGCATTTTTTCTATTACAACTAATTTATAACCTAAATTTATAACCTAAAGTACCCAACTTAATATTTCCTATTTACAATAAAAATTCCCATCTCAAACATGGAAGTCACCGCCTTTTATAGCCTATTCTGATGAAAATGTTCTATCATTAAGCTTTCTTATTTAAATGCCTTACTATAAATTTACACCTCTTGACATGGTTTTATTTTTTATGTTAATGGCTTACACGGTGTACCTAATGTTATGTAAAGTTAATTAACAGTCTAATCAGATGCATAGTTATACCTTAAGGTGTTGTCACATGTACCATAAGAATGTAAAATGCGTGTTTTATACATATTGGAATATCAATGACATTGTGAAATTGCAAAATTGCAAAATAAATAAGTCAGCTGCTCACATTTGCTTGTAATGATTAATAATTTGGCACACGGCCCTATAACTAGAATATTTTTAATTAATTCTGCCTTTTAACCTCCATATCTATTACAGATTCGCCGTGCTTCTTATGGCGAAGTTATTTCTACAGATTTTTATTTAAAATGTCTTATACCCATGAGTTTTGATTTTATTTATCGTTTGGTAAAGGCGTGTTCAAGATTTTTGATATGTAAATGGTACAAACACGTACCTGAACAAGTTGTGTTTATAATGTGCGTGTGCGACTACAATAACTAATGTCATTCGTCTATAAGCATCCCACAACACTTAACAGGCACATTCAAAGGAAGTAGAATTACTGACCATTATTCAAAAGCTTCATAAAGAACTTAAATCAACATTTGTAAAACCTAAGCCTGCTGCTTGCTTTTTTAGCACTTCGAGACTTGAAATCTATATTATTAAATCAACAAGCAAGTGGCTGGAACTGGTAGAAATAGTAACAAAACTGATGTAGTTTAGTACAGTTTAATATGCTACATCCAGATTTTACGGATAGAACACTGAGAAATGAGTGGTAGAGCAGCATATAGGTGGATTTACGCAATTTCTTTTAAGTTCCCCTATAGGTATGGAAATCGCATATGGTACCTAATGAAAAGTACGGTAAATTTAGTTTTTTAAGAAATCACTTTTTATGTCGCATGCATGCATACCTCAACAGAATCGGGACTCATCACTGAATACTACCATATGCCACTCCACTTCCAGTTTAATTGCAAGCTAAACGTTGCTGTCGGTGCTGAGCCGTTATCGGTAACACAAGATGTGGTCGATAGAAGTCTTGCACCTCATTAGTTTGTTTTCAGCCACCCCTTCCCTTTTTACGATATTCCTAGTCCTCCCTATTCCATAATTAATAAAAACGCATAATTGTGGATCGGTTCCGGATAAGCCAATTTGAAATTTCCCTGAACGAAAAACCACATGCACGTAACCCAGCAATTCGGCATCTGTCGAATTTGCTCAACTGGCGGCAATTTCCACGTTGCCGCACTATAGTCATAATCACGCCCTCAAAACACTAAAATTAACTAATGTTTAACAGATACAATACAAAATTCAACCAAAACTTGCAAGAAATAGAGCGGATAATAATGTTAAAAGGAAATGACAGAAGTGTCAGAAGAAGTGTGAGAAGATAAACATATCTGCCAAGTTTGGCCAAAAGTTCCCAACCCCTCTTGGTTGGTATTGCAATTTCCATGTCACTGAGTATATTTATTGATTCGCCTACTCTAAGCTTGAGGTGAGTTCTCCTCCACGTACCCCTCTGTTCCTATTGCCTACGCAGTACAATATGAAAACTTTACTTGAAAAAATGAAACATACAGAACAGGGGTGGAGCATATGTGGTGATTTAAAAGTCATAACTTTTGTTAGGAATGCAATTGGATTACATCAAGTACTGCTGTTTCTTTTGCAAATAGGACAGCAGAGCAAATGATAAACGCTACTTTGTAAAAGACTGAAAAATGTAAAAAAAAACCTTGTTGCTGAAAAAAATTTACAAATACTCCTCTCGTTGATACAAAGAAAGTTTTGTTACCACATTTGCACATAAAATTGGAACAGATAAAAAACTTCGCCAGAGCTTTAAATAAAGATGGTGAAGGATTCCAGTATCTAAGCAAAAAATTCAAAGGCTAAGTGAAGCAAACGTAAAAAAAGAAATTTGTACTGGGCCGCAACTTGTCACATCATAAAGACAGTGTATTCGATTCAAAATTGACCGAGACTGAGGCTGCTGCATGAGTATCATATAAAGAGGGGTGCACCAATTTCTTGGGAGATACAAAGGCAAAAGGCTACGAACAAGTTGCGAATCTTCTTGCATTTAAACTTTTTCCTCTCAAATCTAAGGTCTGTGAGTGGCGAGCATAGTGAAAGGTTTCATCAAGACACTATGTGTGGTAAAAACCAATACCAATGGAAGTGGAGCCCCACAATGCCTGCAGATTACTGTTGGAACCTAATCAAGGATGGTCCAAAGGTATCCTACAAACGAAAATCATAATCTAAAAAATTTTGGGATTTGGTGGTAACGTTGTGTACATAATTTGTATTATAACAAATGTAAGCATTACAAAGAAAACGTTCCACTATAAAAATATGAATAACTTTTGACTGAAGGGTGATTAAAAATTCCGTTAACAGATATTTTACCCTATAGTAGGGGACAAATAATACTACTATAGTAAGCCTGCTTATCGTAAAAGGCGATTAAAAGGCGTAGCAAGGGGCAGCAGCCTTGCTGGCTAAAAGATATTGGAGGAGAGTCGGTTGGTCTCGGGCGATTTTCAATAATTTTCAAGGTTGTTGGTAGTTGGCCGTGACAGATACGGCTTTTTGCTAAAATCTTTAAAAACTGCGTTGTGGAAAGTTATGGTTACCTACCACAATATTTCCCAGGTATACGTGGCCTAAAACACGAAATACGTATGATGGAGAGCTCACAAGTAAAATTCTTGTCCGGAGGTAAAGTACCCCCTCATTCGGATCTCCGGGAGGGAGTACTTGGGGCTCGTCATCGTAAGAATTTAAAACAACGGTTCGATTTAGTGATAGGGACTTGGAATGTAAGGTCATTACTTAAAGTATATAAGTTAACGACTTTATTAGTCGAAATGAGAAAAGGAGAGCTGGACATTTTAGGTATTAGTGAGATGAGATGGACAGATTGTAATGACTTTTGGAAAGATAATTATAAAATAATTACAACTGCTTCAACTAATGGATAGGCAGGGGTAGGAATAGTGTTAGGTAAAAGATTAGGACGTAAAGTTAAAGAGTACTTACAATTTAGTGATAGAATAATTATGGTTAGATTAAGTACGAAACCCACAGACTGTTTTAGTACAGGTTTACATGACCACAACTCAGTACGAGGATGAGGAAGTAAAAAAGGTATACGTGGATATAAATAGTATAGTGAGAAAATTATGGAGAGATGAGAATTTAATAGTTATGGGCGATTTTAAAGCGTCAATGGGTGAAGGTAGTGAGGGAAAAGTGGTAAGAAAATTTGGGTCTAGTAGACGAAATGGGTATAGAGGAGAAAGATTAGTTGAGTTTTGCCAGGAACATAGATTAGTAACTGTAAACACCTTATTCGAACATCATGTAGAAGAAGATATATCTGAAAAGCGCCAGGTGATAGGGCTAGACACCAAATAGATTATATTTTAGTTAAACAAAGATTAGAAACCAAGTTAAAAACTGTCGTAGTTATCCAGGGGCTGACATAGAGAGCGATCATATCGTAGTTAAAATGAAGTGTAAGCTAAAAATCCAAAAATTGAGAAAGGTTAAAAGAGAGGGATGGGATCTAGGTAAGCTTAATGATAGTGAGGTAAAAGAGGAATATAAACAAGTATTAGATAATAAGATCAAAGAGATAGCTATAGGAGGAAACATAGGAAATAGATAGAAAGAAATAAAAAGGGCTGTACATGATACAGCAACACAGACTATAGGTAAGAAAAAAGTAGAAGCGAGGAAACCCTGGGTAACAAAGGAGATATTAGATTTAATAGAGAATAGACAAAAGCTTAAACCTTTCAGAGAATTAGATATTGAAAGTAAGCAAAAATATAATAGAGCTAGAAATAAGATGGTACATGAGTGTAGAAAGGCTAGAAACAAATGGATGGAGGAGAATTGTAATGATTTGAGACTAAGTAAGACATACAGGGCTTAAAGGGCAATTAAAAAGTTTTTCGGGGAAGATAGAAAAAACTATAATGTTATTAAAGATGAAAGTAATGAGCTTCTAATAAATAAAGTTGAGGTAGCAGATAGATGGAAAAGATATGTAGAAGATTTATATAATGCAGACGATATGGATGAGTTAGAGAACAATCAAGAGGAGGATGTAGAAATAGGGTTCTCAATATTAAGAGAGGAATTTGATAGAGCTGTTAGGGATCTTAAACTAAATAAAGCACCGGGGATAGACGATATACCCGCAGAATTAATAAAATATGCAAGTCAGAAAACTTTAGACAGATTATACGAACTAGTAAAAGTAATATATGACACAGGTGAGGTTCCAATAGATTTCGAAAAAAATATTATTCTAATCCCAAAAAAGTCAGGA
Source organism: Platerodrilus igneus (assembly GCA_036346225.1). Classification (NCBI taxonomy): domain Eukaryota; kingdom Metazoa; phylum Arthropoda; class Insecta; order Coleoptera; family Lycidae; genus Platerodrilus; species Platerodrilus igneus. The sequence continues at coordinate 3,066,907 of JARFIW010000412.1, forward strand.
ACTGATGGTGTGAGAATTTTAGAATGGTTAGTTTAATTTCCCACGCTTCCAATACTAACAATAATAATTAAATATAGAGCAGAAGCTTTGACTGAGAATTATTTAGGCGAAGACCAATATGGTTTTCGTAAAGACAGAGGGACTGAAGAACCGATACTAATGATTAGGGTAATTATCGAAAAAAGGTTACAAAAAATAAAAAGACTCATTTCGCGTTTGTAGATTTAGAAAAAGCATTTGATAGGGTTAATTGGATTTTATATTCAGGGTTTTGCGAAAAATAGGAATGTTTCATAGGAATAGAAAAATTATTTCCAGTCTATATAAAAACCAAAGCGTAGTAATTAGATTTGATGAAATAAAAAAGGAAGCTAAGATTAGAAATGGTGCTAGACAGGGCTGTATACTATCTCCCTTGATTTTTAATGTTTATATTGAGGAAGCTTTAAACTTAGAGAGAGAAAAGAGATAGGTATTAGTGTGCAGGGACAGAAAATAGACATGTTACGTTTTGCAGATGATATAGCCATTATAGCAGATTCTAGAAAAGAGTTTTTAAATATTTTAGATGAGATACTACAGAGTAGCTATAGTATGAGGATTAACTCAGGAAAGACAAAGATAATGACAAGTGAGTTACAGCCTAGTTCTAAACCAAAATTAAAAATAAGTAGTACCGAGTTAGAGAAGGTACATGAATTTTGCTATTTAGGTAGTATAATTACAAAGGACGGACGTAGCAGAAGGGATATAGTAGCTAGAGTAGCTCAAGCTAAAAAAGTTTGTAAAAAAGAAAGACTTACTAATAGCTCATAGTATTAGTTTAGATAATAGAAAAAGTTTCCTAAAGTCGTACATATGGAGCGTTCTATTATATAGTAGTGAGACTTGGACAATTAAAGAGATAGATAAGAAAAAGATACAAGCTTTTGAAAGTTGGTGTTATGGGAGAATGTTAAAGATTAGCTGAACAGATAGAGTAACAAATGAGGAAGTATATAGGAGGATAGTTGAGCAACCCTGTATGTGGAAACAATTAAAGGTCATGAGAGATAGAATGATAGGGCATCAGTTAAGACATGAGGAACTATTTAGTAAGGTCTTAAATTATAGACTTCCAAATAAAAATAGAGTAGGAAGACCTAGACAAAGCTATATTAGTCAAATCATTAGAGATTTAGATTGGGAAGGGTATGTAGACCTTTTAGACTAGCTCAGAATAGAAAGGAATTTAGAGCTGCATCAAACGGACCTTAAGTAAGTTCGAAAACAAAAAAAAATAAAAATCAGTTAACTAAATTGTTACGTTCATTTTCGGCATGAATTAAAGTACCCCGTTTTCCTTTTTTAATTCATGGCCCATTCAAATAGATTCCGTTTCTACTCTTAAATCCTTCAACAACATTCTGTACATTTACCTGTTTATAATAAATACGCTTTCTAATAATTTTCAACTCAATCTATTTGCTGTAGAACGAAAGTTTATGCTATAAATTAAATAGTTTATATCCTGTTTTCGTTATCCCTGTTTCGAGTTTTCCAATCACCTGTTGGTATGGTTTGATAACGGGAGGATTACATTGAATTCTTGTTATTTAAATGAGTTAATTTGTACACGATTCTTTCTGTATGAATACGACAATAATGACTCGTCGTTAATTTTACTTTTCGCTACTTTTTGTGTTGTCTTCAAAATTTTGTGCACACACTGCGTGGTGAGTATCTTATTTTTAAAAAATGTACTTTTCTTTGGTAAGGGGTTTAATCGTTTGCGGTAATTGTTATAACTCCACCTGGTGGACTGGTAACATTTGGTTGAACCGCCGCTCCTGTTGGTACGGGAGGACACGCGCATGGCGTGATCCCAAGAACATCTGTTTCGCGCTCTTCTTGGAGACGATGTGACTAGCCTACACCTTGGACTTGCTGGTGAGTGTTTTTTCTTTATTTACGTTGAAACCATATCTACTCGAACTTTACATTTTAAACTCCGGCATTCCCAACATTAATTTGCATATCCGTAAATTACGGTACTATTTTGCTATTTATTGCCCTGCTAGGAATGCAGTACTATTTGTTTTAAATAACTAAAAAAATTATACTACTTATTAATGTGTAAATAGTTTAAAATGATTACCTTTAGGGGAGAGGATGTTTGTCAATAATATTGTATTTATTCTGATAGTTCTATGTACTGAATTTGGTATTTACACTGATACTGTAGGGCTGTGGTTTTTAGAGCTGTAATTGGGTAATTTTTCTTTGCGTAATTCATATGGGGAGGTACCTAAAAACTACAGCTCCCTAATTGTAAGAAGTATTTTTTTTTGTGTATTGTGGTTATTGGTCTTGTTTCTTGCTTTTGTTGTATACTACCTTACTATGTCTAACCAGAATGTTATTTAGAATAATTATAAGCACTAATAAGTATGTTTAATTTTTTCTTATTTTTATTTCAGGCTTTCCTTTAATTTTCTTTTCTTGTATTTGTACGACACCACCCACTCTAGCAACTGAGCCCGATCAGTTTCTCTCCGTGGTTCTTTCTTTGGTTTTTTTGTTAGGCAACGTCGATGCACGTAGCAAAATGTCACCATGACATAACTCACAATTAGTTAGCGGTCTGGCATGTTGAGCGTCGCCGTGGATCAATGTAGTAAGCGTAAGACTACGGATCCCAAGGTTCTGGGTTCGAATCTCGACACGGCCGACTGCTTGAAAAATGGTAGGTGAGCATTTTTCAGAAAAATTACGCCCTCGTTCGGATGAGAGGTAAAATGGAGGTCCCGTGTGTGAGTGTTGTCGCGCACGTTAAAGATCCCTACCTTGCCTGGAACGGCAAGGGTTCGGCAAAATTCTAAATTTCCAGGCTACAAAAAACTCGCCTCCTGGACAATGTAGTACCTTCGGGTGGAGCATTGGAAAATCACATGTAAGGTCTGGCATGTTGGCAGCGTTTCGCTGTTTAAGTCTTACCATAACATATAACTTAATAAACGTCTCCATGACATAACTCACAATTAGTTAGCGGTCTGGCATGTTAGCAGCGATTCGATGCTTAAGCCTTATCATAACATATAACTTAATTATTGTCTCCATGACATAACTCACAATTAGTTAGCGGTCTGGCACGTTGGCAGCGATTCGTTGCTTAAGCCTTACCATAACATATAATTTAACACTTTTCCTTTTTTGGAGTGGATTACCACGCAATATTTCATTTCCTTATAAATGGGAATCATGTAAACATGTTGGAGTTCTTTAACAACCTTCAGGTTGCTAATATCCATGTAGAGCCAGGTAGATAAGAAAAATATAGAAGAGTTTAGGAAGACCTAGACCAAACTATATTAGTCAAATTATTAGAAATTTAGGTTGTGAAGGGTATGTAGAACTTTTTTAGATTAGCACAGAATAGAAAAGAAGTTAGAGCTGCGTCAAACCGACCTTAAGTAAGGTCGAAAACAAAATGAACAGATTTTTAATAAGGGTAAAGAAACACCCATCACACAATAGCAAACAAAAAATTAGAATTTGTTGTGTGGTGTTTTCAGTTGTGTAAACTGTAATCAATTGAAAATATTGCCGATCTACACAAAGAATACATATTTATTATGTAGATATAAAATACACTTTATACACACACATATGATACGTTGTATAAACTTAAAAACTTTATCGAAAGCAAAATGACTAATGCATGATTACACAAGAAATTGTTGTATAATAAATACTATACGGTTTGAGTTATGTGGACGACTGATGTAGAGTATGAAAGCAAGAGTATGTACAATGTAGCATACAGATACATAATAGAAAGTGAATGTAACTCTTTCTATTATACTATTATGTAGTCCATGTTTATTCAAGTTATATTGACATTAATTTGCTTGTTTTATACAGCACTGCCGTAGACTTACCTCTCATATTAGAAATATATTAAAGTTATACAATTGTACTTTTTGCAAATTTTAATGTAGGTAATTATAGACTTACATTACTACAAGGACGAGCAATTTTTATTAATGAGATCCTCTGTAAATATTCTACATATACCAGAGGTGTAAGGCGATATTCTGTAAAAGAGAAGCAAGTACTATTTATAATGTAGTTCTGTTTTCCTGTCCTTTAATAATATAGTCTTAAAAACTGGGCTCTTCAGACAACTGCTTCAGTCAATATTTTTCTATTGACAACAAAGCGTGTTCTGAAATACACTCGCTTGTGAAATCCGCTTAAGAACAGAAGAACTATCTTCTACAGAAGCACTAATAGCGGGAATTGTTAACACTAATTTTTGGAATTTTAATGCTTCACTGTAAGTTTTATGCAATCACATTTGTATTAAAAAATTTAATAATTCACATGCATTGTTTTTTGAATTCACGTTTTCAGTGGCATATACCACAGAATGTAATGTCAAAATGTAAAATATTTTTCATAATGGTAAATCAATGACTTAAAAATAGTTTCTGGAAATGGTTTTTTAATGCGCTAAAGCTACGGGTTCCAGAAAATTGAGGTCTTTAAAATTCTCAAATCTGTGTTCGATTTATCCATAAATGTGATCTGTTATTTCAAATAAAAATTTACGCTATGATGTTGTGACATCTTCTGTTCGTAAACATTTTCGTTAGGTTTTGTATCTTTTCTTCCATATTGCCTCAAAACCATCTCTCTCTGAATTAATCCAACTTTAAAATTTGTAACATTCTTTTGAAATGTTTATAATTATATTTCATTTTAATAGTTTCTGTATTGGCAAATTTCGCCAATGGGATTGCAGTTATTTTCATTAAAAAATACAATTTTCAGCTTACATGCATTTTTGATGTAATGTGGGATAGTTTTTGTATATTGCATTGTTCATACTCAGAGGTAGTCAAGTTTATTATTGCGGTTTTAAAGGTTAAGAATTATATCAACTTTATTTTGTATTCTAACCAGCGCAGTTTTATAATTCATTTGTTTTGATTAATAATGTATAACACTGGCGACAATGACCTCATCGACTTGAAACGAAGAAAGTTCACACGGCAAAATTAAGCTGAATCAGAAAATTAAAATGTCACAAATAACTCATGATTTATTGTCTAAAAGAGTAATTAGTCGCCGAGAAGACACCATCTGGCCACCAGGATGTCCAACTTTAACATCTGTTGCTTTTTGCCTATGGGTTACTTAAAAGTTGAGATTTTTGACTATTTACGACCAAACTAGAATGTATTAAAACAAAGAATCACTGACGAAATCAACGCTATTCCAACAAGGATGCTCCAAGCACAAATTTAAATTTTCAGTTCCAGGGTAGATGAGTACGAAGAAGCGTATTGTGCGCATTTACAAATGGTCGTTTGCCTTAAACAAAAATTCAAAACCTGTCCTTTAATTTAACAATAATTAAAACGGGTTTAAACTAATTCTACTATTTTTAAATATCAAAAACAAAAAACATTCCGAAACACCCCTTAAAATAAATACTGGAACAAATTTGTCTCTTGCGCAAATTGATTTGTCTTTTCTACTTTCTGGGGTAGACTGCCCAGACCTTCTAATACCATCTTAAAATAACAGTAGTAAGTTTGATTGTTATTGCACACTAGCAGGCAATGGCACGTTATCGGAAAAATGTTGTTTGCCCTAGTTCGGTTACGTTGTCGGTATATTTGACAGCTAAATATTTAACGCTATAAAAAGTGAGGTTATATCTTACATGTGATTTTCCAATGCACCAACCGAAGGTACTACATTGGCCAGGAAGCGAGTTTTTTTTACCTGGAAAATTTGAAATTTTGCCGAACCCTTGCTGTTCCAAGCAAGGTAAGTATCTTTAACGTGTGTGACAACATTCACACACAGGACCTCCATTTTACCTCTCATCCGAAAGAGGGTGTATTTTTGTGAAAAATGCTCGCCTAACATTTTTCAAGCGGATCGTGTCGGGATTTGAACCCGAGACCTTGGGCGTAGTGAGGTTATATCGCAGAATAATATCAATATGTAAGGCGATTGACAACCATTATTTGCACTTCCATATTGAAGAAGTTTAGCGTCGCATTTTGTGATTGGTTGCTGTTATTAAACAAAATAGCGTTAAGATTCAAATTTATGTTACCGTTATAGTTTATTTTTATGATTATAAGTATAACAGAAGTTTTATAAAGCAAAAAGTATACAGCGAGAACTCTATGTCAATCATCGAAAATATAGCGTACATTAAAGTTATATATATATATATATATATATATATATATATATATATATTGAAGTGTTAGTGATAGCTAAAAGGGTATAAAGATTATTTTGTTTGAAGGTTGTGTATATGCCAAATAAAGCCAAATATCAGATCACGTAACTGAAAATTTTATATTTGAAGTATTTTAGTCAAAGTAGAAGTGCCAAGACGTAAAAACAATGACTTGATGACGTGAGAAAGCACAGTATTCAAGGATTTATACTAAGCTGTACGTTAATAAGCCAAAGAATGTACATTAGCTGATCGAAAAACCGGATGCGTCTGTAGAAGTTCCACTATTCACCACACAGAGCCAGGTTTATATGTGAAACATTTCGGCACTTATTTAGTAGAATCAACCTTTGGACAAACTTGTAGTATCAAAATTATAAGTGAAAATATTGTCAAAGCTGATTGAAGGATGCGCGGTCATATGAACCAATGATTGAACATTTAAGTATAAAATTGTAAAGTGTAAAAGATGAATTATAGGTATTAGTGACACAAACTAGTTGGGACGATTTAATTGGATGGGGGATTTGTAAAATGTATAAAGAGTAGGCATAATTTAAAAGGTGGTATCACCTAGGTAAACATAAATAACAGAGTTCGATTAAAATATTTTTGTAACAAGACGTGTTTTTTGTATACTGCGCTAATTTGAATATTAAAAAGAGTAAATAAAGTATTTTGAAAAGTTCAAGTCTTTAATTGAAACAAAGAAGAGTATAGATAAGTGAGTGAAATAATAATAATAGTAAAGACGGGTAGAAAGTTGTAAGAGTGGATTGGAGCGACATTGAAACAGGCGGAATTAATAGTGGATGTTTGGAACGAGTTGGATTAAGGTAGAAAGGAATTGGATTGGATTTATAAGACTGAAGGAGAAACTACTTGGAGTGATTTGGATAGTTCATCGCGGATAGATTGGTATTGAGTGGAAACTAGAAAGGAGCATAGAATTGGAACGAGCAGATTAAAGAAAGGATAGCGTTGGATTAGCAGGAGTATTATACGGAAAGAAGGCATAATTATAGGAAAATTAGCGCGGGGGAAGTAAAATTGCAAGGTATTCAAAATTCTAAATTTGGTCATTATTTATAGGTTTGGGTGGATATCAAAATTAAGTATAGCAAAACTTGGTGTCTGGAAAGCAGAGGAGCCATAGTGATAGTGCAACGCAGTGTGAAGACCCATCCGGTGATAGAGATTTTGAGCCAGAGTTCAGAGAGGCCTACAGCGACGAGTAAATCGGGTGAGTACTGTGTTTTTGATACGTCAAAGTCAATTTGGTAAGAGTAATTGATTTGGCACAAGGCTACGTGGATCTGCTTATTAAAAATTTGGCATATACGAATATAAGGTTACAAGTACAAAAATAAAGGTAGTGCAGTTTGGTTGGTGCAGTGACCATCTACCTATCACTGAACCCACGGTAGGTAGGTGTGGATACCCTGAGAAGGCGAGTTTCAATAGTCGAGGCATATTCATATAGTTTTGTTTTGTAGACCGACCAAACTTAGTTAAAGCACGAAATATAAGAGTCAAAATTTTCACACTGTCAAGTATATAAAAATTGTAAATAAATAAACCATAGTTAAAGTAAATATCATATAAAAAGGGGGTGAGCATAAGAATATATATATATATATATATATATATATATATATATATATATATAGTTATTAAGATGAAATGAAAACCCAACTTTGTATTTAAAGTTGAATTACAATTTCAAATCGAACTAGTAATTGAAAACCACTAAAAGAACGGCTACAGCAGGACTTGAACCTGCAACCTCTGATTTTCCGGATCAGTGCTCTAACCAATTGAGCTATCTAGCCTAATTGTTTAGATGATGTTATACTTAATACTACTGAAGCTTGGCCCTTGTTAACGATTTTCAATTACGTCTTGCATTTAAGGAAATTATATATATATAAAATATGATCTGACAAATCAAGTAACGAACTGCTTTAAATATAAACTATAGGCTGTTTAATTAAAATATTGGGAACTATTTAGTTCGAAACAAATGCTTCAAGTAAGGTGTATTTATTTCTATTCCTGACGTTTCGAACCTCTTTGGGTTCTTTTTCGAGGGATATAAATTTACACTATTATTCTAACTTCAACTAGCGAAATCTTCAATAATCCAAACTTTAAAAACATTTAAACTATAAAAAATCTTAAAACTAAATATTAACAATTAATGTGAAAAATTTTGATTGAAACTTATCGAAAAATAATACAAAAATATTATTATTTTCGATAAGTTTCAATCAAAATTTTCACATTTGTTAATATTTAGTTTTAAGATTTTATAGTTTAAATGTTTTAAAGTTTGGATTATTGAAGATTTCGCCAGTTGAAGTTAGAATGATAGTGTAAATTTATATGTAAGTTTTCAATTAAGCAATTTTATTTTAACTGTATCACCATTTTAGCCTTCGAAAAAGAACCCAAAGAGGTTCGAAACGTCAGGAATAGAAATAAATACACCTTACTTGAAGCATATGTATATATATATATATATATATATATATATATATATATTGCTGTGTAACCTATAAATAATCGTGCCCCTACGAATTGGGTGTCATAAAATTGTTGTGGAACTGGGATCATCTCAGGAACTCCCTAAAAATCATTCAAGCCCCAACGTTAGGCCGTCATAAAATTGCTGTGTTACCTTATAAGAATCGAAAATTGCACACAATAGAAAATTTTTCAAAAAAAAAAAATTCTTACCCAGATTCTGCTTTCATCATTTAATTACTTCAACAGCTCCCTGGCTAGCTCAGTTGGGCCTCCTCTTGGATACCTAGATTCACTATCATACTCTTTATTGTTCACGCACACTCTCAATAAAACCACAAAATAATACAACAATCATACAATATTTATTTACCACTATTTACAAATAAAACTTCAAGATTATTTACATTTCGATGGTCAAGTTACACCTCAATAAATTCTATTTTTGTAAAGTTCAGGATTTTAACTTGACATATTAAACACATTGAATGTAACAGGAGTAAATGGGCCCTGAATAATACCTTATCTTTCTTTCTTTATTTATAATTAATTTTAATTAGTACACTCTGGAGTATAGTGAGCTCATGATAACCCAGTTAATTATGAATAATGTATGCTTTTTACTTTGCATACTCTTACAACAAACACAAAAAAAACCCTTATACTCTTAACAATAAAAAAATTTTAATTCCTGAGGAACGTTAATAAACTCTATATATACACCTTTAGATTTATATTTAAATACCATAATAAAAGTTAGTTATACGTATTATTTTCAATACGCAAAATAATGCAAAATACCTTCATAGTTCACTCTCACACATCACAATAATTTTCATAGTTTATCAAAACAATAAATTCTAAAGCGTTACCTGGAATTTCTTGAAGATCCCTACTCCGTTGACGATGTCGTTAAGTTGTTTCGTGGTTCTGCTCTGCTCACCGCCTCCAGCTATTTGTAGATGAACACCCTCTAAGTTGTGCTGCATGCTCTGCATTCACGATGTATCCAAATCCAAATCCAAGTATATTACACTTCTTTTATAATTGCTTAATTTAATTTACGTTACATTACGTCACTTCACGAGCTTGTTAAAAATATATGTTGCACCTCAATAAAATTTAGACTCGTCACTATCCGCGTTTCAAATTAAGAGGCCAACACTGTACTATTTAATTAAAAAAATTTTATATACTTACAAGCTCGTGGTAAATTTCTGTACGTAGTCTGAAGCGATGAAAATACTAAGAGAGCCCTATTAATTTTTTTAAAGTATTTATACAATTCGAAATGCCACCTCTCGGCCACTCTTCACGCGAAATCCTTCATTTAAAATAATACTTCTTCAAATTTTGGTTCAACCGTTTTTGAAATCTTCGAAATTTAGCTCGTGGTTATGATATTTTCCGAAAAACCCGCATTCAAATTTTCCCGTGTTTGTCTGTTGTACAACTAACTATATAGACCAATGAGATATTCACTGACGTCTTGAAACCCCGCCTGTATTAACGCTATTCTTTCTTATGCATATTATATGTTTCCTTCTATCCTTGTTTGAGTGGTAGAAAATCGATATTACTGTCCGCGTTCTATTTTATCCATGTGGACTAAATACGTGCTTTTCAAAATGAACTGTTATTATGCCTGTCTCATTCCAAAGCATATCATTGTTTGTCCATCTGTTCTGCGCTTTAAGGAAACTTTTAGTTAGCATTTATGCGAACAGTCCGACCGTTTACCCAATATATCTCGAATACTGTCTTTTATCTACACAAATAAGGGTAACATGACATTTCGAAAACATGCAGGTGTTCAATTAACAATCGTTTTAAAACAACATTTCTAGGAGTTTACGTTTCAAGGTATTTTATATTCAACGGCTGTTCGTTTGTTAGCAAAGCGTTTCACCTTGGTATTATCGATTTTTCAAGCTCTTATGCGTATTAGACGTAATAACCCTTTCAACTAAACTCAATTAAATTAATTAAAAATTTGCATTTGCTTCTACAATTTATTTTCTTTACGAACCTAACTCAATTTTAATCACTACTTGTAAAATTTTGTTAAAACTTGTTACTTTAAATTCACTAAATGAAATAAATTTCGCATATATATATATATATATATATATATATATATATATATATATATATGGTAAATATACTAATAGTTGACACTATAGTGGGGATAATTTATATATTTTTTCTCTTCATAAATCAAAAATTATAGTTTTTAAAAATATATTTTATATTGGAATAGCTTAAATCTTTAGAAACGTGATAAGATAAAATGTTCAGCCAAAATCAAGCACCACATGTTTTAGTGCATTTACAAGAATTGCAAAAAATTTGTCAGTAGTTGACACAAAAAATAAAAAACTTCAGTAGTTGACATGTAAAAGTGCAAGTAACTAACATTAAAAAAACCATTACTTACGTAAGTATGAGATTTAAATATGTATTTTATAGAAAATATAAATGCCTCAGCAATATAAGTGTCAGGAACTTATAGAATTAAAAACAGAAACCGATTTGCTAAAATTAAGTTAACCATCTTCCTCAAGTGATGCTAAAAATTGATGTCAGCCTCCCTCCGGAAGTAATTACTTTTGGTTGAGGGACTTTCTTTATTATCTGATCATATTTGATAACATTAATGTCTGTATTATTTGTTTTGAAGAGAGTTTTCTGCTCGTCACAATAGTTCATACCAATAACTTCGGGTTTACAATTTTCTAATATTTTTTGTATAATGCAACTATATTTGTTCTCTTTTTTACCAGGGAATTTGACGAAAAAATAATTCTACTGAAACCTGATGTTTATTACAAGCAACACCAAGTGTTGATTTTGCAATATTCTCAACCTAATATTAATTGTGCGAAAGAATTTACTGGAAAACTATTAATTCGGCAAATGTCTAAGTGTCGGAGGACCTTAGTAGGCACAACTTGCTTAACCCCCTTCACATACCATTGATATCGGTAAAATAGAGTATATATTTAGAAAACAATAGAAAAGAGAACCGAGCTGTATCTAGGCTGTGGGAATTTCAGGAAAGTGTATTAGCTCAGAATAGAAATCAGTGGAGATACGTGTCCAACCAGTTTCAAGACGGAAAATCTAATAACGAGAAACATAATAGCACTTAAACCTGATGATTATTATAAACAACTACAGGTGTTGGTTTTACCATATTTTCAACTAATGTTGATAGTGCGAAAGGATTTATTGAAAAACTATTAATTCGGCAAATGTTCAAGTGTAGGTTTCTTAACCCCCTCACATACCCTACATTTGATTTTCCAATGCTCCACCCTAAGGTACTACATTTTCCAGGAAGCGAGTTTTTTTAACCTGAAAATTTTGAATTTTTCCGAACCCTTGCTGTTACAAGCAAGGTGGGGATTTTTAACGCGCGTGACAACACTCACACACGGGACCTCCATTTTATCCCTCATCCGAACGACGGCGTATTTTTTTGAAAAATGCTTGCCTAACATTTTGTAAGCGGACCGTGTCGGGACTTGAACTCGGTACCTGGACATAGTAGACACACGCATACCAACTACACAACCGAGCCACCTCCTCTTCACATACCCTACATGTGATTTTCCAATGCTCCATCCGAAGGTACTACATTGGCCAGAAAGCGAGTTTTTTTTACCTGAAAATATTGAATTTTGTCGAACCCTTGCTGTTACTAGCAAGGTAGGGATCTTTAACATGCGTGACAACACTCACACACCGGACCTTCATTTTACCTCTCTTCCGAACGAGGGCGTATTTTTGTGAAAAATGCTCGCCTAACATTTTGCAAGCGGACCGTGTCGGGATTTAAAACCGGGACCTTGAGCATATTAGTCACACGTATCCCAACTACACCACGAAGCCACCCCTTTCAGATATCCTACATTTGATTTTCCAATGCTCCACCCGAAGGTACTACATTGTCCAGGAAGCGAGTTTTTTGTTATCTGGAAATTTTCAATTTTGCCAAAACCTTGCTGTTACAAGCAAGGAAGGAATCTTTAACGCGTGTGACAACACTCACACACGGGACTTCCATTTTACCTCTCATCCGAACGACGGCGTATTTTTATAAAAAATGCTCGCCTAACATTTTACAAGCGGACCGTTTCGGGATTTAAACCCGGGACCCTGGGCAAAGTAGTCACATGCATACCAACTACACGACGGAGCCACCTTCTCTTCACATACCCTACATGCGATTTTCCAATACTCCACCCGTAGGCACTACATTGGCCAGGAAGCGAGTTTTTTTACCTGAAAATTTTGAATTTTGCCGAACCCTTGCTGTTACAAGCAACGTAGGAATCTTTTACGTGTGTGACAACACTCACACACGGTACTTCCATTTTACCCCTCATCCGAATGTGGGCGTATTTTTGTGAAAAATGCTCGTCTAACATTTTGCAAGCGGATCCTCTCGGAATTTGAACCCGGGACCTTAGTCACACGCATACCAACTACACCACGGAGCCGCCTCCCCTTCACATACCTTACATTTGATTTGCCAATACTCCACCCGAAGTTACTACATCCGAACGCCTAACATTTTGCAAGCGGAGCGTGTCGGGATTTAAACCCGGAGCTTGGGCAAAGTAGTCACACTTATACCAACTACACCACGGAACCACCTCCTCTTCACATACCCTACATGTGATTTTCCAATGCTCCACCCGTAGGTACTACATTGGCCAGGAAGCGAGTTTTTTTTAACTGTAAAATTTTGAATTTTGCCGAACCCTTGCTATTACAAGCAAAGTGGGGGTCTTTAACGCGCGTGACAACACTCACATACTCCATTTTATCCCTCATCCGAACAGCGCCGTATTTGTTTTGAAAAATGCTTGCCTAACATTTTGCAAGCGGACCGTGTCGGGATTTGAACCCGGTACTTTGGGCATAGTAGACACACGCATACCAACTACACAACAGAGCCGCCTCCTCTTCACATACCCTACATGTGATTTTCTAATGCTCCACCCGAAGGTACTGTGTTTAAAAACAACAAACATAGGAACAAGGAAAAGATTGCTTAAAACATATGTGTGGAATACAGCACTGTGCGGTGTGGTGCTACTTACTTATGATGAAGATATCATGTACAGACAAAGTTAGGGACAAAGAGATAATAGAAATAGTAGCGGAGGAAAGAAATATGTGAAAATAGTATAAAATAAGAGAGATAGAATGATAGGTCACATACTAAGACATGCGGGAATAGTGCGGAATATATTAGAAGCAGAGATAAGACAAAAGAGAAGTAGAGGTAGACCTAGGTTGGACTATTGCACACAGATAGTGAAAGATGTAGGCTGTAGGAATTTCAGGGAAATGTGTAGTCTAGCTCAGAATGGAAATCAATGAAGGTACGCGTCCAACCAATTCCAAGATGGAAAACGAAATGGCGAAAAAAATTACTGTACTTAAACGTGGTGATTATTATAAGCAAGTACAGGTATTAGTTTTGCAATATTCTCAACTAATCTTAATTGTGCGAAAGCATTTACTATTAATTCGGCAAATATCTAAATGTTGGGAGATCTTGGTAGCCACAGGCTGCTTAACCCCCTTCACATACCACTGAATTTCGGTAAAATAGGACATATAATTAGAAAACAACAGAAGGGGAACCGAGCTATATCTAAGTTGTGGGAATTTCAGGGAACTGTGTAGGCTAGCTCAGAATAGAAATAAGTGGAGTTACGCGTCCAACTATTTTCAAAACGAAAAAAAAATCTGATGATTATTATAAACAACTACAGGTTTGAAATATTTTCAACTAATGTTGATTGTGCGAAAGGATATATTGGAAAGCTATTAATTCACAAATGTTCGAGTGTTGGGGGGATCTGGGTATTCGCAGGCTGCTTAGCTCCCTTCACATACCACTAAAGGGGAACCAAACTGCAAGTATGAAGAAAGAGCAGCGGCTATCTTTGAGGACAACAAACATAGAATCAAGAAAAAAATTGTTGGAAGCATACGTGGAGAACAAAAAAAAATAGAAGAAATAGAAGGGCAGTTCTAAGGTATTTTTGGGGAATAGTGCGGGATGTATTACAAGCAGAGATAGTAAAAACAGAGGTGAAAGTAGGCCTAAATCAGACTATTACACGTAGATAGTGAAAGATGCAGACTGTGGAAATTTCAGGGAAATAAGTTAGTTCAAAATAGAAACCAATTAGGGTACGCGTCTAATCAGTTCCAGGACTGAAGACCTAATCATGATGAGAAGGGAAACCAAGCTGTATCAAACAAGAAAGGACTGCAGCTACTTTCGAGGACAACAAACATAGAAACAAGGAGAAAATTCTTGAAAGCATATGTGCGCAGCACTGTACTGTACGGCTATGAAATAAGGACAGTAGGAGAAGCAGACAGGAAGACGTAGAAGCCTTTGGTAATGTTATGCTTCAGATGTAGGATGGTGATAGCATGGACAGACAAAGTTAATAACAACAGGTAGACCTAGATCAGACTATTGCATGCAAATAGTGAAAGATGCAGAATGGGAATTTCAGCCAAATGTGTAGGTTAGTTCAAAATAGGAAACAAAGGAGGTACGCATCTAACCAGTTGCAGGACTAAAAACCTAATGATGATGGTTAATCTAATTGTTGTTATAAATATTTTAATTTTAATAAACAATACTTGAACTAGTCTGGAAAATTGTATTTTAGAAGTAAACCTTTATTCACCCTATTACTATTCCTGTTGTTTTAAAGATTTTTCCATTTTTTATCTCCAGTGATGCTCTTTTCCCAACATTTAAAACATACGACCGACCGCAAGAGAAGCGTCGAAACACTAAATAGCCTAGGGTGCGGAATTTTATTGAGTGCCCCTGTCAAGTGTATTTAATTATTCTAAGTAATGCTAGAAAGCTTTTTAAATGTGTTTAATGTAAATTCATATAATTTTTGACGTTTGATTACCATGAAAATTATTTTCTTTTAAAATCGTCTAATAACATATATGATTAACATAATTTCTTCAGCATTGTGCAATCAGAGCTTTTTATACATTAATAACAGCCTTAAAATAGTTATCACTTATTAATAGAAACCCTAACACTGCTACCACCCAAGTCGTTATGACATTTTATCTGAAAATTCTTAGTTTTGTAGAGAAGTTAAATGTCCCGCAAACTAGATATTAGGCAGTTCCATTGTTTAATAACCAACATTGTTTTAGTGGTATACTTTAGACGCTATATTAAGAGTCGAAAGCCTTGTGGTGGGACCGGGGTAACCCACATCGGTTTTCTAATTGGCAGACCTTCGCTAATTTATTATTATACCATTTTGAACCACCTGGTTATAAACGAAGATTGTTTAATGACATTGTAAATGGGACGCAGGATTCATCGGAAAGTATCATTGACTATTTCATGTGTTGACTTCCAGGTTTGGTTGGTATGGTTCTTTACTTAAAGATGTCCAATTTTCCATTGTCTCGTAACTAGAGGTTGAGTGTCTGAAGTTGGAGTTGAAAAAGTTTAGGGTCGATAGTTATGTACTCCTTAGCCAAGATAAACACTCATGCGATTAGAAAAAACACTATTATTTGACATGACCAATCAGTCAAAATTCGTCATACAGCTACTGTGAGATCGAATACTTCTTCTGTAGCTTCTTGTGTTCCTATTCCTATGTCTATTTCTACTCGTCAGGTCACATGCTTTAATCGCTACCAACCTGGTCATGTGTCGACACGTTGTATTTGTCCCCAAGTTCTCCATTGCTGTGATTGCGGGCATAAGGGAGTGACCCGACGCAACTGTCCTAATTGTCAAATCTTTTGTGTCTCTAGTTCTACGTTCTTTTCTGTACCTCATCCTATTCATCCTACTTCTACTACTACTACTACTACCAAAACTTCTCTCCGGCAAATATGTTTTCGAACAATAATCCGAATTCTGACATTAGCTGTTGGAATCGTGATCGAACGGGTCATATGCATTCACTTCCACCTCAGGTTGTACCTTCGCAACGATTTGAGCTAATAATTCAAACTAGTAACTTACAGGTAGCAACTAAAGAGTTTGGTTTTACTGCCTTAAATAATACTTCAAAAGAAATTGTTGTCAAGTCTCCAATAACAGATGCAGTTGAAGTGACAATAACTAATAATACTGGCAAAGAAATTCCTGTTAAAGCTAGTAAACCAGTATCTATAACGCCTTTCGTTGTTATTGATGAAGCAAATTCTATTGTAGCTGAAGTTATACCTGATTCTGTTCCTATATCTAACGTTGACACTCTTACAAGCAATGCTGAAAATAAATAGAATTTCCTAAAGAATAATGATTTTCTATAACCACAACAACCATCACCACAACCATCGCAACCACATCCTCAGCCACATCTTACAACTACAACACCACCAGTAGTTCCTGTTTTGCAGAAAACTGTCCACCTGTTCCAATAACCTAACCAACCAAACCGACTAACAAGAGAAGTAACATGCAGGAAATATTCTATGTTGAATCTGAACCTGGAGCAGGTCAACCAAAATTAGAACACAGTGAAGTATTCCTGGTTGAGTAAGACTTTGGACATGTGGGCTGGCGAAAATTATAACCTGAGGAAGCATCCTTAGGTATTTGGCACGTCCGGGACCTCAACCCTGTTCATTCCTATAATTTTAATGTTCCTGATCTCGCTTTGCTTTCCTGCTGTCGTCGCAAACGCCTAAAACCCCATTCTTAGTCCATTGCGTCCCCATATTTCTATACTGACTCTGCCGTTCCTTAAGGTTTGGTATGTGAATTTTGTTTCATTTTCTATATAATTTTCTCGTTCTGATTAGTTTACCTTCCTTTCTCTCGCTTAGATCCTCGTACTCAACCAACCGCGCGGGTTCGGATTAAAATAGTCACACGCCCGACTTGCCTGTTGTAAGAGGACTAAAGCGGTTCAACACACTCCTTCAACACACCCTTCGTACACATACATAAACACACACACACACACACACACACACACACACACACACACACAGACACACTCGTAAAAGACGACTAAAACGGTTAAACGCTCGTTGTTTAATAACCAACATTGTTTTAGTGGTATACTTTAGACGCTATATTAAGAGTTTCTTATAAAACAATTATACCATGCAGCAACCTTAGATGTGAAAAAGAATTATCGTATATTGATATATCAGATTGCATAATTAAAAATGTAATATTTACCAAAAAGAAAAAGAAATTAACCCCCATAGCCTTTATGGTGTCAAGACGATAAGAAATACCACATACAACTTGGTATTGTAACTATATTCAAATTGCAAATTTTTATTGAAATTGCACTTTTCTTATATTATTTAAGTTAGTTTTGCTACGTACCTAGATGAAGTCGTAAGAAAAGTAAATACCAGGCTAACTATCAAACGCGGAGAGTGGGGGGATTTGCCTACATAACAAAAATAAACAAAAAAACACATCGCCCACGAATATCTATTAACACATAAAAATAAATAAAGGATTCTGTACAAACAAGCAAAAAAATAATAAATTAAGTGTTATTGTTTCACAGCAAACAATTATATTGTATGGACAATTTAAGAATTTAGATACGAAGTGCGCATCTCATATTTCACACAAAATAAAATTACTCAGTAGTAAATAAACCTGTGAGAATTTTTGTCAAGAGTTTTTAAAATTTCACCTAATACTTTTTATAAAATAACTAATTAGTAGGAAAGAATTAATGTGTGAGAGCTTTTGTCAGGCATCTTTTAAATTGTACATAGTACCGTTTGTAAAATTAACCAATCAGTATAAAAGAGTAAGTGTATGCCTGTCCAACATTTTTAACAAAGGTATCTCACACCTGTAAAGCGATAACATCGCTTAGCAGCAACGAACAATAGTTCTCCAATGTCACGTAACTACACCAAACGTTGATACGGAATATGCCATTGACGCACACAAAAGAAAACGGGTTGCATACTTGTAGGTGTCCGGATACTTAGCTCGCAATCCGTCGGGGGTGAGTCAGCACAGCAACGCCATGGATACATTTACCCTACTACCACAACTGCAGCAGCGGTTTACGAACAAAAGCAGTTGGTCTACAAACAAAAGCAGTTGGTCTACAGAAAGAAAGAACTTATTTGGCCTCCAGCTAAAAAAAGCTAAAAAGAGAATCTGATTAGAATGGGTATGCGCGGGGAGACTCACCAATACACCTTCTAGTTGTCGAACAGAAAAAAACAAACGTGCATTGCTTTTAAAATACCTTGACGAATAATGTAGAAAATATTTCGACGTACAAGCTGTAGAATCAAATTCAACAATGGTTCAACTAACACGAATTCGAACTGCAAACCCTTGCTTATCAAAGCGCGATTGAATATAGAAAAACCGGGTTTTATCGGATAGTGCGCGACCTTATTTCAACAAATTTTTACATCGAAACAATAGAGAAAACCATTATCCGCGGTTGTAATGTATACCAAGATAACAGGTACCTAAAACAGGATATAAACTATTTAATTGTAGCATAAACTTGTCGTTTCGAAATAAATAAGTTCAAATTGAAAATTTGTAGCAAGCGACCTTATTATAAACAGAATGTTGTTGAAGAATTTAAGAGATTATTGGATACCTAACACAAGGCATAGACTATTTAATTTATCGAATAAATTTTCGTTTTAAAAGCAAAAGGGATTTGAGTTGAGAAATTTATTCGAGAGCGTGTTCATTATTAATTATGTTGAAGGATTTAACAGTATAAACGGAATTTATTCGAGTGGGTATTGAATTAACAAGGGAGAAAAATAGGGTAATTAATTTATGCTGAAAATAAACCTAACAGTTTTTAAAACACATATTTTAACATTTCTGCTGCAACTTAATTATTACATTTAGATTATAGTTTCTTGATGACTTTTGTACTAAGAATATTTTTCCATTAATACATTAAAGTTCTTTCTAGTTCATAGTTGCAATTTTTTCTTAGTGAAATGAGGCTTGATACTGTAGGTATCTATATTTCGATCTTCATATCATTGACTTTAAATATTTTGTATAGATTATTACCAATAAATAATTTAAAAGTTTTTATGTACATTTTTTACTACTTGATAAATCAATAAGATTTAGAGATTGTTATAATCAAAAGATTCTACCACAGAAAAATGGAAAATGATATTACAGCACCAAAGACAGAATACAAACACTAAAATATTTTAAAAGATTTATAACAGTGTAAGTGGCATACCTGTTAAAATCCATGCACTGATAATTGATTATTTGATGTCACTTGATTTACTAACGTAAGACACCCACTCAACAATAATAAACCGAGTTTATATATTCTTGTACTTGTACGTCCCTTAAATTCAATAGAAATGGCATGAATGAAATAATTAAACAGTTGCTACCATATTTGCTACCATCCGAGTGAAGTCGATGAACGTCTTTGAGTTGTATGTTGCCGGTTGCATTAAAATTAGATATGTGCACATAACGGTGTAATATGAATAATACATATGAATGACTAACTGAAACTTAAATATGTATTAATTGTTTTTTCTTTCTCTTCTAAATATTAAAAAACCCCATCAGCAAACAGAAAGGATAAAATTACCATCGAACCTTTAACAAATAAAGAAACTTTCTCTAAAAAGGTATTAGATTGTGGCCATCGATTTATCCATCAGCTAAACAATTTATAAGTACATGTCAGCAAAGTCATACATAATTAACTCATTTTCACATCGGATAGAATAATTATCAATTGATGTCTTTCAAGGTCGTGGAATTTTCTTTTTCGCACAACCATTTTTACAAAAAGGCAAAGAAATAGTAATAAACGTAAGCATATGGATTTCCCTTACGTGAAGGATTGTGCTGCTTTTAAATCTTTGAAATTATTTTCTTACTGGGGAATCAGGGGAGGAACGGTGCCAGGAAAGGCACCAAGACTTTTTAATAAAAAATTAATATTCCGACAACAATATCTACAATTAATTAAAATTTATATGGTAACGTATAAGTAAAATTCGGTGGAATAATGTTTATTTTTATTTTTCTTACATTTTTGTTCATTCTTTAATTCGTATTAAAAATTATTTGAAGCCAAGATTTTAAAACTGATGATAAAAACAATTAAATATTTCGATTAACGTTGTACTGACATGAAGTTACTACCAAATTATTTAAATTATTTATAGTTTTTATTTTGATGTTAGAGATTTGAATTTTTGGTGCTCTGGGCGTAACAAAACGAGATAATCATTTTTTGGTTAGCTATATGCTGGACGTAAAAGTTAGCACGAAGACACTTAACGGATTTATAACTTTTTGATCTTAACATCAGATAGTTTAATGTGTTACGAGTAAAAATGATGTTACGTTATGAATTTCAATTTGCCCAGAAGCGGGCGGAACCCCATAACAATTTTCAAGGTATGCGTGCAAGAGTGGGTTGCTATGGAAAAAATGTTAAACGTGTAAAATGGCCGAAATATAAAACTAGTTTACAAGTACCATCTATTTTGAAAGACTTCACTAATTGTCAAAAATAAGAGCTCCAAACCGTCTTGTACTAGTAGTTTCTTCGATTGTGCCCTACTAGGAAGGTGGTTATTCTGAATAGGTCTCCGTGCTTTCGCTTTTCCTAAATCTTGTCACATCAAACCTTTGTCTACCATAGCTTAAAAATACGCATTAGCTCTTTATTTAATTAAGAAAATCTTTAAAATAAAGGCGTTTCCCAAAATACAACTTCATCATTGAGGTAACTGGATATCCCTCCACATTTTTCTACCTTTACCTATCCCATAAATAACTTTGAATAAAATTCCATCTAAGCTGAAACTCTATTAACAGTAAATTTCGATAATATATTTGGATATAAGTCTTTAAAAAAGCAAACCTAATCTACTGCCATTTTCAAGGTATTATTAACAGAATTTCTTTAAAAAAACCCTTATGTAGCTTACTAATTTGGAATTTAATTGTTATATCCCACTTTTTCCTTTTTTTAAATTCCGCTCTCACACTTTGTGCGTCTAATACTGTTTTAACGTCAAGTTCAATGTCTTCAGTTGGTGTGAACGCATTAATTTTGTGGCGTTTTATGATTTTGTGGTTTTTTCAACACAATTTAAATGTATGCAAATATTATTGTGGATATTAATGCCTCCGATTTGTGTCGGTAGTTTTTCTAATTGAATAAGACGGATGTAAAATCCCGGACGTTATTACGGTTTATAAAAAATATACTAGGTGCTTTTCGGTTTAATTATTTGTCCTAATTTAATATTTTATTAAGATAGCCATGTTACTAATGTGAACCACCCAAACCTCTATAAAATTTTAAAAGTATTTTTGCACTAAAGCTCATATAACTAACTTAAATTAATAGATGCTATTCCGTTTACAGAGCGCACCAGGCAGCATTTTGCGCGCAACAGAATACAATTGGTTCTCAAATTTGAGTCCTGTGATGATGCAAATTTCACGCACTTAAAATTTATTCGCAAGAACAAATGTTTGCATTTTGCAAATACGACAGAGTTATACGCAATTGGCAAATTTTTTAATTTAGCGACTACATAATAAAAATGACTAATCTATTTTCCAAACTATAGAATTATTTTAACTTTACACAAATTTGTTACGTTCCAATTTTGCTTTATAATTTCCCTGGTTAACTCAAATCCGTTTTACTTTTAAAACGAAAATTTATTCGATAAATTAAATAGCCTATGCCTTGTTTTAGGTATCCGGTAATCTGTTAAATCCTTCAACATAATTAATAATAAATACGCTTTCTACAAATTTTCATTTTGAACTGATTTATTTCGAAACGACAAGTTTATGCTACAATTAAATAGTTTACATCCTGTTTTAGGTACCTGTTATCTTGGTATACATTACGACCGCATATAGTGGTTTTCTCTAATTGTACCGATGTAAAGACTGGTTGAAATAAGGTCGCACACTATCCGATAAAACCCGAGTTTTCCAGTTTCAATCGCGCTTCGATAAGTGAGCGTTTGCAGTTCGAATTCGTGTTAGTTAAACCATTGTTGAATTTGATTCTACAGCTTGTACGTCAAAATATTTTTTACAGTATTCGTCACCGTACTTTAAAAGCAATGCGCGTTTGTTTTTTTCTGTTCGACAACTAGGAGGTGTTTTGCGTGTATTGCTTTTTTTAGCTGGAGGCCAAATGAGACCTTTCTTTCTGTAGACCAACTTCTTTTGTCTGTAGACCAACTACTTTTGTCCATAGACCGCTGCTGCAGTTATGGTAGCAGAGTAAATAAATCCTGACGACTATAGCATTGCTGTGCTGACTCACCTTGACGGTTTGCAAGCTAAGTATCCGGACACCTACAGGTACGCAAATCGTTTTCTTTTGTGTGTGTCAATGGCATATTGCGTATCAACGTTTGGTGAAGTTACTAGACATTATAGGACTATTGTTTGTTACTGCGATTCGATATTACCGCTCTACAGGTGCGAGTTACTATTTTTAAACATGCTTGTCAAAAGAACTAACAAGTTAATTTTTTCCTACTAATTAATTATTTTACCGTTAATAACTGCAGTGCAGAGATATTTTACTTCTTTATTTGAAATTGTGTTTCTGCAAAATGCTGTGTAAGCTATTATTTTGTGGTTATTTAAAATTAATGGTATTATTAAGGTAAGGGTTTAGTTTGTTTGCTTTGTGGGGTGTCTTAAAAGATAAAGTTTATGACGTTAATGCGCACTTTGATAAGGCACGGCAACTACATCAACGTATTTGCATTCTACAAAACTGGCATATAAAAACACGTTTCTGTATTCAACAAAATGTAGGGCATGTTGAACAGCTTTTGTAAGTGGAATAGATAAGTAACTACCTTAATTTAAGTACATAAATACACACATTTCATAAACATTTTAATGTTTGAGAAGTAATGTTTTTAGCATAAACATTAATCCACTCCCCTTTTTAAATATTAGTAAATGATTCACAACTTTATTGGGAAAAAGTGATCTGCTGATTGCAAAAAAATAGCGTCGGTTTCTTGCAAAATACTTCCTGTAGTATGTCGTCTCTTTACTTAACACGAACACGTTCAGACATATTTAAAAATATTCCTTTAAATTTTAAGTCGTTATTTGTTAAAAAATAATTTTTATAATGCTTAAATATCAATCTACGTCCCTTTCTTAAGCATTAGTTAAAATATTTCTCGGAAGTTGTAAATCACCCTGTCGCGTCAACACGCTTGTTTAGTTATTACTGTTATATTTGTTAAGGGAGGCGGAGAATAAAATAAGTAGTAGTCGTTGATTTTGATTGATGTCATGTAAAAATTTGTATGGTATCAAAATAAAAACTTTAGAACATTAATTGATTATTTCAAACCCGACACAAAGCGGCGATCAACTTTGGAGCACTAAGAGAGCTAACACGGGTAGTGTTTAGTCTTACTGGTGGAACATTTGGCGACCGTGACAGGACGACGCTTTGTGAAAGTTGTTTGAAATTTCTATCGCTACTCCGAACTAGGGAGGCCACCGAAAACTCGATCAGTAGAGCTGAAGTAAGTACTATCGCTTATGGAAAAAAGCTGTTGCCGTTGAGACGTTACTAGGTTGGACGCTTATGGGAAAAGTCCCTAAGAGGCGGAGTCGGACAAGCTCGACCGTCATGACGGTTACATCCTTGCTTGTGAAAGAGCTGGATATTTCACAATTATGGAGGTTAGATGTGCTTGGAATTTCAGATCCGTTTGAAAAACAGTCGAGGAAAGAACTTGCAGAGTCAGTTAGCTTGAATTTCCTAGAAACTATTAAAACCGATGACGACGGAAGGTACCAAGTACGTTTAATTTGGCGGGATGGACATCCACCGTTACCTTCAAACTTTGCTATGGCGAATAAGAGACTTGAATCGACGTTAAAGAAACTAAACAGCGAAGGAATTGTTTCCGAATATCATGATACGTTTGAACAATGGTTAAAAGAGGGTATAATAGAAATCGTGCCAGAAAGCGAAATACGTAACCCAGGTCATTACTTGCCACATCGTGCAGTAATAAAACTTTCAAGTGCCACAACCAAAATTCGACCGGAGTTTGATGCTTCAGCTCATGAAAAGGAGCAACCTTCTCTCAATGCTTGTTTGGAAAAAGGACCAAATCTATTAGAAAATATACAAGGCATGCTAATGCGTTTTAGAACTGCACGATTGGGAGTAGTTGCAGATATAAAGAAGGCGTTTTTACAAATCAGCCTACATACTGACGATCGAGATTTTCTGCGTTTTTGTGGGTTGACGAAAATGGTCAACTGCTTACTTACCGGCATAGAAACGTAGTTTTTGGAGTTTGCTGCAGCCCGTTTTTGTTGGGAATGACTATTCAATATCACTTGGAAAGGATGATGGGACGTTCTAGCTACTCGAAGGACGTAGTAAAAAAATTGAAAGACAGTTTCTACGTAGATAATGTATGATTAGTGTCTCTACCGAGGAAGAGCATAACACGTTTATTCGAGAATCGACCCAAATCATGGCCGAAGCCCAGTTTGAGTTGCGAGGCTGGGAAAGCACGTGTTTTGGGGAAGATAAGTCAGCAGAAGTGCCTGTGCTTGGATTGATTTGGAATACGTATAAAGATTCTTTTAAAGTAAGTGGCCAATTTGTAGAATCATATGCAGATTTTAGTGGGGGTTGTACCAAGAGGCAAATTCTTTCCCTTGTACAAAGCATATTCGATCCCATTGGATTTACGTGTCCAGTCACGCTGCTTCCAAAAATTTTACTTCGTCGGATTTGGGAAAAGCAACTAGGTTGGGATGCTCCTGTGGAATCTGAGATAAAACATTCACGTCAAGGTGGGAGGATGTCGCGTCAACACGCTTGCTTAGTTATTACAGTAATATTTGTTAAAGGAGGCGGAGAATAAAATAAGTAGTAGTCGTTGATTTTGATTGATGTCATGTAAAAATTTGTATGGTATCAAAATAAAACTTTAGAACATTAATTGATTATTTCAAACCCGACACAAAGCGGCGATCAACTTTGGAGCCCTAAGAGAGCTAACACGGGTAGTGTTTAGTCTTGCTGGTGGAACACACCCAGTATAACTATTTTGTTTTCGATGGTAAAAACAACGTTGCGCTGGGCATGGATTTGCAACCAAATTATTTAAATTATTTATAGATCTTTTAGATTTTTGGTGCTCTAAGATGCGCTTTAGGTATAACGAAACGAGAGAAATATTTTTAGTTAGCTATGGTGCTGAATGTAAAAGTTAACACGAGGCAACTTTTCGATCTTAAGATCAGACAGTTTAATTTAGAGCGTACTAGAAAGCATTTTACGCGCAACAAAATACAATCGGTTTTTCAATTTTAAGTCTCAGGATGATACCAATTTCACGCACCTGAAATTTATTAGAACGAGAACCTGTTTGCATTTTGCAAATACGGCTGAGTTATACACACTTGACGAATTCTTAAATTTAGCGACTACGTAATAAAAATGTAGGTAATCTATTATTTTTCAAACTTTAAAAATTATTTTAACTTGTACTTATTGCTTAATTTTATTAAACAATAAATACTAAGTGAAATACAAACCACGCTACTAAAGAATTTAAGACACATCGTACATAGATTTCCGCTATTTGCTTACTAAAAAGACAACAAAACGCTAATTACGGATGATTAATCATCTTAATATTTTCAATGCATTGTGATGATACACCTACACGTAGAAAATCTTAAATTAAAAACCACAAGTGATTTTTATGGTTCATTGACTTCAGAGCTTAACGTTTTGGAGAGGTGCATAACAACAATACAACAAAGTTCATGTACTGTTGACTTCCTTGCATTCTCTTACGCCAGAGTTCAAGCTAAAGTATATGTTTAAAATTACTCAATATTTTTGCCATATTTGGTATCATCTAAATGAAGTCAATGAATGTTTTTAAACTAATGTTTAACGGATGACCTTTGCGTACTATTTCCGTTACATGTTCATAATCCGAATAATACATATCCATAAACATCAGTGAGAAAAGTAAAGGGAGATGAGAATTTAATGGTTTTGGGTGATTTTAATGCGTCAGTAGGAGAAGGTAGTGAGGGAAAAATGGTAGGAAAATTTGGGTATGATAGACGAAATGAGAGGAGAAAGATTAATTGAGTTTTACCAGGAACGTAGATTAGTAACTGTAAACACCCTATTCGAGCAACACGTTAGAAGAAGATATACATGGAAAGCGCCAGGTGATGGGATAGATGACAAATAGATTATATTTTAGTTAAACAAAGATTTAGAAACCAAGTTAAAAACTGTCGTAGTTATCCAGGGACTGACATAGATAGCGATCATAACTTAGTTAAAATGAAGTGTAATCTAAAATTAAAAAAATTATGAAAGGTTAAAAGAGAGGGATGGGATCTAGGCAAGCTTAATGATAGTGAGGTAAAAGAGGAATATAAACAAGCATTAGATAATAAGATAAAAGAGATAGCTATATAGGCGGGAACGTAGAAAATAGATGGAAATAAATAAAAAGGACTGTACATAATACAGCAACACAGACCATAGGTAAGAAAAAAGTTGAAGCGAGAAAACCCTGAGTATCTAAAGAGATATTAGATTAAATAGAGAATAGAAGAAAGCTTAAACCTTTCAGAGAATTGGATAGTGAAAGTAAGTCAAAATATAATAGATTTAGAAATAACATAGTACATGAGTGTAGAAAAGCGAGAAATAAATGTATGGAGGAGAATTGTAAGGGAATACAAGATCATTTGAGAGTAGGTAAGACATTCAGGGCTTACAAGGCAGTTAAAAAGTTTTCGAGGAAGATAGGAAAAAATATAATGGTATTAAAGATGAGAATAATGAGCTTCTAATAAATAAAGTTGAAGTAGCAGATAGATGGAAAAGATATTTAGAAGATTTTTGTAAGGGAGACGATATGGATGAGTTAGGAACGACCAAAAAGAGGATGTAGAAATAGGGTTCTCAATATTAAGAGAGGAATTTCATAAAGCTGTTAGGGATCTTAAACTAAATAAAGTGTCGGGGATAGACGATATACCCGCAGAATTAATAAGATATCCAAGTCAGAAAACTATAGACAGATTATATGAACTAGTGAAAGTAATATATGACACAGGTGATGTCCAAATAGATTTCGAAAACAATATTATTATCTCAAACCCAAAAAAGTCAGGAGCTGATAGGTGTGAGAATTTTAGAACAGTTAGTTTAACTTCCCACGCTTCTAAAATACTAGAGTAGAAGCTTTGACTGAGAATTATTTAGGCGAAGACCAATATGGTTTTCGTAAAGACAGAGGGACTAGAGAACCGATACTAATGATTATAGTAATTATCGAAAAAGGTTACAAAAAATAAAAATACTCATTTCGAGTTTGTAGATTTAGAAAAAGCGTTTGATAGGGTTAATTGAATTGTTATGTTCAGGGTTTTCGAAAAATAGGAATCTCTCATAGGGATAGAAAAATTATTTACTGTCTATATAAAAACCAAAGCGTAGTAATAAGATTTGATGAAATAGAAAAGGAAGCTAAGATTAGAAATGGTGTTAGACAGGGCTGTATACTATCTTTTAATGTTTATATTGAAGAAGCTTTTAACTTAGCTAGAGAGGGAAACAAGATAGGTATTAGTGTACAGGGACGGAAAATAGACATGTTACTTTTGCAGATGATATAGCCATTATAGCATAGTCTCGAAAAGAGTTAGGAGAGTTTTTAAATATTTTAAATGAGATACTTAGGCTAGTCGAGGATTTTGGGTGAAATAAATGGGGACAAGCTGCAATAACTTTTGAACTCTTTTTTAAATGTTTTTAACAGTATACTAAGTTTGCACGGTCTGTCGATCCCGGATTTGGCCGTTGTATTGGAAAAAGCACAATAGAAGTATTGCTTTTACGATCTTTTATAAATAACTCGGCCTGGATTCGCTTTATCCAAAATTTTTAGGTAACCAAAAATAAAGCTAATAAAACTGTACCTTAGAAAAGTTTTGTTTTTTCTACACCCGTTTTCCTCACCACCTTGCGGTAGAACACGCGGCGCGTTTGTTTTTCTTTTGAAGTGGTTTCTCCAATAAGCCTAATCCACTGTGTTACTTTAAATAACGATTAAATGACGATTACTTTTATTTTATGATTTGATTTGACGTATAAGATTGGTCAGTAAGCTCGTCAGTCAACTAATTCAGCCTCTGGTTGTTATTCTTCTGTTTTAGTCTATATATCAATCTCATCGATGTTTTCTTCAGAAATTTTGTTTTCTAGTTGCGAGTCAATTTCTTTGTTGTCTGATCCTTCTATGATGGTTGCCGGATTTGAACATGTTTTTCCTTTGAACACCGTAAACCTGCTTTTCTGCAGCTGCATGGGACATAGCAACCTTTTGTGCAACTGCAAGAAATTATTTTTAATAACGCTTGGGGAACGTCTTCTTGCAGCATAGAAATTGGTGTAAGACCATTTAATGATTTTTGCCAACCCCAATCAGTAGGCGATTTTTTATTACCGTACCACTGTTGAACTTGTAGGTAGGTACGAAGGGAATGCATGCGAGCTGCATCTTCGGTTGGAGGAAGGCATGCATGATTGAATAAGCTCTTTGTTACAGATTGAACAAAGGATTGGTAACTATAATTGTGTAATGACGTCTCGTTGTTTTTCGCCCCATAAAGCACCATTATAAATTGAATTCCAGCTTTAGTAATAGCTTCTGGATTGGCATTACGGTCTTTAAAACATTTAATGGCTGATTGCAGGGTTGTTTGATTTTTTAAAACTTTAAGAAAGTTTATTTTGCGTTGTCTGTAAAATGCCGAAGTGCATGGAATCGCACCCACTAAATGCATGTAAAAATAAAATGTTTCCTGTCACTGCCTTTTCTAACTTTTTTGCTGTCTCGAGCAAGTATAGTGTGTTTTTGGATTTTCCTTTTCCTTGCTTCAAGAAGTAGATATTGTTGTGTGATTCATATAGGGCAGTAAGAATAACCAATAAATCAATTTCTTCACCTACCACAATTACAGATTTAAATGTGTTTGACATCTCAAGCGCCGTATTGATTATTGAAGTGTCAGCATCTTCAGAAACCTGTCTAACTAAATCTCTTTATTTTCAAACCTTCTAGACAATAAAAAAATGAGCTTGCTTTTATTAGTTTCATTTGCCAGAAATTTAGCTTGTGTTGTAGTGGTTTTCATGGTCTCATCAAAAACTACTTCAGCTGTAGAACAATTTGTCATTCGGCGTGTAAGCGTTCAGCTTATTTTGTCGATTTTACGTTACTCGTGACTGGATTTCCGTCAAAAACAACGATGGCGTTTGTCGTGTAATGCTTTTCAACATACTCAACAAATTTATCTAGAATAGCTGAATATAATTCTTGTTGATGCCAAGCAACTCTATGAATAAGAAACCCTCCGTCTATTACATATAATTGGTCTGTAAAAGTAATGTTTCCTGAAATTGGTGTAAATATTTGATATAGGACGGATTTTTTGTACTAACCTAAAAGAAGAGCAAAGACGACGGGGCACTGCCTAGTGGCCGGTCGCGCTGCCTGGCTGGTTATC
The DNA here is from genome assembly GCA_036346225.1 of Platerodrilus igneus. NCBI lineage: Eukaryota > Metazoa > Arthropoda > Insecta > Coleoptera > Lycidae > Platerodrilus > Platerodrilus igneus. The sequence goes on from JARFIW010000412.1 coordinate 3,097,320, forward strand.
TGGAATTGCTTAAACAAATGCAATAGGTTCTAATAATTATAATTCAGCAACAAATGCGTTTATGAAATAAATGATTAGAACATTTTTTTGTAGAGAATTTTATGAGCTTTATTTTCTGTTATTTGGAAATTGTTTTTCTGTGGTTTTGCTTCCTAACCTGATCTTCTAATTTTACTAGGCATTCCATCCTGCAATTCGAACATTTCCTACATTTTGGCTTGGTTGGGTACTTTGGGACTTCGAACTAGATAGATTTTTCCTTTTCTTTCCCTTTTGCTCCTATTTTGTTGTCTAATAGGAGTTTTCTTTCTGTTTGCACTGTTGTTTTGCTTCCTATCCCAGCCTTTTAACTTTGCTGAGGGAAAATGTTACTTTCCATCTCACAATTTGAATATTTTCTATAACTTTTTGCTTTGTCGGATACTGTGGGACTTTGAATCGGACAGCTTTGTTTCGCTTTCTTTTTTTGGTTCTGTTCTGTTGTCTAATAGGAGCTCCCTTTCTACCCATTCTGTTGCTGTATTGTTTTTCTGTGGTTTTGCTTCCTAACCTGATCTTCTAATTTTGCTAGGCATTCCATCTTGCAATTTGAACATCTTCTACGTTTTGGCTTTTTCGGGTACTTTGGGATTTTAAACCAGATAGATCTTGTCTCTGTCTTTCTTCTTTTGTTCCTGTTTTGTGGTCTAATAGCAGTTTTCGTTTTGTTAGCACTGTAGTATTGCTTCCTACCCCGACCTTTTAATTTTGCTAAGTGGGAATTTCTTACGTTCCATCTCACAATTTGAATATTTTTTACATTTTGGTTTTGTCGGGTACTTTGGGACTTCGAACCGAAAAGATTTCTTATTTTTCTTTTTCTTTCTAAACCTGTTTTGTTGTCTAATAGTTTTGTTTTTGTTAACACTTTTGTTTTGCTTTTTAATTTTGCTAGAGGGGATTTGTTACGTCCCAACTCGCAATTTTCTATTCTTTTAGCTTTGTCCGATACTGTGGGACTTCGAACCTGATAGATTCGCTGCTTAAGCCTTACCATGACATATAACTTAATAAACGTCTCCATGACAACTTACAATCAGGTAGCGGTCTGGCATGTTGGCAGCGATTCCTTGCTTAAGCCTTACCATAACATATAGTTTAACACTTTTTCATTTTTGGAGGGGATACCCAGGTAATATTTCATTTCCTTATAAATGGGAATCATTTAAACATGTTGGAGTTCTTTAACAACCATCAGGTTGCTAATATCTATGTAGAGCGAGATTAGATAGGAAAAAGATAGGAGAGTATAGGAAGACCTAGACCAAGCTATGTTAGTCAAATTATTAGAAATTTAGGCTGTGAAGGGTATGTAGAACTTTTTAGATTAGCACAGAATAGAAAAGAAGTTAGAGTTGTGTCAAACCGACCGTAAGTAAGGTTGAAAACAAAATGATGATGATAAATATCAGGCAAAATAAAATTGTTCTTTGTGAAACAAAGCATAAATGTTACTGGGAGAGGTGTCATTTCCAGAGTCGTGAGTAAGGAAAATAAAACTCTCGGGGGAATAGACGCCTTGTTTCACATAACTCGAGCACAACCCTAGTAACCAAAGATATAGTGAGTGTTACAAATAAGTTCAAGTTTATTTTACAGCATAGAAATAATTAAAACATGTTTTACAAAATGAATGAATAATGAATTTTATTAATTAAAAATAGCTACAACATTATTTCAATATTAAATCTTCAGAATTCCACATCTAGTGTAAAGTAATTCCAATATCAAAAAATTTTAGACGCTTATATAATTTACAAATTAATGATGAATGATGAATTTTAAGAACTGCAGTAAATACAGATGAATATTCGCAAACGATTTCAATTTTGATAAATCATAATAGTTTAAAAAAATGCATTTTCTATTTGCCTTTTTTATAAACAGTAGTATCACTTGTTACGTGCAGAATTTACGTTAGTTGCCTGAATCAATTTTACTCTACAAAAGGGACGTAGCAGTAAATAATGCACTACCTGTAACGGTAATTTTTGAATTCCGCGTTTACGTTCATATTTGGGAACTTGTTTCTCTAACAATCCTGACTTTGGCCACCAGATCTAGAACCTTATCCGCACAACGATGGTTGCATAACCCTATTCTGCTGTTTGATTCGAATAATTGAAGATAAAAAGTTCTTCTCCTTTATGATCCGTCGATTTATATATGTTATAATGTCTCAGGAAATTACCCGATAAAGCTCTATATACGGATTGTGGGTCTAAAGTTGTCCTATTGTTGAGTTCAATGTCTTTCTGTTTATGTCCAACGCCATCTTGTTTTCACAGTTCTGAAACCGGCGCTGATTGTTTATGTTCGCAGTGCATTTTTTTATGACTGTAAATTTACGAGATTATGACAATTGGGGTAATTTACTTTGGTTTCGGTTATTTAAACTCGTGTGAATGTATACAAATAAGTCTTCCTAAGCTGGATATTTACCTCAAATCTGTCTGAGATGCAGGTTCAAATCCTGTCCAAGGCCTTATATTTTCCTTCTTTCAATTACTAGCTCGATTTGAAATGATCATTTGGGTTTTACTTAAAAAGCCTAAGTTATTATTTCATCTTATTAATTTCAATACGTTAGTATTTATCAACTTAAGTTGTGTAAAAAACTACTTATAATATTTATATATTAATACTTGGCTTATAGCCGTGATTTTGAGCGTTGCTTCTTGTCTATATCTGACATAAGTCAAAAACTTGACAATTTCAGATATGATTGACAAAAATGCTAAACGTAATTAAAAGTTAGGTTTATATATGGTACTGTACACGATTTAGATTTGTACATTTTCCAATTATAGCCATCGGCCTCGGTAGCTTAATTGGTAAACGCACAGTTCCGACAAAACTGAGATGCAGGTTCAAATCCTGTCCAAGGCCTTATATTTTCCTTCTTTCAATTACTAGCTCGATTTGAAATGATCATTTGGGCTTTACTTAAAAAGTCTAAGTTATTATTTCATCTTATTAATTTCAATATATATATATATATATATATATATATATATATATATATATATATATATGTTACTGTAAAATGTAGCTATATGAAAGTGTATGGAAATGAACCCTTTATGTTGGATGTCAATAAAGCTAATGTGAACTATTGCCTAAAGATCCTGCTAACTCAGATTAAATGAAACAACGAAGATCCAGCATCAAATTTATAATAACATCAAATATTCATTAATAAACAATACTTCAAATAAGAATAATTACTACATCCACAAACATCTTTCTTCAACACACATTATCTAAACGGATTACAAATCTACAAATGAAGAGTACATCTTAAGTCTAAAAAAAAGGTTTCAGAACTACTAGACACAAATAGACTTTACACAATTTCTCTTTGTAATTAATAATCTCAAACTTTTCCATATATGTCACGCTATATACATATTCTTAGAAATATTTATGGATATTTTTAATGATCTTTCTTACCTCAGTAAAAATAGGCGTAGCTGATCAGATACATCTAAAACCTTTTGTACAGTGCCACCAACCAAACCTAGGACCCGGAAAATATGTGAACTAATTTCCAAGAACAACATATGGAACCAATCAGAAAGCGATTTGTTTCAAAGTACACTGCCGGAATAAAGCATTTTTAAGCAAATTTAAAATTCCATGTCATGTCATTGTTAATTAAATCTTGTAAAATTATTAAAGATTAAAAATACACGAATGCCATTAATGTTGAATATTAATAACCTAACCTTACAAATATTTCAATTTGACAAATAAAAGCTTTCTACTTTGAGTGTACTTCTCAGCAGGCAAAGACACCAAGGACACACCTCCCAAGTCTTATGTTTGCTTGTTGGCACTATAATTGTCAAATTAAATTTGAATTCGATCTCAAATAAAATCTGAAATTAATTTACAAGAAAATATGTATATATCAAACTCTTACGCAATTTGATCCTACTTAAAACAAATAGATCAAGCAAAATGTCCTTCAAAATATTTTAAAACGATGGTACAGTTGCGTTTCACTATTAAATTACGCTGAGACTCATCAATTTATCCATTGCCTAATTATTGATTAAATTTCCATGTCGTTCCATTTTAAAAGTACTTTACTAAAAAAATGCATTGAAAATACGCGTCGTTTCATTTTTATTTAACTTTATCATACAGGGGTGTACTTCATGAACTCAATTAAACTGACTTCATTATTTTACTTTCAATCGGAGTTGTTTATATTTTAATACAAATTACTTTGGGCGTTGATCGTAATACTTCATAATTTTAAAACATATTGTTTTTAACACATATTTAAGCTTTATTCGTTTATCAAAAGATCATTCGTAATTGACCGACAAACAGGCAATTGGTAACTAATTCCCTTCAGATTAATTCACCGGCTTCTATATCGTATAAATTTCAACGTAATTATCATCTAGAAAAATATATACGCTTCTGGTTGAGCTGATTCATATAGACTGACACCATTCGTAAAAAATATTGTTAGTAGATACATCACGTTATTTAAATTGGCGGTCAGTTTTAATTTATTAGGTCACGAAATATCATTATCGTTTTTTAATTGGTGTAGTTTATTTTCTTTATACTGCTTTTTGAAATCGTGTTTCATAGTTTTAGTGAACGATTTTAGAAACACGGGTTTTCAACGTACATAATGCTTTGGAACGCGTTTTAATCGATATTTCGTAACAAGGCAAGATTTGCATTTTTACGGATTTAAACTTACGTTTAAAGATACTGTTGTGTACATAAATAAAACTTTTTAAAGTACTATATACAAAGTGTATCTACACTAATATTAGAAAACTTTTCTTAATTTTTCTCAAGTTTTGGGATGTTGTAGGAATAGTATATGGTGCTCAGGGATTTCTATATGACCTCTTATCACAGCAAAATATGTTATATATATATATATATATATATATATATATATATACAGAATAATATAATATATATTAATATGATAACGCCGTACGCCGATATGATAAACGTCCATCTGAACGCCACCGCTCTGTGTTTTTCTCTAATCTTCTAATTTTATTATCCCACAGCTGGCCCTTTTTCATTTACACAGAGTGCACAACGTTACGATGATCAATTTTCATTTACCCCTTTAACTCTTACCTGTGTGCATTGATAAAACGAAGTTAATCAATATTCATGTAATGAAAGGATATAATATTTACACTTCACAATTTTTGTACTCCTTTAAATACACCGTTCAATCAATTAATATTATATGGATTATTTATCCCAAAATTTATATCCTTTTAATTTAATTTAAAGTCACCAAAAACGACACCTTTTACAAAAAAATCTGGAACGTTCGAGACCTTTTTACGTAAGTTCAACATATTCAATGTTCTTGTTGACTCCTTACAAGCTTTAGAGACAATTAATATATTCAGTGTTAAAATTTAAATTTGAAAAGATTTCTTAAAACTAGGCATCCCTGACCTGTGATATTTTGATGAGTCGTTGCGTGTTGTGGATCAACACCCCCTTGTTATCTTCAATCGAAAACCAATGCTCTGTTTTGTACTCCTTATGTTTGAACCAATAATTCAGTACGGGTACCTCTTGTTTCCAAAATTCATCTCGTGCTTTATTCTATATTTCTTTGGATACGCCTTGGACCTCTTCACTTAAATACCACTTGGAATTTGTAGGTTTCTTAGTATTATGAATTTAGAATTGTATTATAAGTAAACCAGAATTATATTAGACGCGGATTAGAATACCAGCCTTAAGACCATGGATTAGAATTGTCTTAGAAGTGAACCAGAATTGTATTAGTCGCGAATTAGAACACCAGCCTTAAGACCATTATAAATATTTAATTTAAATTAATTAACCAATTTCTACTCACGTTTTCTGCAAAAACGGCAAAAGCTTTTTCATGTATTCTTAACGCAATTCTTACACAGCATTGTTTTTTACTATAATATAAATTTTATTCATTTGACGCGTAAATATTTGATTAAGAGTATTGTGAATTCGACGTGCTTCAAATTGAGACTGACCGTTTCTTATCACTTCTGGACGTTATATAGCTTTTTCCCTCTACATTTGGATTGCTTTTTCCAAGCAGCCTTGCAAATTGTTGCGACCAACCATATTTGTCTTGGATATTCCTAGTATACTTTCAAGCTGATTTCTGATAAAACTATTTTGGAGTTTCGTATCATGCTATTATTTACTATTATTTTACAACTTTTAGCTTATGTCTGTTGTTTTGTGTAGATAAAGCTTTTGGAGAATTGCACCAAAATAAATGATGTAACACGATTGCTGTTTTCGTTTATGTATTTATTTAAACTCATCTTTGAAAGTGCGTTTTCTTATCAAATCGCTTATTGTTCCCTCTTTATTACAAGCGTAATTGCATGAAGATTTATTAGGTTTTATCTTATCATCTGCGTATTTGTTTCATAAACTTGTAGAACATCCAACGTAGTTTAATTACATGTATGATTATTTCTCTGCTGAATACGCGTTCTATTATTGAAAGATATGCTGAATGGCACTGATTAAAGTTAATTACGGTCCATATACAGGGTGTTAAATGCTTGCTATTTACATAATGTGCGAATTATTTATATTCCTGCTAAGTAAATGCAGTTTTATGATTCCCATTGCTATTTACAGTTACTACGCGACCCTTGCTACTCAATTCACCCCTAAATAACCCCTTATCACAGCAATATATATATATATATATATATATCTATATATATATATATATATATATATATATATATATATATATAGAATAATATAAAGAATAACCCATAACTGTGTTATTATAAAGTTATATTTATAAAAAGGATTGACGAAACTTTAAACAAGCTGTAATGTCAACTAAATTAAATTTTTTTATAATTGTTTGTTATAAACATGAATATTTAATTCCTTAGAAACGCATTTTGAGCACAACAAAACAATGTAAAGAAATTCTTATAAACTTAAATATGATGCGACTAAAGTTTGTTGCTCGTAAAGTTCGCACCAACTAAATTAAACTATTTGACTTTTTTTGTTGATTTTTAAATTTTGATTGTTGAGCGCACTGGAGCATACTTTCAGCGCAACAGCGTGACAAAAAGAAATTTTGAAATACAACACATGTGGTATTATTAATATGGTTTATACTTTTTTTGTTTTTGCTGCAATTGATTTAAATTTAATACTCAAATAAAGGAACATGAAAAATTAAAAAAGTCACAATTCCATAAACTTAGTACTGGCTTAGCATAATCTTAAGGCCAAATTGAATTTAATATAGCTTTGTTTTAATGCTGAAGATTAGAACTTTTGGATTCAATAGGGCGCATTTTTAACGCAACAGAACCTTAAAAATAAAATGTTAAAAACAATTAAAATTTGAAATATTTTAATGAGGCGCATGATATTGGCACCTACTAAATTGTTTATTTATAACTTTTTTGTTCTTAACATTGGACAGTTTAATTTGAAGCTGTGTTAACGCGGATTTAGGCATAAGGAAATAGAATTGGTTTTAAAACTGCCTTGTGTATTGTGCTAATTTGGAACACCTAATAATATAAGATCCCTAAATTATATGAATATTTACAAGACAGAGCTCTGCAGTAATAAACCGTCTGCAGATAGGAAATAATCACGCAAGTAATAACCAACTGACTTCAGATCAAATATATTTCAAAAAATTTCTTACTCAGCAACAGCATTGATGTAAAATCTCTAGTCTGACAGTATACGTATACAAAATTACTATATATACTGCAAACAGTGCCACTACCGTATACACGAGGTTCACTGACTTCTGAAGCAAACCCACTGCAATAGCTTCGTTTAACAATAACTAAGGTACAATATATAATAAGTGTTCTATTATTGACTTCCTTGCACATTCTTACTTCGTTTAAATTCGATTGAAAAAAGCATTTATTAAATTACTAAATATCCCCTACCATGTTCTATTTTACAGTATTCGAACATTGGCTCGATACGTTTTGGAAGAGCTGTTGTTAAAGTCTTTCCATTCTGTTAGTTGTTTTATTTTTATTGATCACAGATGGGTAGAAAATTTTTCAATTGATTCGCTAAGAGCATGATTATTAAAAGAAAATGATTAGCCAAAATCATTATAAAAGGAATTTATTCCAGACAAATACTAGCAATACAACCATAACAAACAGGAGTAAGCGGAAAAATATTAATATCAAGCTTAAGAAAGATAATTGTATTGTATCGTATATCTTTATTGTTTAAACAGCAGTTATACAAATACCTATGTACTCCTGAAATAATCCTAGCGAGATTTGGACCATGAGGTCCACTCTTGCGCCTAACTAGTGATTACTTCAAAATTAGAGAGGAAAATTAAAGTGACACAAGAAAAATAAAAGAAAATTGCATATATCCTTTCATATTATTAGCATCTATATAAAGATCTTTGGCACACACACAGTCTCATAGCACGCACGCGCACACACGCACACACACACACGCACACTCTTTTTCTCTCTCTCACACACACACACACACTGCGCGCGTGAATTCACAAAATAATCAATTACCTATCGGTCACTTAATTCCAAAACCAAAGTATCACTAATGTAAACATTAATGTGATAGTAGATACTCCCTATATGTTTTCCAAAACTTAAAAATTGTAGACGACTTTCTTACAGTAATGGGAATCGAGTTTCATAGTTTTGAGCAGGAGACGAGAAAAGAGGAATGATACATTTCAGTACGATGATGTGGAATCTCCAACCGATTATCGTCTCTGATGTTTTAGCGTTTGTTTAAAAGGGGTATAAATTTTAAAGTAAGATAGTTAGGGCCGATCCCACACAAAAACTTAAACAACATTGTTGCTTGATGTAGTTTTCTTTGGTCGTTTAGTTTTAACCAAGATAGCTTCTTAAAATATGATAAAGTGTGATCACATCCCATCAAATATACTACAAATGCAGCATTCTTGAGCTTTTCACAAACAATGGCTACTAGTTAGAGGTAGAATGTTATAAACGATGTGCTGCGCCAGTAGTTGTAGTATCTAATATTCCTTTCAACATTAGTTAAACCATTCTTGTTTAGTATGACGCCCCGCCACTGGGATTTAGGTTGGTATAAGATAGTATTAGTATAAGATGTGTAGGACAAAGGAGTAACCTATTTTTAATCGAGTCCCAAAAGCTCTGCAAGAAATTGTTAATTATTAATGAAGGGACGACGAAGCGTGTCGTTCGGCTTGCAGTGTAGTAAATGAAACACGACTAAAAAAAGTTAAGCAAGTGCGTTGTGAATAATGCAAGTGCAAACGGAATTGTGTTTTTAATATTGCAGTCTAGTGGTGAAGCTTGCTAAAATTTTCCTCGAAGTACAGTTTGTCCACGATATAGGGTATGATCGATCCAAATCATAACTACATCAAACGCTGATAATGGTTATCTCTTAATGTACATACAAAGCAAATAAGTCATATACCTGCACGTGTCTGGCTCCTTATCTTACACGCCAGCGGACGTGACTCAGCACAGAATTGCCACGGCGGTCTACGAGGAAAAACACCAGTTGGCATGTGACAACGAACAGTGAAGCTACATAAAAAACAATTTGGCCCCCAGCTAAGAACTCAAAGATAAATCTTATTAGTATGCTTAAGCGCGGGAGAACTTAACGATGCACCCAAGATATCAAGAAAAAAAAACGTGCATCGCTCTTGAAGTACCAGAACGAGTTAATCGAAATACTACCAAGCACGAGCTGCAGCATCAGATTTAATTCCTTTTTGAAAGCAGAATTCAATTTTTAAACCTCGCGTTATCACAACATGCCAAGAGGCGATTATAAATTCGAAATACTTATCAAATAGTACGATACCTTATTTCGACGAGTTTCTAGGTCGTAGCATTTAGGAAGTAATTTTACGTTATCAGAATATGTAGCAAACTAGCGGACATCTAAAGCAATGTATAGATTATTTCATCTAGAACGGAAACTTTCTAAATTCGCGACAAATGAGTTTCATTGAAAATATAATAAACGGCTTATTGTAAGAAGGTGGAATATACAGGATGGTATTGGAGTTTTGAAAAGTGTATTTTAATTTATGCCGAAAAAAAACGTAACAAATCCTCCCAGCAAAATTAAATGGTCTAGGTAGGAAAGCAAAAGTAAGGAAGGGGATAGTACCGTTCTCGATATTCGCTTAAGTAAATCGCTAACCCAAAAAAAAACGAATATGCGACTCGAAAGGCTAACACACAATAATAGAAAGAATTAAAAAAAAAAGAATTCGCTTAACGAAATTTAAAAAACCCTACAGAAAGCGCTAGTTACATATCCCCCAAATTAGGATATTTATCGGGTGATCCAAGAGTCAGTTTACCGAGGGATACTGAATATACAATTTGGCGAAATACTACATTGGTATATTTAGTGAATGTAATACGCATGTCTTCTTACTCGGTAAACTGACTTTTGGATCACACAGTATATGTAATCAAATGGAAGTATTAAATCTTAAGTTAGATTGTTACAATGTATAAATTAAAGGACATATTACAAAAGGTTAATGGAAGTTCATAAACCCGACATGAGAAAGGATGTGAAACCTTGTATTCCAGCCATAGCATGACAACTGCAGGTGAAGGTCACAATAGATTATAACAAACTTATTGTTAGAATTAAGATTACCAAGAAGTAATACTTTGTATTGAATAAAGAAATAGCAGACATGAGATCAGCAGTTACCACAAGCAATGTGAGGGACAGGGATAGCATAAATACCCTCAGGAGCCCAAGATGACCAGTCAGTCTAGAGCTTCACAACTTTAACATTGTTGGTTGTTCGGCTACTTACGCTAATTTCAGTTATTTTAAAATGAATGTCAACTTAGAGTATTTTTGATCCCAATACACTATTGCATATAACGTACCTATAATTAAAATTAATATTGTAATTTCTGTTTCAAATATATTGATAGAAGTGTTTTTTGGAAGAAGCCTTTTTGAAAAGCTCTTCCAAGAGACCCAAAACCTATCTCGCTCCGAAATAAAAACAAAGGAATTCTCATCCGGTTCGACGAACCAAAGTACCGGACAGCGGACAAAACAAACAAAAAAAAGAAATTGAAAAGAAGCACAGGGAAAGATAGGTAGGTAACAGCAAAGGTAGAATGGCGTGAACACTGTCAAAGTCGTCAAAGGACGGATGCTTCTTCAGAAAAGAAACAGTAAAGTCTTCAACCTCAAACGAAGATTGGTTCCTTGCAGAAAACTGACACTAAAGGAAAGAAGCGAGAAAGAAAACCAACAGTAATAGCCAACATGACAAAAGTGTCAAGCGTCAAGCGTCAAGCTCGGGAACAACAAAAATGCCGGATAGAAAAAAAAATGAAATTACCCAAGAATCGCAAAAAGAAATTCTAACTAGTCCTAAAGTCGACTAAGTCGTGGTTTCGAAGAAAAGAAAAGTGGACTAGGAATTGAATCGAAAAATATACCAAG